>OY282582.1:24253212-24353212 GCA_958299025.2 Drosophila histrio | reverse complement strand
ATATTTACCTGTACTCATATGAGCGCTCATAACTGAAGACGGCCCCAAGTCTCAGACCAAAAAAAAAAAAAACAGACAAAAAAGAAGCACAAGACGACAGAAGACAAAGATCGTTGAGCGGTCAAAGCCGTGTAATTATGAAATTCAAAGAAATGAAGCATATTAAAAAAATGTTATAGATACCAGCACTCATGCCCGTGTTCATACTCACGATTGTACTCAAACTCGTACTCAAATACCTAGTTGTACTTATAATGTGCTCATAACTAAATTAGCGAGGGGCCCCATTGATGAAGCAACAAGTTGGCATCGTCTTTGCCCTTCTGGCCTATCGTCCAAAACATTTTACAACTATGTCAAGGAATTTACATATATATCAATATTACTAAATACTTAATATTATGATATATTTGAAGAGTTTAAAGCTTCATCAACAGTTCAAGTAACAACTTGGAATTAATATAACTTATCTATCTGTCTACCAAACTAGTCGTATCTGTCTATCTATCTATTTTGCAAGTGGTTCAATCTACCAATATATTCATCTACATATGTAAAGTATGCCCAACAAGTGAAAGTGTAGATTTAATGTAACATATAGATAATACAAAAGTATTTAAAATTGTGCTAATCTGATTTATTCTATTTAACTCTTTTAATACAATTTCACTCTAAAGCACCTTTTGGAGCTACCTCACAGTAACTGCATTATTTTCAGACGGCGTTATTGTGAATTTTATATCATTTAAATTTCCATATAATTAATTATAGTATAAATAAATTTTTACATTTTATGGCTCACGAATTATATTTAAAGTTATGGAAAGTACATTAAATAATCAATAAGCTTAGACTTTAAGGTTCAAACTGGAAATGTCAACCCTAAGCAATTACTTTTTTATATTTACATATTTATTTACAATTAATGCTTTGACAATTTTTCATAAAATCTTAAACTATACCTAAATAAAGCATCAGTTTTAAGTTTCTTGAGGGACAACTGTTGACAACAAGTCTCAACAATTTCAGAAGTTTCTTAACAATGGCTGAATACTGTGCTGAAATTGCATTTATTTGATTGAACACAAAATATGTGTGCTTGGGGATCATTCTATACACAACTTTGACCGAACATAAAATTCATTAAATCGCCCAAACGTTGTTTTATTTTTTTTTATTTTTAATTTTTGCATTGTCAAATCGGTTGACAAATTAATACACAAAACTTCGCTCTTAGTTTTGTGGGGCTGTCAATTGGTTCGTTTGAAGTTGACCGACGCGTCGCCTGTCTGCCTGGACTTGAATTTCTAATTTGGAACCGCTTGCAGTTCCCTCCAAATTGGAAGTGCTATAAAAACCTAAAACACTAACAATTAACAACAACAAAAGAGAGCAACGACATCAATATAGAAACGCCATAATTTGATGGTCCGAACATTTTCTCACCGTTGTTGTTGAGCATTTTGGTGTTGGCCTGGCTGTTACCTTGTTTTACACTTTCCAGCGAATCGAGCACTAAAACTTTAATAACACACATGTGAAGCGACAAAACCCAACATATTTACAATCATTTGGTTTTGAGTTATGTCTTTATAAACAGTCTTCTTTGCCACACAAAATTTATCGCCTGCAACTTTTCTTTTATGCTTTTTCAGTAACTTGTAGTACGTGCATACGTGAGGTTTAGATATCTTGGAATCGATATCGATTGAGTTGCAACTCCCAGAGTAGCCTTATTGCTTATCTGGATCTAAATACATTACATATATATATATATATATTTATATATCTTTTCACTTACATATATGACACAATTTAATCAAATATATTGTTTGATGGATAGGTCCTCTTATTTTCAAAATAGATACTCTTTTAACTTTCTCCACTTGCGCTAACTTTGCTCTTAACTTTATATTTATCTAAGATGCCTCATTGATTCTACCTTGACTTCACCTACTTGTGCTTATTCCCATATCATATCATATTCGATCACAAATAATCCTTATCAACCGCTTTTCATAACAGTCTTTCCCATCAGTTTGCTTAAGCATCAAATGAAGCTAAAGTTCTCATGGCTTCAATTGACCAAATCAGTTTTGAGCCAAATATGTATTTTTCTTGCATTTTCCCATGCCTATGGGAAGAAGTGAAAAGGAGATACGAGTTAGCGAAAAGCGGCAGAATTGCATTTCTAATTAAATTCTCAACGTGTTTTCCTTTTATTTGTGTATATGCAATTTTTGATTGACATTTTACATTAAACGTACTCGCGGTGGACTTGAGAGGCGTCACAGACCAGTATAAGAACCAGAAAAAGATACAGATACAGATACAGATACAGATACAGATAGAGAAGCAGAGGGAGAAAGAGACAAAGTTGAGTGGATTGCAGAGCGTTGAAATTGATCAATTTCACATAATTTCAAGGCAAGTCGACGCGGTAATGCAAATCCGACAGTTGCGCCAGTGCGTTAGAAGCGCTTAGAAGAAGAATATGTACGTACTGAGAGATACAGACCGAGCTAGAGCTGGAGCTGGAGCTTATGATTGACAACAACTGAATTGAGCTGCACTTTTGCACCGTGGTACCATACGCATCCTCCTGGTATCTGGTCTCTGGTCTTCTGGGCATGGCATTCTCATCGCGATCCTCCAGTGCGATCACATCCATCCGCACTGACAACTTGACGTGCTTTGGGCGCTTTAAACGTTTCGGTTTTGGCCGCTTCTTTAGCTTCTCTTTGGGATCTCCCCTTTGCCTCCTGAGGGGCTTTTAATTGCTCGCCGTCTGCTGTATTTCTTCAGCTTCTTTCACAATTCTCATTGATCTTTTTCGAATGTGCGCAACTGTCGGATTTCTGCCGTGCTGTCAGTGGTTGTGGCCACAGCTTCAACTCCAACTCCAACTCCATATCCAACTCCGAGTCCAAATCCAACTCCAACTTCAACTCCGACTGTGGCGTGGCATATCTTTGATTTGCTAATTAACGGTTTGTCGGTTGCGTTTGACATTTGAACATGAGTTCTTGACATTTGGCGCGCGGGAATTGGCTCTGGATTTGGCTTCGACTTCGACTTCCACTTAAGTGTTGACTTTGATTTTGGCTTTTGGATTTTTTTAATTTTCCCAAATTCAAAATCCCATCATTGAGCCAGCAATTGCCTGTCGTGCTTGGCAATGGGAAATACTCTATTTGTTATGCTCAATTTTAAGTTTTTGGTTTCGTTAGAAACCAGAAGAAACATAAAAATACCTGAACCGAATTGACTCTGCGGGATTCTGTGCATTTGAATCCAGAAACAAGAATCGATAACTGTTCTGTTCATTCCAGTTTCTGCACAGTTCAATAAATATTTGCTTTAAAGGACATTTTAGCCCACTTTATTTCAGTTCCCATTGATTATTGCTATCTTGCAATCGATTAAAATAATCTATAAAAGAGATGGCATACCAAGTAATAGTATTAATATTTAACATAATTTTAATGGCATGAATATAATGCAGAATCCTATGAATGCTTCATATAAATATTTATACACAGTCAATTAAATATGTTACGTACGATGTCTTTGCCCCACAACGCTTTTCATTATCAAGAAGGAAGGAAGAAACGTGAGAACTAAATTGGACAGCTTAAAGAAATAATTTGGGTTTATCTTAAATTAGATAGAATAGCACTTATAATATAATAATTAGACCTTGTACCTTTAGAAACTATCTTTTATTAGGTATTAAGTTTCTTTTAAGAAAGATGTGCTTAACAAGCACAGGGAGGTCTGGTAGACATCATATAGTGTATATATTTTTGATGAGCATTAACAGTCGAGTCGATAATAAACATAATTACTTATATATCTATTAATACAAATAAACACAATACAAATATAATAATATAGTAATGCATTAAAGTAAATAATAATATTAATATGGTAATATTTTTATACCCTGTGCTCTTTAAAAATTGGCAAAAAAGGCTATAATGAATTTGTGTGAATGTATGTAACAGGCAGAAGGAAGCATCTCCGACCCTATAAAGTATATATATTCTTAATCAGTATCAATTGCAGAGTCGAATGACACCTGTCCGTCCGTCCGTCCGTCTGTCTGTCCGTCCGTCTATCCGTCCGTCCGAACGTCCGTCCGTGTGTCCGTCTGTCCGACCGTCCGTCTGTCCGACCGTCCGTCTGTCCGTCTGTCTGTCCGTCTATCCGTCTGTCTGTCCGTCTGACCGCCCGTCCGTCTATCCGTCCGTCTGTCCGTCCGTCTGTCCGTCCGTCTGTCCGTCCGTCCGTCTGTATGATCGCGTGGATCTCAGCAATTATATGAGCTAGAGACTTCAAATTTGGAATGTAGGTTCCTGACTAGCATACCCAGATCAAGTTTATTTTCAATTTTCGATACCAAGTCCCGTTGGTTTTAAAATTAGAAAAATCACCATAACATAAGCAATGTTAATGCTAGAGACTTGAGCGCGCTCGACTGATCGGCTTGTTTTTTTAAATACTATAATAATATAATTAATAAATTATTTATGTCTATACACCTGACACTCTGTTAGTGACTAGTGCACTCATTTAAGATACTTCATATAGCGAATATATACTTCTATATAGCGAATCTCATGGGGAGAAAAGTCCACTTCGTTATATTGAAAACTCGTAATAGAGGAATATTTTTTTTACGTGTAGCTATTGGAGTATTGTGGAATTTAATTCGCTATAAAGAAAACTTCGTTGTACAGAAGTTCGTAGTAGAGAAATTCGACTGTTTAAAAAATAAATACATTCAAAAAAGTTAAATAATTCTGAATGAAATTTACCCACCCGTATGTAAGTATATACAGTAAATATCCATCTTATAAACTGACAATTCAATCTAAATCATCTCGATGTCAGAGTTCATACTCGTAACATTCTTTTATCATAAGCAAGTTTTGGGCGATAGAAAGATTACTTAGAAATTTCCTGCCTTTTCTTTTTGCTTCACAAATCAAGAGTATCTCTTAGTCGTGCACTTTGAATGGTTCTCTGTACTTATAGACCTTTAACTTATGTCAAAATGTGCAATTGATTGTCGTTTATTGAAAAATTGCCGGGAAATTGTAGTTGAGCTCAGCTCGTGGTGAATTATTAATGGTTGGATGAGGAGCGCCTGTCAAAGGCTTTGAGGGAAATTCCTGAATGCAACGCGTTGGCAGAGTGTTGAAGCGTTTAAGAGGCCATGTTGCATGTGTCCCAGACTAACACGGCTGGCAATATTAATGATGATGTGGTGTTGATGTTAAGTGCAGTTTAATAAATGAATTGTCTCTCACTCGCTGTATGCGAAAAATGAGCTATGCAGTTGCAGTTGCAGTTGCAAGCTGTCCGCAGTCTGTTGTCCACAGTCTGCTGTCCATTGCCCACGAGGCTGTGTCTAATTCATCAACGGGTTGGTTCAGTGGGCCTGCCTGCTTGCAACGGCAACTTCCTGCATTTGCATGTGCTAAAGAGCTGAGGTGCTGAGGAGCTGAGGAGTCAAGAAGCAATTCAAAGTGGCCACAGTCAATGCATTTCGAGTAATAGATGCTACGACTTTTTAGCGCATTTTTAACTACTTCATTTTGGGGCAGAAACCGTGTCTCCAATCCCATTTGCTTGCCAAACTTCAACCTGTTGGACTGAGGCAACGAGTGTTTCTGGTGTTCGGCACCACTGTGCTATGTGGCTCAGTGCGGTGGCTGCTCATTTGTCTGGTGGTTGGCGGCTTCACAGTAAGAGGAACAACCACAGCCTCAACCTCAACTTCAGTTTGAGCAACTACATTGGCCTCGTCGCTGGCAAGCCTATTTCTTACAACTTCTTCAAACAACAACTGCAACAACTGACGTATCATAAACAACAACTACAACAACAACAACAACAAATTGTGTGTTGGCAGTTGTCTGGTCTGTCTGTCTGTCTGTCGGCTGCTCTTGCACTTGGCTGCCTAAGCGAACCTTTTGGCAAAGTGTTTCGAATCTTGAGAGCAGCCGCATCTAACAAGCCCAAGAAAAATGGGCCCAACGCCAACTTTTGGCTAAAGCGCAAACACATTAAAAATGCTTCTCTACTCTTCCATGTCTTTCTTATTGTTGTTAGTGTCGATTATACTCCACTCTACTCTACTCTTCTCCATTTGACTCTACTCTTTATATAAGATCCATGTCAAAAATTGACTCAACTTGCTCTTTATACAAGTACATTTGTAAAAGTTTAAGGAGTTAATTAATATTGATAGTAAATCAATAAGATTATTCAATTAATCAACAATTGAATTGTAATTAGAAATATATATTTATTATTCGTTTTTAAATGTTTCTTTTTCTTAAAATAGTAGTTTATAATATTGATTTAATATACAATATATATATATATATATATATATTCCTTTAAAATTATTTTGTATGTATTTAGTTTATTTAGATTGCTCGTTTTATTAAACCCTTTACTATAAAATATTGATATGTTATTTATTCAGGTTATTCAGCTTATATTAAGATATTTTGTCATTTATATTTGTAATTTCCTTTTTGTATAAAATAAATATGTTTTAAAATCTCTAAAATGTTGTTGTATATACATATACATTGATGAAATGACATTTGGAAACATAATTAAAAAATATTTTGAATTTGTTTATGTATATATTATAAAATATTAACAATTTCTTTGTTGTTTTGAGTATATCTTGAGTTCGGTTTTGGCCTTCGACTTATTGTTCTGTATGTGTGTGTGTGTGTGTGTGTGTGAGCCGTGTGCCTCGAGGCCTCAAATGCACTTTGCAAAAAAGCATTTCCTCCAAACTTGTCTCGATTTTGGTGTGTGTTGCGCTGCGGGCTTTAGTGCGAAATAGTTGCAACAACAACAACAGAAAATGCAATGGCAACAACAACGGCAACAACAACAGCACAACATTTCGCAGCTAGCTATGCGATTTATCTTTGGGGGCTGGCAAGTTAATGTGGCAATTGTATGCTAAGCAGCAGCAGCAGAAGAAGCTTGTAAAGGAGTGGGTGAGGAGGGGAAACTGAAGGGAGGGTAGAAAGGGAGTTGGTGGCACGGGAAGGCAGTTCAACGGTTTTCATGAATGAATTAGGCGGCGGCCAAAGTTTGGCCAGCGTTGTCGGTTGCCTCGGTGAAAGGGCAACAACTCAATTTACAGTTTGCCGGACGCGGAATTCCATTGCCCACGGGGTGACCATTTCCACAACAACAACAACAACAAGCCAATAAAATATGAGAAAAAGAAATTTATAAGTATACATACATATATACATCTATATGTATTCATCAGCTGCCAAGTGCAGATTCCAGGTCCAATTCCAGGTCTAGCCCCCATGACAGTCCCCGACCCCGTCCCCGTCCCACAATCCAATGCATCTCATGGGTGTGATTTTAATTTCATACACAAATGAACGCAAATCACTGCGGTGGTGTGATGCGGCGATGTGGCTGGTGTTCGGGTGGTGCAGAAGCTTCCTGCTGACAACAACAACAACAATAGCCGAAATGAAAAAAATTACAAATAATTCCAAGAGCAACAAGAAAATAGCAATAACTCCCACGAAGATTAATAACACACACAGACACACACACACACATACAGAAGCACTCCCATGCTCGTAAATAAATAAGCAAAAGGAAAATACAAAATGCAAAATGCAAAAGAAATGAACAATAAGCGTCGAGTAGAAAATGAAATTTATGCATAAAGCTGCCAAAAAGAAAAAAATGTGGCTAAAGAAGCGTGGGCAAAATAGGCGAATGGCCCATCAAAAGCGCGCAAATAAAAGAAGCGATAAAGCAACAACAAAGCCAAATACAAAATTGACGAAAATGAAAAAATGAAAAAAAATCAACAACAAACTAGACTTAGGCAATTGGCGCAAATGTTGGCTTGAGGGAATCGCGGCAACAAAATTAGAAGCAGGGCGAATTGATCAGACTGTGGCGAGAAGACAAATTAGTTTAAAATCAGGCAATTGGGGCGAATAACAAATTGGGGAATGTTGCCCCAAGCCAAGGTAAGTCAAGTTGATGGGACTACGGCAAAGAAAAGACAAATCAACGAGAAATCTACTGATACTAGATGATAAACTATCAAAAATACTCTAGCTAATCCAAATATAAAATATTAGTTAAATAATTAAAAAAATATAATATGAAATCTAATATGACATATAGATTCTGGAATTATTATACCCTGTGGGGGTTTGATTAGGTTTGATAAATCTATGTAACAGGTCTTAGGAAGTCTGACAGACCCCATAAAGTATATATATTCTTGATTGGCCGTCTGTCCATTTGTATGAACGAAAGCATCTCAGATATGGTAAGAGCTAGAAGCTTGAACTTGGTCTCAAAGCACTGTAAATATTTGCAGGCAGATCAAGTTTATCTTTTTTGTTGATGTCTCGCTTCATTCCACCACAAATTTAGAAAGAGATCATAACAAAAGCAGCTTTGCAGCTAGAGACTTGGCATACATGATGAAAAATTTTGGGTCGATGTGTTCTACTGGGTACCTTTTCCCACAAATCGGAAATCCTCATAACAAGAACAATTTTATAGCTAGAGACTTCATATTTGGCACACATGATGAACATTTTAGTGTCGATGTGTCCATAAAATTTCATCACGATGCAAAGCCCCCTTCGCCCACAAATTCCAAGAAAAAAAATAATTACAAGATAATTACATCGGCAGTGAATTTAAGCGGCGACCTGTAGTGTCACAGAGTATATTACGGTCGGTGTCCCCACTGTTCGGCTTGTGTTTTTGTTTTAAATATTCACTGCATGTATGTATAGTATCAGCATGTCGTCAAAGTATGTTTGACTTATTAAATATTGTCTTCATCATGTAAATCTCCTTTTCTTCAATTGATAAATATGTTTATGATATGTGTGATCATCTACGGATCAATAGAACAATTAAATTGAATTTGAACTCTATTTGAATATACATGTCGAATTGATTATTTGTATTACGAGCTCTTTCTTACACTTCTGAAATGGGTTTACAGATCATCAAACTTGGAAGAGTTTTAAGACGAAATCGTAGTTCATATGCTATTCTTTCGAGTTGTGGATTTCTTTGACGCATGACAATTGTAAAACACACACGCGCACACACATGAATATATACATACATATACTATCTATACCTATGCATCTAGAAGTACACACATCAAGGATCAATGGCACGTACCAGCACTAAAGTTATTAAAGTCATAAGATACTGTCAAGCGGTAGATTGCGTGGTGTGAGTGGTTTTTTGGGTGGTTCGTTGGGTGCTGAGCTATTCAATGCCCGCCCAGGCATGTGTCCATATGCAAAATATACGAGTTTACGAGTGTACGAGTATCTGCTGACTGGTGGATAGAGGGGAGCAGGGTGGCAGGCAATACATTGACGCACCCTCCATACGACTTTAAACCCATCAAACCATTAACAGCAACAACAACAACAACAACAACAACAACAGCAGCAGCGGCAACAATAAGAGTTCTCATGCTTCTGGCCAGAAACAGGCTGGCATATGAGTAAAAATTTGCGTATGAGTCAACAGCACTGACGGTTATCTTTCAACCACCTCCAACCACCAGCTACAGCAACAACAACAACAACACCACCACCACCACCCATTTGACAGTGGGACAGGTATGCACCCCAGTCAGATTCTAACTCCTCATGCCCCCCGATATAAATATACTCGTATCGCAGTCAACGTCACAACGTTCCCCTTCTCCACCTCCTTTTCATTCTCCCCTCTCTTCCTGCTCCTCATTCTTGTCTACAGTTATAAAATATATATGAGTTGGGCGAACGACAAACGCTTTGCTTAAGAAAAATCGACATGGCGAACGTGTCGGAAACGTGTCACAAATTTGTCGCCGCGCGCTGCAGAAAAAGAAAATAAAAGAAAATAATATGTTGCCTACTTTTTGGGATTACACTCTCCCCGCACTCCCAGCAAGAAAAGCCAGGCAGGCGTAACCCAAATGGACGTTACGTATTGTGTGCCTGGATTAGCTTTATTTCGAAGCTATTGGATCACAAATGTGCTAGGTTAAAGTTAGATCTATCTCACTGTGTGTCCTAATCTTAAGGTGAGCTCACAGAGCTGTAGATAAGTTTGTTCTTGTCCTCGAAGATTCTGACTTTGAGAGGCAGACAATAAGCAAGCATATTAATTATATTATTTTATTTATTTTTAGACCATTCAATTTAAAAAGGTATAAGGTTCTATTAAGTTTGTTGTTTGTGCATTACAGGTCTAAGGAAGTCTGGCAGACCCCGTAAAGTATATATATTCTTGATCAACATCAAAATTCGAGTCGACATAGCCATGTCCATCTGTCCGTCTGTTCTGCTGTATGAACACCTAGATCTCAGAGACTATAAGAGCTAGAGTCACTAAATTTGGTGACAATATTCCTGAGGACAAGTTTGTTTCATGACCCCTTCCGCCCCCAAAAATCGAATTACTTGAGTAATATAAAAGATACAAGTTCCAAATTCGGCATACAGAAAATTTAGTTCAGTACGATGTGTACTGAAAAGCATTCATCGCAATCGGACTATAAACACCGGAGATTGGAAGCAAATAAATGTTCGAATATACATAGGTTGAAGGCAACAATTTAAGGCATTGAAACAAAATTATTAATTGCAGTTCAATAAGGAACTGGTAATTCACCCGATAACCGATAAACTCTTGCCCGACCGAACTTTTGAGGTCTGGTTCTGGAGTTAGACACCTACCAAAGGCACACTTTTCCATTAGTTATTATTCTTCTGAAAATGTATTTATTATTTACAAATTTATTTTGGTTTGTACTATTATTTCCTTTTGGGAATAAGTAAAGGGTCTCTCGTAGTCGACTTCGAATGTAGCCTTTCAGACTGGTTTATTAAAATAATAAGGAAATGATTACAACTGATAAGTGCCCAGCTTAAACTAATCCGAAATTAAACTAGAAAATAATTGTAATTAGGAATATAACATTACATAAATATTGATTTAATGCTAACTTAGTTTAGGGGAAGTTTAACGGGTGATACTGGGATAAACACCCGATCCCGAAGCTCTTGAGGGTGGTGGCGTTTCTTTTTCTTACTATTTTTCGGTGACAGGCGGTCGTTAGACGTTTAGCTAGACAGATCAATCCAATCACTTGGAGTTTGCCTCCTATTTTGGGCACCTTGAGGTCGCGCTTCATATCACGGGTTCTCATGTACCAGGGAGCCCCTGAAAATCTAAGGTTTTCGCTTGTAGTACACGGAGTTTATTCAGATGTAGACCTGCTTGGCATAAAAGAAGCTAAAAGCTAACATAGACTTGTTATCAAGCTACAGCTTTTATTTTGCAAAAAGTACCCCGGACATCCTTTTTACCTTGGCCCTATATGAGAGCTGCAGCGATGTGTCAAGTCTAAGTCACCTAATTCAGTGAGACACCGTAACAGTTCCTCACTCGATTTGTGAAAGTCACATTTGCACATTTATTTGCATTGATGCACACAATCAGTTTTAGAAGATGAAATTATAGTTTTCAGCACAATGTTAATATAGACAATCGAAGAAAATATTCAAAAAGTATACAAGTATAATAAAAATTCCAGATCAGTAGAAAAATAATAGTATTCCATTGCTAGAGTTACTTTGTACGTTCCTATAAAGTGTACTCCTTTATTAAATCTATTTTTTCGCTGCTCTTCGCTTCACTCTGAATAGCTTTGGAATTTGATCGACTTTCAGGAAAATAAATCAATATCCAAATTTATGTTTAGGAGTATTGGAAATGCTGTGTTTTTAAATTGAAGTGACGAATGCGTGAAAGTAGACAATGCATCTTAATGTGTACAGAAACTGTTTACAAGCTGAACTTATACCCAAAACATTGATGATAACTGAAAGAAAACTACAAGACAACTGAAAATATTCAATTGTACTGAAACTTTGGATACTGTGGAAGTTTTAAAATATTTGTATGCGCTGGGAGAAATATTCAAGTTCTCTTTTTGAATTCAATTTCCATAAAATTTATCTTTGGTTTGCGTTAAGTAAATCCTTGAGTCAACCCCCAATGGCTGTTACTGCACCCTTGGGCCAAAACTATGAAAAGACTTGAATAAAAACATATACTGAAAATTCCAAAAAATGTTTTTTTTGTATTGTTGTTGTTTTTGAATATAAATATAAAATGAAATTAATGCGAGCAGGTTGAGTTTAGGGAGTTGAATTCATGCCACACACATACACATTACGATGAGCTGCTGTTGCTGTTCTGTTTCGGCTTCTGGTCTCCGCACATTAACGCCCGTAACGTAATTAAACAAAAATAATGGTCTCAATAATCACACAAAAACCGTAAAGTGCAGCACACAGACAACCGACCGACCAAACAACCCCCAACTCTATTTACAGCCCCAGTTGAAAATCTTTAGTATCATACGAACTCCAGTTCCATTTCCCATACCAATTTCATTGCCATCCACCCGTATCCCAACCAAAGAAGAAGCACCAATTGCCTAGGCGTCTAACCCTTTGGTCGTTTCTTTTTTTCGGAGGAGTCACTAATTATTTGTATACCCTGTAAAGCAGAGGGTGTTATGCTTTTTGGAAATGTATTTAACAGCCAGAAGATGGCACACTTAATGCTAGGTCAGTAGTCTTGCTATTTCTCTAAGTCTATCTCTATCTGAGACACTATAAGAGCTAGAGTCAGGAAATTTGTTATGGTATGAATACCATTCGCTGATCCGGTTTATTTTTTGATAATTGATACAACTTTTAAAGCTTATTAGACTGGGTATCTTCTGGTCCTTCTCTATGTTATTCATCACTCTTCTTACTTGTTTCTTTTATTTGTATTGCTGTTTTTACACGCAATCAACGCTACTGTTAGAAAAGAAATTTCCCTTTCTCAATACCCCCGCCTACACACACACACACACACACACACATGTATACAGATTTATAGCTCGACTTCTTCTGAATCAAAAATCAATTAATGACAATAATTTTAAAATTAAAAGCATTCGGTATTTTGCCTCCAACATGTGTGAAATTTAATGACTTTGAAGATATTTATGGAAATTCTACTTCTGTCCCCCATTGTCATGTTGCTGTTGTTGTTGTTGCGCCATTTCGTTTGCAATTATCGAGTATATTGCCCCATCCCTTTGCCTCTTGGCCCTCATTGTGGCCATTTGCTTCGACTAGAACTCGAGCTGGTACCAGGACTTGAGTTGAATGTGTTTGTTTGTGTGTGTGTGTGTGTGTGTGTGTGTGTTTATTTCTGGGGTGCTCGAGGATGCCTTTTTGTTGTAATTAGATGAGCAGCAATAGCAACAACAGCAGCGACAGCAGCGAAAGGGTTTAATTACATTTTGAATAGAAAATTTATGAAACAAGTTTTTCGGTTTCTGTTCAGTTCGAGTTTGGTTCGGTTCGAGTTTGTTACGCTTTGCCCCATTGTGGCCATGTGTGTTCTATCGCCCAACTGTCTACCTACATATATCTCTCATGCTCCCTCTCACTGACTCTCTCTCTCTCTCTCTTTCTCTCACGCTCATTGTTGTGTCTGCTTTTTGGCCATAATGGCTGGGACGTACATTGACGTTATGTGAATCAGACCACACATAAAATATGCGAGCGGGACACAATGGCATTCAACTGAATAATTGACAAGCAAACGAAACTGTTTTTGCCCATAGAGAGAGAACTGCTTATAAGGTAGTTCCATAATTATTTAAAAACATATACATATTATCTAACAATAAAATTATACTAATGAACTTTTAGCTTCTGTATTTTAGTTATATATATTTATGTTTGAATGTTAATAATGAAACTTTATCAATCGATTAATAAATAAAGCCGGTTTTAATTTAGTTCAGTTGTAAAAAAGATAAGAGGCTAATAAATTAAAGAGGGGAACAAATTACTCTGATTACATTTTGAAAAATTGTTTCACATTCTCATACTCTTTACCTTCCATATATATATACAAAAATATCAGTGCAATTTTCTACATTCTAAATGACAGTATTTTGGACTTTTAACTTTAACTTGCAAACTTCGATTAATAAACAAAGTAGCAAAAAATCTACATATATATTTAGTGAGCTTTGTTTTCATAGATCTTATAAAACTGAAAAATTGGAAATGTGAATTATTCGATAAATATTAATTATAGGAGCCTTTTATTAGACACTTACACCTGTGTTCACTACAAACTTGATGTTCTTTTTAACAATTTTTTTTCTTTTTCATTCATGACAGTCGAGAGAACCCTACTGTTAGATACTCTGTACTTATTCTGTACTCTACTCTGCAAGCCTTTAAGGTTGTAGCTTCATGGTTCTCATCTCCCTCCCTTGGCTCGACGCTGTGTTTAATTGTTTGTTAAATAACATCTGAGTTTATTATCCGCTTGTAAATTTTTAGAACACATCGGATCTCTGTTGTTTAACATGTGTGCTAAAATTCAAGGCTCTAGCTTTAAAATTGCTCTTAAATACGACTTCTACTTGGGAAATAGAAAAATCAACATTCTGAGTTTGGTGCGTCTAGCTCTTTCATATATATATATACTCTATGTGGTCTGCCAGATTTTCTTCTATCTTTTTTTCCTAACTTAATAGACCCTTGATACCTTTTTAAAGTATAGGGTCTGAAAATGAATAATTTTGTTAGATTGTTACTTTTATTAAGATAGCGGGAAGTCAAATAGGATCAGCTGGTATTTTAGCTGAAAATTCATTTTAAATGAAATTGTTATAGCTTCAATGTAACTGTCATACACTCGCACACTCACACTCTCTCAAACATACTCCTGGCACTTTCAGTCCGCGCCTAAAAGTAGGCAACGCGCAATTTTGACAGACGGAAACACAGCAGCAGCTGCCGCAAACTGTCGATTTTGAATTTATGACCCGCAGGCGGTAGAGCGAAAGAGAACGTAGCCTAAAAGTGTGCACATTGCTTGTCGAAATTGGTAATTGATTTATGTTTATATTTGTGCAACATGTTGATGCCGCATTCGAGCTGAACGTCAACCAAATGCAGCTCAACGTATCGCAACTGAACTCAATATTGGGCCAAGGTAAAACGCTCGCGGTGTCATTTTGTTGCCGTCGCGAGGGGGCAGGAGTGGCAGGAGCTCGCTAACAGATAACAAAAACAAAAACACGGCAACCACGTTAATTGAACAACATTCGACACACACACACACACACACACAGAGAGACAGACAGAACTCGAGCTCAACTCAATTTGGCGAAATTTTCAACGTTAGCGGCATATTTGCGTGTAATTATATCAAAAATTAATACACACACGTACACATATGTATAGATATGTATCTGCATGTGTGTGTGTGTGTGTGTATATGTGTATGTTGCTGCCACATCAGCGGTACAAACACAAACTTTTGCCTTGCCACGCCTGCGGCGACAATTTGCAATGCGTTTTGCGGCTTTCGATGCGAGGGTTACTTGCAACCAGGGCTGACAGTTTGATTGGGGTGAGGGATGGGCAAAGCGTAAGGCCACGTCGATCACCCTGTGGCATTTTCAATACACAATATGTGTTTGTTTTGCGCATAAAAATATTAAACATATTTTCATTAAACAAACACACGAGACAGCGAGATTGACAGATAATTTGCGAATTGCAAAAATAACAAAGTTGAAGGGCAATCATTTACCAAAATTAGTTTACAAAAAGTATAATATTTATTAAATATATATGGATCAGATAATTTTCTTAAAAATATTTGGCAAGGCAGGAAAACTATTGAATAACAAGTCGCAGAGTCGGGGCGGGATCGATGGTAGAGGCGGGAGCGGGAGTGGGGAACGATATGAGTGATCCTTTACTTACTCTGTAAAACTCGCAAGTATTCCTTAATTGCATATGATAGTATTTAGAAACATAGCGGTACCACGCCCACTTTGTCCAGTCCCAATTTCTATTGATAATATTGTTTCCTTCTTGAGGCTTTAATTAATCCTTAAAATCGGAAAATATAGTACCTATAGTGCATAATAACGTCAGTGTTTTCTTCTCCTTTCTTTGGCACGATAGTTAAATATCCGATCACGATGAAATTTTCAGGATACATTGAGACCCCAATGATTGTCATGTATGCCGAAAATAAATAAAATAGGTTAAATAATTATTGTTTAGCCCATAGACGGATAGACATACCAAATTTGAAGTTTCTAGATCTTATTGTCTCTGAGATCATACAGACGGACGGACAGACAGACAGATGAACGGACGGACGGACATGGATACATCAAGCCTGCTGTTGATGCTGATCAACAATATATATACTTTATGGGGTCTGCCAGACTTCCTTAGACCTGTTATGCACATTTTTTTTTACAAACTTTTTAGACCCTTATACTTGTTAAAGTAAAGAGTCTTAAAAGGCTAAAGGTATTAGAGAGTTGCGAATATTGTCCGATCAATCATCATTGTCATATATAGCATTGAATATCATCTAGCCTCTTCTCAAACATTACATCGTTACTTATCACATAACTTACAGTAGCATATTGTTATTGGAAGCTATCTAAATGTTTAACTGTTCGAAAACTTGTTTGATTTTCCACTAGAAAAGCTTTAAGTATTTTAATTGCAATTTCTTCTGCATTCTAAGCAAACTCTGTTTATTTTCAAAATGGAATTGTCTATAAAAATTGCGAAATTAAGTGAGTAATTGCTTTTGCCTTGAGAATTACAAGCTCATAACATGTGTAAGGATTTGTGAGCTGTGTTTCATCTATCAAATGGAATCAATGCACAGGATACACGACAAAGCAGTAGAGCAACTCGGCAGTCAAAGTCAATTTAACTGGCAATTAATGCATGTTGCCTGTGAACCTGAACCTGAAACTGTCCAACGCCCCCGAGCTAAGACCAAAGGCCAGGCCAGTTTAGGTTCGGGACTGGGAATTGGGTTGCAGTTGGAGCTGGGAACAGACTGTGGCACATTCGATCCGTGGTCGAAAGTGGCAATCAGCAGGAACAACACCAATAAAGCCGCAACAACAACACACAAACAAACACACAAACAGACACAGACACACGTACATAAGTTGGAGGCTGAGTAGGCGGGAGGCTGCCCTGCCACGCCCTAACGCCATGTCGACACCTATTACCATTCATTGACTTTGGCCATGTCCCTGGGGTGTCATCTATGCAGGTCGCTTTGGTTTTGTTCTGTCCTGTTGTTGTTGTTGTTGCTGCTGCTGCTGTGTTGTCTGTTGGTTGTTGGCCCACACTTTTGATTGCATTTTCACCGAATCCAACGACCGTTTGCTAATGTCCTTCGATAAAGCCGGCAAAATCAACACCAGCAGCAACAGCAACAGCAGCTAACGTCCACACGGCCTTGTCAAATCTGCCTAACGGGGTGTGTGTGTGTGTGTGTGTGTGTGTGTGTATGAGTGGGTGATATGGGATATGGATATGGCAATGGAAATGGCAATGGCAATGTTGTGCGCCTCCGTTTTCATTTGGTGTTTGATTGGATTTTCAATTATTCATTATTATTGGTTGCAATTTACCTGCACATCTCCGTCGTTTGACACTCCGCCGGAATCTGTCGAAATCTGGCCCCCGAATCGAGGACTGAGCACTAAGGACTATCGTATAACTCGTACTCTTGTTCTCGGAATCAAAAGTGGCAACGCATTGATTGCGTTCCATCAGCAACTGCTGTCTGATTTTCAGTCAGTTTTCCAACTCATCAAACTCCAATTGCATCATTAAACGGAATTTTTAATGTTCAAACTCAACTCCACGATTACTTTGTGCACTCAGTGTACTTCATACATAGTAGGCAAGAGTTCAATTTGTATGCGCATAAACTTAGCGTGAGGTGAAATTGCGATATGGATTGATGAACAAGTATGGAAAAATGTCTAAATAGATAGATGCATAGTACTCAAATAGACAGTTAAAAGCTGTAGATGGAGACGGTAAAGTTGAGAAGATAAAGTTTCATTCTATAATGGACAGATAGGAAAATGTTAGGGGAAAGGCAGTAGAGAGAGTGTTCACAATACTTGTTTCTTCTTTAGCTCCGTCGACGTCAATTTACAGGTCAAACAACAAATAGCTTCAATCAAAATTTTAAACATTTTATTAGTCATAAGTGTCGACAAACAAAATTGAACCTGTTTGAAATAGAGAAAGAACAGAGACTTATAGCAAATTATAGTTTGCATTGTGAATTATAGCGAATTGCAGATAATTGGAGAGAGATAATCTGAGAAAATCAGAAACCAAATTGGAACTGCCTAAAATCAGTTAATGCCGTTCCCATGCCTCGACTTAAATGCTTTATTATTCAATTTAATTTTGTGATTCTTTGCAAAGTGCTTTCCGTACAATAGATTGATATATATATATATGTATATATACTATAATATATATATATATATCTCGCCTGGTTAAAATACTCAAATTATCTTTTGCCGTTTGCCGCTGCCGTTTGCCGGTCATCGTCATCGGCATCGTCATCGTGATCGGCATCGGTTAGAGAACGAGAAAACGAGAGATCGAGCTATAAAGATAAATGCCAAACAAGCGAGCGGAGCCACCGACAAAGTGTTTCTGTTTCTGGCGTATTTCAGATTTGTTTGGCGTATTTTTATTGGCATTCGACTTGGTCGGCGAGAGGCCAATTTGATTTTACGACCATTTCAGTTCATATGATATCATTTTGCATCGGATTTCGTATTCGGTTGCTCAAATACCCAAAATACAGATACAGATAACAGCGGGAAAAAAAACTGCTAAGAATGTTTGACTAAACAGTGCTCGACTTGTTAATACTCATTACTCACTAGAAGATATTATTTATTAAATATGAGATGCCAGAGTATTTAGTTAAACACAGTTTCTAACTGTTCGAAGCAATGTATTCTGGCCTAGATTTCAATTTGAAATAATTTCTTATAGTTTTCGATTATTTAAATGCTGGTTATCAAAATTGCTAGAGTCCTTATCTCTTTATTGTTAAGCTCCTTTCATAATTATTCTGTAAAGACACAGGCTAAAGCCAAATTCCATTCTACTCGTTAGTCTATTATACCCTATCTATCATTAAACTATGCTTACAGAGTATATAAGCAGTTGACTGGCGGCTACTTGTCTTTTGTGTTCACCGAGCGCGACAATAAATAAAGTCAAGTGTAGCGTTTAATTGATTTTACTGGTCTCAAAACGATTCTAATCATAGATTAAATATCGTTAAAATAACACACAAAGCCAAGGCGAAGCCCAAAGAACAACAACAGCAACAACAACAGCAGCTTGATAACAACAGAAACAACAACAAAGGGCCGCTTGACCAATAAAGTCAACAATCCAAATCAAACAGTCCCCTTTCCGACCTCAACCTCAGTGGCAACCTCAGCCTGGGCTCCCTTTTGGAATTGGGCAAACAAATTTGTAGCACACTAAGTTGTTGTTGCCGTTGTCGTTGTCGTTGTTATTGCTTGTTGTTGCAATCGTTGTTTACCAATATGTAATCCTTAGAAACAACAAGACACCGCCCCCCCCCTTCAGACAGTTGTCGAGGCGTTGTTCGCTTTGAATTTCAATTGGCGAACTTGAAGGGAACTCATTGTTCATGGAAAGGAAGGGAAGTTTATACTGGCTTTAAGCTTATATAAATACTATTTTATGTGTAGTAGATTTAGGGTTTAAACAAAATAGAATATATTAAAAAAAATATGAATAAAATAAATAAAAGTCCAGGCTGCGAAAAACGCCGTGTCGCTAACGAATCAAATAAATTTGTTGGTCAATTAAAAAACTGCAAAACGCGCACAATTTCCACATGTGTGGCAACAACTGAAACTGCAACAACAACTAACCTTTCAGACACTGCAATCCTCCCATTCCCCTCCGTGCTACCTCCTTCACAGCGCACTTTACCCGCTGATGCTGCTGATTTTTGCTCTAATGGCTGCCAACGCCAAATGAAAAGCGAAGCACCAAAAGACAAAAAAAAAAAAAAAATTCGAAAAAATAGAAAAAAATTGCGTTACAAACCAATTTTTTCTGTCTGGCTTTTTTTTACAGCATTTTCACGATTCTCACACGTTGTGACTTTTTTGTGACTAGCTTTTTGGCCAATTTTTTATGAGTTTTATGTAGTATTTTTTCAAGCTGAACTTTGGCCGTAAACTAACTTTGTAGAGTTTGATAGAGCCGGGGGGCATAGCATATAGAGGGAAAGAGAACGCGCGAATGAGAGAGAGATAGATAGGGAAGAGAGTGGGACATGGGTGGGACGTTAGTTATTAGTCGGGTCTACCCTTGGGGTGAGTGAGCATGCAGCGAGAAAAAAAAATGCTCATCTCTTAAACCGAACTGAATTTAGTTGAAACTAAAGATGAAAAGCAGCTCAAAGCTTACGATATTAAATGACTGCAGAAACTGATTTATAGCTACAATATTGTTATATAAGATATTATTGGGAAAACGGAGAAACTCAAAGAAGAGCTTGATACTCCCACTTCAGTTGCCAATCCTTACTCAAGTTAATTATATATTTAGTTTATGTAAAGAAAAAATCTTATATTTGGCATACGTTTAACCCAAACGTGTCCTTTTTTTATATCCTGGTATGAAAATAAGTATATCTACAAGTATATATTTATTATATTTCATTGCAATTGGATAATAAACAGAGACGATATGCTAGAAAAACTTTTAGTAGATATATGAAATTTTATTAATTTAAATATTGATAATTCTAGTCGATTTAAACTAATCCATAAACGTGACTATCTAGCGCCGTACGCGACAAACAATCTAGTATTATAATTTATTTGATATTAAATATTGTTACTCACAAAATGTTGTATTACAAGTTTCAATGGTTAATAAAGGGAGTGCAGCAGTGGCGCCACCTAGCGCTCGGATGCTGAAAAGAGTACATTGCTTTTATGCATATAGTATGTTTAAATGTACCTCTTGACACTTATTCTTTTGTTTAAATTTACCAATTGATAGTAATTAAATGTTTTCATAAGCTTCTGTCAGGTGAAATAGACTACTGTACTCTAGTTAGCTTCATCAGTATTTTAGATCCGCTCCATCCGATTAGGAAATCTTCACCCTGTCGTACAAATTATGCTCATAAGAGAAGACTTTCATAGCCTGTGGTCTAATGATAACAAATACTTCTACCTATGTATATTCGTTCGACATTTGTAGTCTAATGCATAACTTTTACCTTGAATATTCCTGGTTTTTTTTTCTTGTACTACTAATGGATTAATTTAACCAATTCATTTACACTTATTTAATTTAATTTTATCACATTATTCACATTCCTATATGCTGTTACATATACACTTATTCACTGCATATTACTAAGGCCTTAATACAAACGTATCTAATTATACAAGTTTATTCTTATCTATTTTCTGGAATGATTGGTTTATTCTTGGTTTTCCCAAATGATTAACCAAACTAAAAAGCTTACAACTCTCTCAGACAATCTAATATACAACAAAATAAATTAATAAAAAAAATCAGTGAATGAATATATAAATAAAAAAGTAAATCAATAAATGAATAATTAATTAAATAAAAAAATTAACAAAAGAAAATAATAATAATTAATTAGATAAATAAATTAATACAAAATAAATAGTTTAATAAATAAATAAATAAATTGTTTATTCAATTAATATATATATATATATGTAAATAAATTAATAATAATAATAAATAAATAATTATATAAAGATATAAATGAATTAATATATAAATAAATATATAAATAAATAAATATATAATTAAATAAATTAATAAATAAGTAAATAAATAGATAAATAAATAAACACTTATATAAATAGATAAATAAAAAGTAAGAAAGCAAATAAATATTCAATGAAATAAAATATTAATTTAATTAATTAATATTTACTAATAAAGTAGTTAGTAAATAAATAAACATAAAAAATAAATAGTCAACTAAATAAATGAAACAGTACAAAATAAATAAATACCTAAAATTTATTATGTCAGGGTATAAGCAGGAAAATAAATTATATTATTATCTAAGAATTAAGTTCAGGGTAACTTCGAGTCCAGCAGTTTCAATTGTAGTTTCTCACTCGATTTTGCCGCTGAGTTCTAAGCCTTTCGCTATCCCGAATACCCCACTTTTCCTCCGCTGCGACTGTTGCCCAAAATTGACACCGCCTGGCTGCCCACGGGGAGGCGAAAACTATATAAAAATGGAGAGCAATTTACGGTTAGCATTGTGCATTTTGGGCCCCCGGAAGTGGCTGACCATGTTGAATGGTAACCAGTCTCTCCAGTCTACCAATTTCCCAGTTTTTCAGTTTTCCATTTCCCCAGCTGCTGCTCCCTGCTCGACAGTCAAACGACTGCCAATTTCATGCTACGCTTTACATTTGTTTCTTGTCTGCGCTGTGCACTTCTCTCTTCGCTTCTCTCCCAGTTGCTCTCTGCTTTTTTATACAATTTCTGCTGCAAGTTTTTACAATTGGGATGTCGAGTCGAGCAGCTCCCGCTCAGTGTTTTGGCTGATTGAAAAAAGGCGGCTACTGCGCCTGCTCGGAGCCACTCATCGATGGCCAATAGCTGATAACCAATAACCAATAACCAATAGGTAACCAATAATTGACTGGGCGTAAACTTTTCCCATTGTAGGGGTAACTACAGAGCTTTTGGGATGCCGCAATCGGAACGTCCACCCTCACCCGAGGAACAGAATCCGGATCAGTATAATGTGTATCGACTGGAGCACGATCTTTTTGAGCTCTTCGAGGAGCAACAAATGCTCCTGGACATAGTGTCACATCAGCAGGAGCGTCTCGAGCGTCAACTGGAGGTGCAACGCTTGTTGATGAGTGAACCTCCGGCTAGGACGGCGACTCCTTTGCCAGAACTCTTGTTGGAGGAGATAAGTGATGAGTTGTCCGGCGTAGAGCTGCCAGAACCTGAGGCACAACCCGAGCCGGAACTTCTTGACACAGTCGTGGAGGAGGGGCAACAAGCACCTTCCCTGCCAGAATCTCTCTGCACCTGTGTTCATCTCCGTCAGCAGCATCAAGTCAGCACCTCGTTGATCAAGAGCACAACAGGTGCCAGGTGCACTCCACCAAAGTTAACCGGACTGGGCTACGATTTGTCCTTTTCCTACCCCAAACGCATGTCCAAAGGTCGCAATCGTCGCGCTCTTTGTAAGTGCTGGAGTAAATTGTAATTAATTTTGCCTAATCAAATATTCTTCCTCTAGTTATCTTCACTTTGGTGGACAACCTCGTGTTGCAGCTGCAGCGTTGCATGACTCTGACCAACAACAACGTCTACTGCTTCCCTCTGCCTCCTCGTCCATCTGTCGTCATCATGGAACTGCCAAAGGAGGCAACGATTTTAACTTCGACTTCAACTTCGACTTCAATTCTGGCCAAAACCAAATCCAAGCTCATTTCGACAACTGTGGCAACTGGAACTCTGCCCAAATCGAAACTCAAACGGTTCGATCAGACTGTCAAGCGGGATACAAAACTGAAGGAAATAACAGCTACACGTTTACGCAGTACAAAAATATACAATACAAATAAGTAGAGAATTATATAGAGATTTTCGATCACTTTTAATGCCATTGCAGAGCGACTGAGGAAAACAATTGCGTTGGAGCAGGAAATTGACATGGACTGTGAGTTTGGGATGGACCACATACAGAAGTTTCGCTCGGATCGTGTGCGCGAAGATTCCATAGATAATCGTAATAGTAATCGTTTGCCTGGCCAATCGGACTGTGGACACAGCATCGCTTCCCAATCTTCCATGGAGATAATACCCTTGGGTATGTCGAGTCTTTAGCAAATAGTTCCACCTCATCTTGAGCTCCTTGCAGTTCACGATTCGGTGGACGAGGATGAGCTCAATGAGTCACTGCGTAACTTCAACGTCTTTGGGGATGAGGGACCGCAGCCCAAGCAATTGAAACTTACCGAAATTACCGCTTGGCATGAGACTGCTACGTCTCGTCCTCTATCCCAGCGGGAGACACGTCCGTGCACACCCGAACTGCACAGGGAGGAGCTCAACTCGTATTCCGTTTTGCCAGCTGTGCTTGAGAGCAATGGCTTCATCGATCTGATGCCCAGCACTTCAGCTCAGGCCCGTGCTCTGGCATTGGCAATGCATCAACGGGGACGCTGCTCCGACTCAACGTCGCCCCTCTCCTCGAGTCACTCGTCCATTCGCCCTTATCCGGAGTATTCGCCACCAATCACTCCACCTTGTAAGGGTACCCAATTCATTTATAAACTCAACTCATCTAAACTAACATTTTGTCCAGTTTCTGATCCCTTCTCAGGCACGTCCCAGAGACAGTTAGATTTCACATATATTCACTCAGCTGGTAAGTTAAGGTTATCGAGTTCCACTGTAATTGATATTTCGTTACCTTTCCTTCATAGAATCACCGCAGTCGACACCTCCTCCACCACCCCCTCCATCACCGTTGTTCAACAACAATTTCACCTTCCGAAGCTCCAATCCGTTGGTCCATCTTCCACATCTCCCTGGAAAGGAAAACGACGACATTCAGTTCAATCAATTTGAAGCTTGTGCAAAAGATTTTTCTCCTTCGGGCCCCTCAAGTAAGTTTTTGACCCTTTGAAACTAAAAATAAATTAGTAAAACAATATTTTGATTCAGTTATTTCATTCATATTTAGCTGCTATCTTTTGAGAACAAATAAGTAATTAACTTTTCAGTAAGATATTGTAACAAAACATTTCAGTTCAATATTTGCGAATCTATTATTACTGCCTAAAAATCAATTTCCATAATAATTAAAACTTTGTTTCTTCTTTCAGACTATCATTAAATGTTGGATTCCCACAACATTATATGTATATATATTCTATACTATTATCAACAATTATTTCTACGGATTGATTATATGAAATTGGTGAAATGTTTCCATTGTCTTCAAGTTTCAAAACACGTAGCAATAAAGAAGAAGTGAAGCTCAAAGAAAGACGTTTTTGGGATTGTTCAAGTACTCGTATTTTTAAATTATATCAAGTTCTAAAGTTCTATGGAAAGGTCATTCGATGCATCGCTAGTCAAATCAATTTACTTTGCACGCTTTCAAGATGAGACAGTTCTCCAACTCCCCCCAAGTCGCCGTTGATGCCGCTGCCCCGGAAATGCCAAAGTGGCAGATAAAAACAACAATAACAAGATTGAAAAGGCAATGGTAAAACGGAGCATCAAATCAAAAAACAATTACGAGGCAAATGACATTATCAAATGTCAAATGTCATGTTTAGGAAAATGTTGTTGGAGCGTGCCCCCCTCAAACAAAAAAAAACCTCCAAGTTGGAACACAACAAAAAAATTACTGAAAAAAAAAAACGAAACAAGCGACAGGAAAATGCAAAGCAGCAGCAAATTTGTTCAAGGCAATTTTTCAATTCATTGAAGTGGAATCCATAAGAAAATAAAAAAAAACTCGTCTAGAAATTCGAGCGGTTTTAGTCGCGAACAAAACGCGCGCGTGCAATGAACTAAGCGGCACTTGACTTACGGTCCTCGACTCGCTTACAGCGACAAGATACAGATCCACACTCTGGAACTGGGCAACCAATTGGCCAACCCACCACTTAATGCTTTAGCTCTCCTCCTGCCAATCCCCTTCTCCAACAAACTCAACCCAACCCTCCAAACAGGCTGCCAGTCTGTCTCCATAGTCCGAAGTATCTGAAATCAAAATCTAGATTTTTGATTCTTTTCTATACGCGTATTAGGCCCCCCTCCTCCAACCGAGGCACCCATACCACAGCGACCACCAAATTGGGACTGGGGCAGAGTTCGTTTGTTGGTTTATTCGTTGTTGTTTGTTTGGTTTCTTTCATTCTTTTGAATACGTTTTCTTTACTGGGCTTTAAGCTTGTTGTCTCTAAGTAATCCTGCCTTTCATTATTGTCTGCAATGCGATTGCCCAGGCTAATATTGTGGCCAACTTAAAGGCAGCAATAGATTTATGCCAAGCAAATAAATAAATAAATAAATTGAGGAACCAGTCGATGCTACCTGGTGACAAATGTCCGTCGTCGCATATTGATGGACACACATCAATCAAGTGGATGCCACGTAGAACAGCCCTCGAAATAAACCTCCATATGTTCAGATAGAGGTCAATATGCTGCTATGTAGTCATAAGGGACATGACTGTGTGTTCTTTGTCATCAACTGTGAGCAAGCCAAAGCGAAAGTTACAGCTCCAATCCCAATGCCAGTAGCTGGAATTGTAAGCTCAATTCTGGATAAGTCTTTAAATCCCAGTTTCCAATGTACAAGAATATTTGTCACTTTGTTACGGAGAGTTATTGTTTAAATATTTGTATTATTAGCCAATGAGTCGAGCTCCATTTACTATTGTCAATATGACACAATATCAAGAAGCAACAGCTGTCTCCCTCATCAGTTCCATCTTGCTGACTCACTCAGCGATCTACGCTTAGCATCTAACCAGTTGTGAATTATAGACAGCAAGACATAAAAAAGTTTCAAAGCTGAGCTCGCGATAATTTAATTTGATTTACTTTGATAAATTGTACATTACTTTATCGTCTTTAAAATGAATTAATATTATATTTATGCATCATAAGTCTTAGCTTGATTCTGCCTCTAAAATTAAATTTTCCTGGTTTAAGTTTGCAGAACTTGAAGATGATTTAAGAAAAATGAATTATCTTCTAGTTGACCATCTCTGCTATACTTTGACCATTATGCAGCTAGTGCAAAACTGATTGTTTTGATAGTCTCCAGAGCTAATGAGTAATTACATTTATTTGCTATATATGTCGAGCTACTTACATACTCAAACCATACCGAATATATGAAATATGCCTTCATCTGAGGGCTTATTGAACAATAAATGATTATTGTAATTTATTTCAGTTGAGTGCCATCGCAGTCATTAGTATCATTGGTGAACTGAAAACTATTAAGGACACAAGGTCCGGGTATGGTAAACTTGACTGCCATTAGTGCTGGACGCACATATGTCACAACCTCCCCACGAAGGAAAAATAAACAAACAAGCCAATGGAAATATAAGTAGAAGAAGCAGCAAAGGGAATGAAAGGAAAATGAAAAATGATCTCATTGCTAAAGCAAAATTGCATGATGTTGTTGGCCAGGGGCATGTTTTAAGAGGTGTGGCGGCATTCATCCAATTGCCATAATTTATCTGTCACATGTCGAATGTGTGTCAACGTCAACCCACCACCAAGGATATCCATCCACCTACACCCCATCCCCTACTTCCATTCATTCAACATCCCGCCCACCCACTGGGCTGGGATCTATGGCAGTGCTGTCGGTCAGTTGTCATTAATATTTATTATGTCACATGCATGCAGTCCACCGTTTTGAGTTAAGGGTCCTGGTACCATGGTCCTGGGTCCTGGGACCCGGGTCCCGTATCCCAGATCCCAGATCCTGGGTGCCGACTCAAACTCCATCTCCATCTCCAGCTCCGGTTCCGATTACGTGCCGGGGCAGCAGGCGTTTTCTATTTTAATATGCTACATGAATATGAAAGTAGCAAAGGATAAACATATATATATATACATGTATCTTAATCTATCTCGCTTCCATTTAAAACAACAACAACAGGATGTTCGCCTCTGAACTAAAATCAAACTCAATTTATCACAGCTCACGCTGGTGACATAAGCAATAAGTTGGCAATATACATATATCTACAATAAGAAAATTCTATCTGTTAAGTTATAAGAAATCAATTAAACTCATTGTATTATAGATTTCACAATACTACTCAGAGCTTTATGTTTAAGGTAACCCCCGAATATTCATATTGCTACTTTCTATATACTTAACATTTATTGATTTTACTTATTACCGTTAACAGGTACAGAATGCTCCCTCAACTCTAACATCAAATTTACACTAGTGACAAAATATAAATTCTTTTAATATAATTATTTCGAACTCATCGGTAAGTTGAATATCAAAGACAACCCCCACGACTTTTTTATTTTAACCGTCTTATTAATTTAACATCAAACTTACGCTAGTGACACCAGCTTTGAATAAAATATAAATAATACTTATTTTACGAATATCTGATCCTTCAATCGCAACACAATTATAATTCTAATAAATATGAACCGAACCATATGCAATTCTCAATGTTAGTCGTTGTTTTTTTTTCTTTCTTGAGGGACGTGGGAGGCGTGGCATATGCACGGTCTGTTGCTTTGATCACTAACTAAGTCTAAGTACCTGGCGCCCAGTCACGCCCACTCCAGTCGCATCGGCCCCTGATGACACCAGGACCGCACAATGGGCTCATTAGGCGTTTAATGGAATACGTAATGCTAGTCCAGTTGATAAAGTGTCCAGTGGGTCTGTGGATAGTGGGTGGCTCAACGGTGGCGCGATGTGGGACTCTCGGTGGTTGATATGCCGCCAGAGCGAGCAAAACTAACAAACTAATCCAATATTTTTATTACGAAATGCCATTAAGGGTCATTGAATATTGTGGCATAATAAATAAATGGCCAGGCTATACACGCACATACACTCACACACTCACACACTCTTATAGACAGAGTTACATATGAGAAACGATTGCGTTGCCTGCGCCTGGGTTATAATCCCAGCTATCAACGGCATCATTATTCAAAGACGGATTTACGCGACGATACACCAAAATTCTGTCTGAGTCTCTACTGTATAAGTGGATGCCTGTGTGTGTGTGTGTGTGTGGGTGTGTGTGTTGTGGTGTGGGCAACTGACTCACATACATCAAAGCGCCTTAACTCCCCGACCGATGAGACTGACTACTCAAAAAGCGATTTTTTGTGCTGTTGCTTCTGCTGTCTCAGGTTGAAGCAATAGCAACGGAAAACACACACATATAGTACATCTAACTGTATATATAGCACATAGTGTATTATTTATGACCAAAGAGCAGGCTAATTTAATATGCGAGCTTAACAAATCATAGTGCATTTAACGCTTTAATTAAACTAGACCTTAACTCAATTAAGACTTGAACTTAAGAACTGCAACCGTGTACTATTGATACTAAGTGTAATATATTGATGCGAATATTATTTAGACAAAACTAACATCATTTGATTTACTGTACCCTGTTGATTGAGACTTGATTGAAGTACAATTTACACACAGGAACTATTGTCTGTTCTCGCTCTACTAAGGACCAGTTGAGAGACCTCCTCTTGAAACATATAACTCACTAGAAACTCTGATTAAAACTTGATGAAAATGCATTACTGTATTGGCACTTTAGTAATGTCCAGTTTAGAGTCCCAATTTTATCAATTAATTGATAAGAAACTGGAAAAGTATTCCAGACAAAAGTAAAACAATTTGATATACTCCAATGATTGAGACTTGATTGAAGTGCACTTTCAAAAAGCAGCTGCGAGTCTCCTACTTGATGCGAAACTGAGACTAATTGAGGTTTGTTGCTACAAGTCTACTACGTCGCCTTTAACGTGCCAAAGTCCGGCAATCAGTCCAGTTCACACCCAGAAACTGATACGGACTGCAGGTGCCGGGTACGGCAGTTGGGAACGGCAAGAACCGACGACCAACGTCCGCTTAATTAGTCCGTTTTGTTTAAAATGATTTTGATGACGATGACGATGAAGCTGATTCCCCGTGCTCGTCGCTGACCTTTACTCTGACAGCGACTCCTGCTCCAATTGCTACCCCTTTTCCTTTCCCGACCCCATTCCCATCCCCTACCTCTCGACCACGACTCTGACTACGAGAGCGATGCCATTTTTTGCGTGCTTCCTGCAGGTCTTTCACTGCCTTGTTTGCCAGCAATTCAATTTGCTGTCCATGCACGTTATGTTTTTTCCCATTTTAATACCCTTGCCGAGGGTATTTCAGCTTTCCCAGGAATTTTCTTACACGTTAAATGATATACATTCCTAAGCTGGACAACGAGCTGAGTAGATATCGTCATCAACGTCTATTTGCCTCTTTGTTTTATTTATTAATATATTTTAATTCAATTTTTTAACAACAGAAAATACTGAATATGGAATACAGTTTTTATATTTTTGAAATTATAAAAGTTTAGTTTTAAAATGTCACTTATTATCGCGACTACAAACCGGTTTTGAGCCGAAGTTCAGATAACCAGAAGTGTTCGAGCCATCGACTCGAATCTTCTCAAAGATTTCGGAGGTTTGTAGACTTGCTAATTATAACAACATTTTTTTTTAAAAAAATCCACAGTTTCCGTAAGGGTATAAACTCTTCGGCTTGCCGAATGTGACTTTCCTTTCTAGCTTTTTTTGTTGTTTTATCCACATCCAAGGCTCTTTCTCTCTCTCTGCCTTCCTCACTGTCTTTATTGGCGTGTGTTTGTGTATGTTAATCGAAATGTTTGGCGGCTGACTGTTGAGAGTGGGCGTGGCACATCCATATATACAATATATATATTTTTTTAAATGTGCTCTTTTTAGCTCCCTTGCACATGTAACGCGGCTTTGTTTAACATTAAATGGAGGTTAATACCTGGCAGCACGTCCGCCGTTGAGGCAAGAGGCGGTCAAGTGCAGCAAAAGGGCTGCTGCCGCATCAGAGTGGTGTGGATTGGGGTGGCAAAGTGTAGGGGGTAAGTGTTATGCCTGCTGGATTGTTTGCCCGTCTGCATGCTGCACACATACACTGGCAACTGAATGGTGGGGCAGCTAATGTTATTGCCACCACATTTGATTGTTTGGCCGCAGCTGCTGTTGTTGTTGCCACTGCCATGGGGCATGGAGCATCGATGTTCATGGGGCGAATGTCCAGGACAATCGCGACTCGATTGTTGTTGCAAATAGGCGAGTGATTTTACGGTTAATTGATTTTAAAGCGAATTCGCTTAAATGTTATCTGAGCTTGTTACTCTTGTCTTTCCCTCCCCCCTCTCTCTCATTGTGTGCCTCACTGTGTGGGTGTTTTCTGTGGCATGTTGCATATGTCAGGCCATTGTATAGGTATAACATTTTATTTGTTTTTTTATCTGCCTCACTCGAAATATCTGCTGAGCCAGCTAATGACTATAATGTACTCAGAATCCAATTCGGAGAACAAAAGGAAGAGTTTTATCATTATTTCGATTAGGTTCATTTGGGACATAATAATAATACGAATAGCAATTAATAGTCTCTGCAACTGTTTAATACAAATTATTTTCACTTCGCAGGAAGAAATACTATTTTTTTCTCTTATGGTCTCTAGCGCTTATGGTCCCAAAACAGAGTGAAAAGTATTTCAAGTATTTCGTACTTAATATGTCACATTTCCAAGTTGATTTCTGGCTAAGTTTGAAATTATTCAAGTCAAGAATCTCGATTTTAAGTCAAGTCCGACTTCTTAAGTACGAAAGTGAAAGTACTTTAAAATATTAAAACTTTTAGATAAGATTACAATGTATAATTATCCAAATCATCAGCGTGGGTGTTGAAGGCTTTCAGATATGAAGCGTGAAAATAGATGGAGACGAACTGTAAATCCTGTAAATTTGTAAGTGCCCATTGAAAGCATAGGAAACAAACTAGAACCTGTTGGGATTAAATAGATTTCAAATTAAAAATCTTAATTTAAGATGTTACAAACATGTTTTATGAGTATTCGCAGTGAACATCCGTTTCGTGCTCGAGGTTCGAGAATTAACGTACTCATTTCTTGTAAATCAAAAGTTAACGACTCAAGATTCTTTTCTCGTATATAAAGATCATTTATACACTTGTTTTCAGTAATTTTCAAGTATGGATTTTAAAATTGGCAAATATTTATTTCGTGGTCTTTTGAACTTCATTTTAGTATGGATTTTTTCGTTCTGTGTAGCCCCAATACCTAATATTACTTGGTCGATTTGGTAGCACTGGCACCGAAGTCAACCCTTAACTGAATTCTTAATTAATGTCTATACATATGTTGGTATTAAAATAAATCCTCATCAAGGTACAAGGTAGGTATTGGCACTCTGCATATCGAACCCTTTATCTTGGAGTTATCCGTTTAATTCAAATATTAAGTTGTTGTCTTAGATAGATGATTGAAGTGTAACCCGCATCTTCACAAACGCTTACCACCTCTCTCACCTCTCTCACCTCTCTATTTACACTTTGATTCAACTATTTTAATATCAAATTTAATTTTAAATTGACTTAAAGCGTGTACTTTAAGTCTCTGTTTTAATGTTCACATTATAATTAATTTTAAAATATTTAATATTAGCGTGAAATTATGTTTACTTCAAATTTTCAACCATATACAATGGAAATACTCTTCATATTACATTTTTTGTTATTGTTATTAAAATAAGAAAATATAACATATAGTTATTAAAACAAGTATAATTTTAATTACAAAATAAAACCTCACGCTGCTTAAGAAACAGATCTAAATTATCAGCGTGGTTGTTAAAGGCTTTCAGTTAACATGCAAGTAAATAAGTGAAGTCTGACAACGAAAATGATTTGATCTTAATTGATTATTGCCCATTGAACTGCTTGAATCGATTTAAAATTCTAAATTAAATATGAAAAGTATTGGAGAGTATTGTTTTTATCAAATATTAAAATAATATGAAACATATTAAATTTAAACACAATTTAATTCATTAATTAATGGCAGAGACTCATTGACATTAATATGCATATATACTTACAAATTCCTCTCTTAGAAATTCAACACAGAATGGATCATAAGACCGTGGATTTGCACTTTAGAATTATATAAATTTAGAATTGTCATTCCAGACTACAGTGACGAAGTTCATGGTTCACGGCTGGTTCGAAGGCCGAGCAAGAAGTTGGCGCAATGATTTTTGCTCCCAACGTCAGTATCTCATTTGCAATGCCATTGAATTTAGCTCAAGGCTTCTCTGTTTTGAATACGACTTCTTCGACAAGAGATCTCCTTTCATCTATCAAGAATGTAAGGCCGCTCTTCTCTCAGAGGGAGCTGTACGGTACAAAGGAACCTAAATCTTCACAGTGTCCTCTCTTCTCCGTAAGGAGACTCCCTCTTTTAATAACACAAGGGAACAAGGTATTTGTTGATTTAGATTTGATCAAAAACGCGAGCTGATAGAGAAAAATTGAGATCAGATTTGAAATCAGCGACCCCAAATTAGTTAAAAACTTCTATTCATTTCAAAACAACACACAAAAAGTTCAATTTTGTTCCCTTGTGTAATAGTAATGCTCGATGAAACTTATATTTCAAATGAGTATAACTTTAATTCGAAAACATTTATAATATTGGTAAAATGTACAATAATTAATAAATATTCTATGTATACTATATAAAATGTATACAAACCAATTCCTCTCATGTATAATATCTTATTTAAACAACAATAACAAGAAAAATGTATTTATTGAATTCAACAACCAATTAATATAGCAATAACAATAAGACTAGAATTCTTCTACTGTTATTTGCCAAGTTATCAGTTTGGTCGACTTTCCAAATATTAAGCCTTTTGTGTATTTGACTCGTTCTGTACAACTTTTAATGTGGATCAATTCCAAGTGTCATTTGCGATAAGTCCGGGAAATGTTGATGCGAGTGAAAGATACTGAAATTGTTTCATATCGACCACAAAACGTTTGAACAGGACCGATTACTGATGTCCAGGCATCGTCCTGCCATCCAATCCCTCCCCATGCTTTGGGTCCCAAAAATTGCACTCGTGTGTTCATTAAAACAATAAAAGCAACACACGCACACCCAAACTATAAAGAGTGAGGGGTCAGTGGGGGAGTTGGAGTAGGTAAACCGAAGCCTAATTATGATTTTTGCCAAACTGACAATGGTCAAGTCTTAGTTTAGGTATATGGGTTTTTTGCTCTTGGGGTTGCTTGCTTCGTAGTAACTCCATTTCCATTCCCATTTCCAACTCACAACTCCATCCACATCTGCAGCTCCATTTGGACCATGTATATCTCTATCTGTGCGTAACGCTGCGTAATTACACAACATTTTTACTTAGGCATTTCTCGTTTGGCTATTTGGCCATTGGTTTTACGAGCGTATTGCACTTTTGTGGCCATACAACATCCATGTCCAGTAGCAACAGTAGTAGTAGTAGTAGTAGCCGCAGCAACCCCCAAAAAATCCCGAAACAGTAGCAAAAACAGAAACCGAACCCAAATCCGTAACCGAAACACTGACAACTCTCTCTGGCACCTGTGCTACCAACAATCTCTGGCCATTCTCTCTGACTGTCTGGCATTATTAGCAGCTTGCGTGCAAAAGCATTTATGAAATTTCTCAACCCTATGTGGTGCATGATGATACGGTCCATCTATGGTCCAGTTGTCCTGTCACTCACTCTCTCCCTCTCTGTCTCTCTATTTTACTCTGTCTCTTTTTCACTTGCTCGTTTAACATTTATGAGGCGACGCAAAATGATACGAAAACGTTTCGTCATAAACTTCAATAATCGTAAATATAGATTTCTCCCTGGCCAAAGGGCAGGCAGGCAGGCAAACATTCTCGTTACAGTTCCCCAGTTCCGTTCCTGTTCCTGTTCCCGTTCCCGTTTCCATACCAATTCCCATTTTCACTCCCAATCCAGTTACCATTATTCGTGCACGTTGAAATTAATAGTTTTAGGCTTGCGTTTGTGCTTTCTCTTTTCTTTATATTTTTCTCATTCTCGTTGAGCATCGCATTTCATTTTCCTACTGCCTGGTCAGTTATATTGCTCCTTACCTCCACCCTGAATGCTATTCCGCAGTTCCTCAGTCGCCCATCCACCTTACGTAATGCACATTTATGTCTGTGTCTCGGCCACTGCCAACATTTTTATCGTTTCGTCAATGTCATAAATTCTGATCTAGTAGCTGAAATTGAACTTAATGCGATGCTCCCACAACATCTATGTACTCTATATCGTATATTGTGCGCCTCTGCACTTTCATCTCTTTCTTCTTTTCCGCTTCCTCCTCTTTTCTTCAACAATTGTCGGCTGTCAGCTGCCGAGGTACAGTTGTGCTCAACTTAACTTTGCTTTCTGTCTTATTTAATCAATTGGTAAAACAATCTTATGAATACATTTGCATTTCATTTTAAAAACTAATTGAACGATGGGTTGTCTAACACTGCTTTCGTCAGTTGTTCGGCAAGTGTCGATGGAGTTTTTATATAAAAGACAGTGTTGAATAACAGCTGCGTATTCCATCATCTATTAAATAAGACAAATTAAAGAAACTTTTTTTTGTTTTATAAATATATGTTTACAACTGTCCAACAATGCTGCCGTCAGTTAATTTTTGGCAGGTATCGGGTGAGTTTGTATATTAAAAACAGTGTTGAGTAACAATTTTTGTATTCCTTCATCAGTTAAATTGGAAATAATTAATAAACTTTCTTCGTTTTATATTTATTAACATTTATTAACACTTCTTTCGTCATTTTTTTGACAAGTTTCGGTTGAGTTTGTTTATTGATGGCAGTGTTGAGTAATAATTTTTGTATACCACATTCAATTAAATACGAAATAATTAATAAACGTTATTCGTTTTATATATATATTATATTTATATATATTTACACACTTTAATGAATTGTCCAGCACTGCTTTCGTCAGTTGCTTGACGAGTGTCGGAAAATTGAATTAAAAACAGGGTTGAGTAACAATTATATATGTATACTACCATCAATTAAATGCGATATAATAAATTAACTTATTAGTTTTCAATTTATTCGATTTTTCAGCAAAACTGATTGACAACATATTTTTTTTGGGGTACAGTGTTAAGTAACAATGGTATAAACTTTCTTCGCTTTTTATTTTATAGATTGGTAATTGGTAATAGCATTAAGTAAACATGTATCTAGTTAATATCGACTATTATCGATTCGAATTTGTACTTGCGAATAAGTATAATAATTTTCCACTTTCTTCTTTCCTTCTGCTTGCAAGGTTAATGCGTGTTTATGTGCTTTTGATTTCATTCTCATATTTTCTTATCGATAATCTATGTTCGATAAATTAAAATACGCTTTGATTTTTGGACGACGGGTACACTTAATGAGGGACAAATGGGAGAGCACCACCCCCTGTGTGTTTGCATTTGGGTTCGCTGCTTCGACTGGTCATTTATGTGGCAATTAGTATGGTGCATGCTTCATATAGACGACGCGACATGGCAGAGCGCAATTTTAATGACCATTCGAAGCGCATTTCGTTGTTGGCACTTTATTTTTATTTATTTATATACAAGTTGACCGCATACCGATTTGTTTGCTTTTGCTTTTGGTTTAAGTATTGCTATTGCTATTGCTATTGCTATGGGGCTGTCCAATGCTTATCAAGATGTTTGGTCGCCAGTTCTAATTGATAGGGCGGGCACGCCCACAAAACCAGCAAAGCGCCCACCGAGCAGCGTTCGATATTCGCGTGCTCATAATTTGCGCTGTGCTGCGACCGAAGTAGAAATATAAACCAAAGTCCTAGGACCGAAGTCCAAAAACCAATGCTTGACAGCTTTAAACGTTGAACTGATGATGGACTGCGGTATACTCTGTATGAAGCACAGAGTGAACGAGAAAAAGAGGCACACAGAGAGAGAGAGAGAGAGACATGTTGAGATTGTCTCTTTTCGATGACCAAAATAATCAATCTGTATTCTTTGCATTAGAGCTGTCGAACTATTTGATAGACTAGATGGATTAAAATAAATAAATCAATATTAAATCAGATTAATTCATATTTAAACTTAAAACTATATATAATAAATGTAGACAATCACGGCATATAGATTATCAGATTATTTTCAGATTAGAGAGATGTTTCTCTTCAGCTATTTCTCTCTAGCAGCTTTTTAAGCAAATCGGAAACAGTTGCTTTCCTTTTTTGATATTCTGACATAAATACAAACTATTTATCCCGTTGCCAGCAGTTAGAAACATATTTCACGATAAATAAGCTGGGATAAAGATAAACTCTTATGTTATTAAAAAAATAACTAAATAAATAAAAAGCAATAAATATTCTACAGCTGAATAAAACTCTCGTTTCCAGAAAAAAGTTAACTTCTTTTTAAAATAAAGTTAATTTATTTGATGAGAAAAATGCCTTAACTTTATTTCCATATCAAACTCATAGTACTGACAATTCACCTTCTTGTTGTGTCTACTGCGAGGTATTTAAAAAAAACCTACAAACACATTGTGTGCTAAACTATTAAATCAACCTGCCTATAGACGGGGTATGAGAGATGGAGATGAAACGGCGCCGAGCGTAACTGGGGTCCAACTCTGACTCCGTCTCGGACTCGGACTTGGGGTCGATTTGCACAATTTCTTGGTAGTTGTTGGCGTGTCGATCGCTCATAATTCGCGGCCATGCGACATGCAAGCAAACAAAATCGAAAATTCAGCACGAACATTATCGATAAAATTGCCATTAAGTTGAGTTTGTGAACTTCGCCCCAAAACAGTCCAACAAATCCAACAGCCCTACGTCTCTCTTATCGATAGTTTGCATCGCACGTCGCGCCAAAAGCAAACGCAACTCGATTTGGATGATGAATGACGCCCGATTAAACGGCCTAGATAGCCACGCTAGAACCGCCCTAAGATTGGGGGAGAGGGACTAACAGGTCGTGGTATATGGGCCAACTAACCAGCAACTGGCTGGCAAATTAAGGGTTAAACTTTGACTAAAAATTGTGTTCCCTAGTCAGCGAGTAACTGCAGTGACTCCTCGTGAATCGAAAATGCATATCTGGATCAGATAGACAACATCATTTGCATAAATGTAGCAACAGTTCAGTCCGGTACAGTTGAAGAACTCCTTTTTGGAATCTCCCTTAATCTTCGGGGTCTTATGAATCATAACAAGTTCAAATTATTATGAAAATTGAGCAAATTCAAAGGAGAAACTCTGAAGGATTGTCCTCAACAAATAGCTAGGTCTCTCTGTTCTTTTGGCAGTATATACATATATACACTGTAATTGCAGTAATAGTAGAGGAATGCATATCCTTTAACATTATTGATCAATTACGTAAATCTAGTATTAATCTCTTCATTTGTTAAACTATTTAAGGCTACACTATAATCGAATAGTTTGCCAAGCACACATCGACTTCTACTATGTTCAGTAAACACTAAAATCCCACAGAAAGAAATCTACTGAAATAAATATCTCATGACTTACCACGAAGCTGAACTATTTACTGTCTATTTTTATTTTATAAGCACATTCATTCCGAGAATGCTGCATGTCTTCGAATTTACTTAAAAATCATCAAGCTTCTTGAATTGTTTTTGTTGCCTTATTAAAACCACAATAAATACTATTCACTCCACCAAGTTCTCATCTGTCTGTCAGCAAATGTTTTTATAAATTCCTACCACAAAACTCTCAGTCGATTATACTTTTCTATATTTTAGAAACATTTATATAATCCTCTAAGCGCAAAGATCACAGGCAATGTCAACTCTTGCCATGGACTCTTTATGAGGCAAGGGGATCCGCTATTTTACCATCCTATGGGAAGTCGATCATTCTCGGCATGACAACCCACTCCAATTATGTTTTTATATTTTTTGTAATCGGGTCAATTGGACTTACAGATATTGACTGCTTGTGTCGTGCTTGTATGTGGATAAACTTATTGTGGATTTCCATGATATTTTCCACTGCGAATAACACTATTAAATGAATTTACGTGCGCCACGCAATCTGCATACATAAAATCCTTGATATGCTTTGATATAGTGCCCCTTGATATCCAATTTCCAGCGCCTGAAACTATGCATTGTGAAACACAACATGAAGGCAAAACAATAGAGAAAGAAAAGCGGAAAAAATTCATAAAGCATCTAACCACATGCTTGGAAGAGGAAATCAACTCAAGTGGGGCCATGTTATGGGTGGTTGGGTGGTTGGGTGGTGCGCCAATAATTCAATTCAATCATGCAAAGTGCCCGCTACACTTTAGGGAGTCGGGGAAATGGGGGAGGGGACTATGACGAAATTTCAAAGTTGGGCAAATGAAGTCATTTGCATGCATGACAATTGTTATTGCATATTTTTTGGCGCACGCGCTAATACTAAAATTGACAAAATGCCGTCGAACGGCATACTCATAAAAGCAACCACCCCTCCCTCTGTCACACCCCCGTCCACCGTACAGACTCACAAATCGAACTACCCTTTCATAAGCAAAGTCTGCGGCTGAAATTTATGCGCCGCGGCGGCATAAAAAACTATAAACGTCTATAAAAGGGGCAATAAAAATGAATTGGCGACAAAAGCCGGATATATGAAAATATGTTAGCCAAATATCCATACATCCAAAAAGAGGAATACGTTTTTAGAGTAAGAGATTGTCAAAAATATGCTGAGTTGAAATGAGATTCGACAGTTTTTTTTTTCGCATAAAAATAAATTGCGTTCTATACTTTTTGACTGACTTTTAAGGCAAATTTACTTGACACTCGATATTATCAAGTCTATTAGAAGTTCTAGTGTACTTCTATACATTAAGGAACAATTACATATTGTGATATATTCACAGCTTGAAAATTGTTGATGAAAATGTTATATAAGCATAAAATATATTCCAGTAATATAATGTCCAAATTCAAGTTATACGGCTAAGAATTTGCTTTAAAATAAATCCATAATATTTAAATATATTTTAATAAAAACTTTTAGCTTATTAAAGTTTTCTCAAATTTTCATAAACCTTTCAAGAATGCAAAAACTAATTGTTTAAATTCAGAACATATTTTGCGGCAAGTTCTGTCATAGCTGAAAAATTGTTTGAGATGTGCGAACATTAATTTCATGGCAAATATATTTTTGAAATTATATTAAAAACATTAAAGTGTAATTGATTTTAAATAATCTGTAATAAATTCAGTGATAGCATTAACAAGACTTCACAGCATTTAAAATTAATTAAAATCGTATAAAATTTCGAAATTTTCTACAAATTTATCAGAGGCTCCAAATAATTCCTTAGAGTCGCAATAGATGCAAATCGAACTCCTTTTGTTATACAGGCCTATGACAGGACTCAACACGCCCAAAGGTGCAGTCGATGTCAGCCTTATGTTGCCTTTGACATTTGATGAATTACGCGCACAACAACTACAACAATAATAGCAACAACCACAACAACAACAACAAGGCCAACAATTGTCAACTATCTAATTAGACTGGGGACACATTTTTATTGCACCAAAGTCGCCCTTTTTATTTTATTTTTTTTTTTTTGAGGTGTGTCCTGGCGCCTTTTTTCACACCAACCATTGCTCGTGTTGTTCTTCATGCTGTTGTTGCTGTGGCTGCTTTTGTTTCTAATTAATTAATTAGCTTGATGACAAAATAAACGCGCTGCGCGTCGCTGATGAGCGCTGACGAATCTAAAAACAACAAAAAATACTGGAGAAGAAGAAAAGTTTCAATAGAAACGAGAGTAAAAATCAATAGTTCCCCAAGCACTTAGACCTCAACCTTCCCCTGCCCCGTCGCTGTCGCCGTTTATCATTTGCGGCTCATAACTTTGTGCAATATGCAGAAACAACAACAATGGCAACGACACCCCCATGCCATCCCCACCCTCATCCCCAGAGCAGCATGTGAAAATGCAAAGCTGTCAATGAGTTATGTTTGGCGCTATCATAAAATTTGACAGCCCTGGCATGGGATTTAGGATGGGGAAGAAGTTTCTCCATATGCAAATGCTCTGTTGTCTTCTACAAAAGCAGCCACAAGGGTGCTGAGTAAAAGAGGGGAGGAGGAGGAAGAGCAGCCTTGGCAAGTTAGACGCGTATGCTGCGAGCGGGAGGGTGAAAAGCGGAAGCGGAAGCAAACATTTGAGAAAGTCGTGGCAAATACGAAATCGAAAGGATTGACTGTGAGAGTGTGTGTTTATAAGTTAAATGTGTGTGTGTGTGTGTGTGTGTGTGTTTATTGTCTATCGAGTGCAAGTGCTGGCAGCTGAGCCGCTTAACAGTGATAAATCAGTGACGTCATTTAATCCTGATGGAAGGGAAAGCATCATATGAAACTTGAGTCCGCTTCGACTGATTGCGTAACATATGCTAAGGATATTGCATATAAAATATAAGATTATTAGATATATTAGATATTGATAAAAATACATATAATATTAGCTTGTTCCTTTTTATTATTATGCAGTGAATATTATAAAATTTTCCTTTGCGAAATGTGATAATTTGAGAATGTTCAGCATGATTTAAATAAAACACAAGGTTTTAGTTTAAACTACATAATATTTCCAAAACCTGATGCATATACGTAAAACAAACGTGTTCCATATTCGATATTAGAATTTATTGTTGCATACTTTTGCGCGTAATATATAATCAAGTTCGCATTGATGGCCGCACTTTGTAATATAATTGATTTAGAAGCGTAACCTTCAAGTATCCCTTACACTTTAGATATATTGGGTATAAATAGGGTTTACATAGAGTATAGAAAGAGTATATATTGGGTATAGCTAGTGAATATATACTATACAAATAGGAAATAGATATGGTATAATTTCAAATAGATAAACATAGTTGTCGAATGAAAAACGTTTATCAATATAAGTAGTTTAGTTATTATCAACAGGTGAATAAAGAAATCTTGCAAGTTTTCCAAGTTACACAGTGGACAATATAAGCGTTAACAAGTTATCTAACAATAATAAAAACAAAATGCAATAAACAGCTCACACACTTACACACCGAGACACACACTTCAATTGTAGTAGTTGAATTTTGCCCAAGACCTCAAATAGTATGCAACAATAAAATGAATAGCGTGCAACATGCACATGATCCTTGCAACTAAGTAAGTCTATATGTGTGTATTAGTTTATATGTGTGAGTAAATATGTGAGTGTGTTTGCTGTCCGTTTGCATATTTAGCAATTTTCGCACTTATTTTTGAGTATTATCGAAAAAGTTTTCCCATCATCGAAACACAAACGGCAATTGGCAAAGCAACGCACGTTGCTGCTACGTGTGGCAGTTGAGTGTGAATCTACACACACACACACTCGCACACCAGCTTACACATATTGTGCAGTTGTTGAAAGTGTTGTTGTCGCACATATAATAAAGCAAAACATATCAAAATGTTTATTGGCAAATTTTTGAAAATTGCCGAGGCAATTTACACGTGCACTTTGTAATTGTTGTTTGTAAATTTTATTAGTGTTCATCATTTTCATGAGGTTTTATCACATGCTTCATCAGCATTTGCGCCAGTTAATTGGTTGACTTATTTATTTATTGGTTGTTTTCAGTTCAAGATATGCAAATCTAACTGCGAAGCAATTTATAGTTATTATTTTATTTTATAACATTATTATTATCCAGACCTTAATGCCGAAACATTTATTGGTTTGGTTTCGGTTTCGGTATCATTATCATTATCATTATCATTATCATTATCATTATCATTATCATTATCATTATCATTATCATTATCATTATCATTATCATTATCATTATCATTATCATTATCATTATCATTATCATTATCATTATCATTATCATTATCATTATCATTATCATTATCATTATCATTATCATTATCATTATCATTATCATTATCATTATCATTATCATTATCATTATCATTATCATTATCATTATCATTATCATTATCATTATCATTATCATTATCATTATCATTATCATTATCATTATCATTATCATTATCATTATCATTATCATTATCATTATCATTATCATTATCATTATCATTATCATTATCATTATCATTATCATTATCATTATCATTATCATTATCATTATCATTATCATTATCATTATCATTATCATTATCATTATCATTATCATTATCATTATCATTATCATTATCATTATCATTATCATTATCATTATCATTATCATTATCATTATCATTATCATTATCATTATCATTATCATTATCATTATCAGTATCATTATCATTATCATTATCATTATCATTATCATTATCATTATCATTATCATTATCATTATCATTATCATTATCATTATCATTATCATTATCATTATCATTATCATTATCATTATCATTATCATAAGCATTAGCATAAGAATTAGCATTCGCATTAGCATTAGCATTAGCATTAGCATTATAATTAGCATAAGCATTACAAATTAACCTTAATGTTGTATTGGGGTATACAAGTAAACATTATACTTAGCAGAAGCAACAAAGTATATTAATTATCCCATATCATCACTTAAACTTACTTGCATTCTCGATAGTAGATAAAGGGGTATTGTGAGGTTGATTTATAACAAAAAGAAATATACATGAACTTTCATTTTTAGAACATAACCTGTAAATTTAAAGTGTTTCCTACATTTACTTCGTTCCTGTCACTTAGTACCTGTATTTACACTGTATGCACCACCCTTCTATTTGTAAGCCTCCCATCCAGCTTTTGGCCAACTGTTCATTTTACAGTTCGGCTTTCCAATCCAATTGTAAATGGCAATTCCCTTTGTCAGCCAGGTCGCTTTAACGCCTTAATTAGCCCTGGAGCAACTCTAGTGATCGGCGAACCACCACCAACACCACTAGCATCACCGCCACCACCATCACCATCAGCACCACCTCTACCTCCACCTGCAATGGCAAACATATACAGAACCATTCTATTCAAAAAGAAACTCAAACCAGTCCAACGAATTACCTATGAAATTTTTTAAAAACATTTTTTATCCATATTTTTTTCAGCCAAAAGCGAACAATTTGTGGTACTCGTGAAGGGTATGCGACTAAGGAATACACTTTATTTGTTTTTAAAGGAATATGTATGGAAATAATGACTTTTATTCCCAGATTTTACTTTATTTATTACATTTTATCTATTTTTTGTTGGTAAAAATTTGTATATTTATTAAACTGGTTTTCTGCTACCATTAATGGCAACTTAATCCAGTTTTACATTTAATGAATTAGTAAAAAATGATCACATGTGATGCATAAATACTGACTTACATTTTATCGAAGTTTATTTAGAAGATTTTTTATAAAGGGCATTCAGCTAGAGTTTAAAATATAGTAAAAAAATGTATAAAAAAATTACCGAAAAAATATTCATTTCGCTTTTCTGATAATTTTTGTGCTTAGCTCTCCTGCGTGTTGTTGTTGTTAATTTATAAAAAACGCTTAAGGCTGGCCAAGGGGCTTGGAGGCGTGGGCAAAGGTGAGGCCAAGTGTCGCTCTCGGGGAAGCGGCGGGAGGGGGGCGGTGCTGGTGGTGGTGTCGCCGATGGTCGCGGCGGTGGTGGCTTTTACGAGTATGCCCAAAAAACTTCAAACGAGATAAATACAATTTCCATTAGGCCTCGTGGAAAATCCCTCGAACCACATTCATACTTTTCTCATGTTTTATCAGTGTTTTTTTTCCTGCTGTTTTTACACATTTTTTTGCTGCTTTTTGTTCGTATTGATTTTAGGGCTTTTTCACAGTTGTTGGCCAAGGGCCAGTCCAATGGCCCCCAACCCCTCGGTATTCCCCCTCAGGCATCATCTTCTTCGTCTGTTTTACGTTAATTTTTTAATTGTAAATATTGCCTAGGGTCGCATTTTTCATCTGCTGCTCTGTACCCCTCACCCAAACCCTCCCACATACCCATAAGGTTCATAATTTCTTGCCTACATCTCCCCCTGCCTCGTTTCTAACTCTCTATCCCCCTGTCCGTTCCCCAACCACTTTGTTTACATAATTTGTACGTTACAACGCGCACACGAAACATTTTTTGGGCTACTTTCGCTGGCATTTTTTAATAGATTTTCTTTTTTTTTTCCTCGAATTTTGCTTTCCTTTTGCGGTGGGAAATGTGCACAGTTGCTGTGGACAGACGTGCCAGGGGCTGGAGTCTGGGTTCGGCTTGATTAGGTCTACAGTTGTGAGTTCAATTAAATTTTACACTTAGCGTTGCATTTGTTGCCCCGCAGCGTATCTTCAAAATGGAAAGGGAAATGGAAATGACAAGGAAAAGGAATAGGATGAGCAAATCATTTCCAGAAAATCATACGGAAATTAGTTGAAATAAAAATCTGGCAGAACATGTTAACATTTACGAGAACTCTCTGCTCGATTATTTTTATGTTGATTGCCATTTTTATGACTCCACTCGCTAATTGCAAACTATTGGCCCCAAATGCCATACACACAAACACACACATATACTCAACTCCAACATTATTATATAATAAACTAGGGTTATGGCACCGGACGCCTATCTGCAGTTCCGTTAAGTATTAGAACTTATGACAGCCCCAGCAATTTGTGTCGAGAGGAAAGAAGGAAAAAAGAACCAGAAACGATTGCAAACAAATAAAAACGATGCGTGAGACTTCGTGTGAGTTTCAGTACAGGAAACGGACTAAACGAGAACATAACTGGGGAGCATCAATGTTATAAATCCTTAAATTTATAGATTCCCCCCTACAAAAAAAAGGGAAGACAACTTTCCTCTGCAGGCCTCGACTCGAGTCTGGCATCGATGCCAGCATATTGGAGCAGTTGTCTTACACATAAACAATAATAAAAATAAAAAAATACATAGAGCAGAAGTCATATGAATGGTTGTGCCAAAGTGTGTGTGCGTGTGTGTGTTTGTGTGTGTGTGTGTGTTTGTGTGTGAAAGTAAAAGAAACAGCGATTTGTGTGCTACACTTAAATGTGTTTAGTATTTTGGGAAGCGAATTCCAAACGATTTCTTTTCCTACAGCTGCACTGAGCGAAAATGCTTGTTAGTATGCAAGTTATTGAAAGTACCAATATAAGTTCGCAATTTCACATACTATTTACATAATATTTTTCTCATATTATTAGGTTACCAACAAAATCACATTCAGGCATCAAAATCATAAGTATTTGTATATTTTTTTTTCAATAACATTGGAATTCCTACTAAGTGTTGATTGGTTGATTGCTTATTTGATAATCTATCATTTTTATCTCAATAGATATTTATTGAGCATATTCCTTAGTTGATATTCATTTTCTGTTTTCACAAGGTGTCTTTGCCCTTTTCTTCAACAATTAATTTACCTTGCTATACACTGGGTGAAAATTGTATTAATTAATTAAATCTATTGATCTTCTATCAATTAATTTATTTGTTTTTAATTTACTCCATTGATTTTCTGATCAAGTTTCTTTCTTACTATACTTACTATCAATTTATCTTGGTAGTCAGACTGCAGAAATTTCTTTGTTCTTTTTCAGGATAAATTTCTTAGGCTCTATATCTCTCTCTCTTTCACGTTAATAATATTTGTTGTGCCTTTTTCTTTCTTAGTAGATGGTCTTCCTATTCATAGCTGGTTATTTCAATTCTATTTCAATCATTTGGCAAAGGGCATCTATTTTCTATGCTTTCTTTTTCTCCAAGAAACTCATATGCTCCCAAGGCTGCCATCTGCTTGTGTTCAGAAACAGAAACGAATGTAGAATCCACACATGTGAAGGTCACGCTATATAAAAGCAAAAGGCGCATTTCTTCTAAGGCCAATGGGAGTGTGTGTGTGTCGATGTGTGTGTATGTGTGTGAGTAGTGCACGCGGTGGGTCAGTGGGTGGGTGGTTCAACGAATTCAGCTTGTCGTCGTCGTCGTTGTCGCTTTTTGGCTAATGAAAAAGAAATAAAAGTGTCGAGTGCATTATTGCCCGTTACCCACACACACACACACACACATAGATACAGAGCTCACACACACACATACTCATATATGTGATACTCCCTGGTAATTGTTGAAACATTTTTAGTACTAGAAGCAACCGCCTGTCGTCCAGCGCGTGTTACGAGCCTCTTTCTCGTCCTTGTCCCCGTTCTTATCCTGTCGCTGCCTTCGTCTCCATCTCCATCTCCGTCTTCGCCTTCGCCTTTGATTTTGCTTCTGCTCCTGTGTCCTGGCAGCAACCCCGTCTCTGGCGGCTATTATTTTGCACTTACTATAACATGCACATAAATATTTTTGCCTGGTCCAGCGTCTGCGGCTATTTTATTGATACTAACACACACACACTCGCCCTCACACACACATTCTATAAGTTGGACCATAAAAGGAACTCAGCCTCTTCCTCTATGTTGTTGTTTTTATTGTCGCCTCGCTGGCGAATCTCTGTCAAGAAGCAATAATCATCAATTCTGATTTTTTGGCAAGACATCGTCGTCGTCGTCGTTTCGACATCCCCATTGACGCCTTCTTCATTTACTCTACCCCTCTCCTTGGTCGGCGACAATTTGATTTCAAATTGATTATTATTTATGCCATTTTATGTCAGCCATTTGCCATTTGCCATTTCATCTATGGCCCCCTCTTTCCGCCTGAGCTAATTGTGTTGGTCCATTCCTTTACCAACTTCCAGCTGCAACATTGTAAATACACTTAACATTGTTAGCTACTTACACAAGGTAATAAGTAACTAATTCGTATTTGGCAAAATCATTAATTGTTATTGGCTTTTAGCTTCTAAAAGAAGACAAATGCAACATTAATGCACCTTTTAAAACTTTATTATCTTGAATATAAGATATGTTTATAATAATGTTTTTTTTTATTTGGATTTTGAATTACTTATAATATTTAATAATCAATAAAGACTTAACGTCGTGTTAAAAAATACTTATCGCATGATAATAAGTATGTTTTCATTTGATAATGTACCGGTAAATTGACAGCTTAGAAAAATTACTAACTCCTTAGAGTTCGGAATAATTAAAAACTAATCAACTATCAAGAAAATGATAAATTATAAAATAATAAGTCATCTAAAATACAAAAAAATAAAAGGAGAAGCGGCAGGGCAAATGAGAAAAAAGAAAAGACAAACTGTAAGCAAATGGTTAAATATTTTATTTTCAATGTAAAATGTACCAAGTGCATGTTTCAGTTCAAATTAAACCCGACTGTAAGAGATTCTGTATTTATTCTGTAAAGATTTACACCTTGTACTCAGTAGCTTCAGTATTATTTTCTTGAATACATTCCAAGTTTATTATCCAATCACATTGAAATTCGCGGGACACATTGGGACTCCGATGTTTATCCTTTGTGCTACAACTTATAGCTCTAATTTAAAATTGTTCTTTTAATTCGATTTCTTAAAATTCGCTTTCGATTGGAGGGGCAGGCAGATTTTAAATCAAACTAGTACTGCTTAGGATATTAAGTGATCCTATATACCAAGTTTGGTGTCTCTAGATTTTATAGTCTCTCAGAAATATAATACTTTTAACAATTATCACAACAATCCAGGGTCTGCATACAACTATTTGTAATGATCTGAGGACTTCATTAATAAATTATATTAAATATTATAATGGTGTAAGATAATTCAAAATTCTTGAAGTTCCTTTTGTGTCTTGAACTTGATTCACTGTCAACTGCGAAGAGCCACGCTTTATTTTATTCAAAATCAGCCTGTTGCCTGCCTTTCAAAACCCGTTTGTGTTCGGGTTCAGGCTTGGACTTGAGTTTCAGCTTGAGCTTGAGCTTGAGTTTGAGTTGAGGTTGAAGTTGGCATTGCTGCCCACCTACGCAAAGTGTCGTTGAGTTAAATTACTTAATTTTAATTTCTCGTAGGCGCTGCTTAATCAGCAACTATTAATGCTGCACTTTGCTTATTTACGAGCTCCAAATGACTTCCATTGAGCCAGAAACTTGCCTTAGTCGTGGGCGTGGGCGTAGCTCCTGTGCGATGAATCAGTTGTTGAAGGAAAGATCTGGTTGAGAGAATGAATTACAAAAAGTTGTCACTTGACCTTCTGTCGGCAAATGTCCGCCAAGGTAAATTAATAAAGAATAACCTAACGATTAAGCGAGGAATCATTAGCATAATTGTACATATAAAGACATATTAATAAATTCATAGATAGATACAAATATATGATAGTAAAGAGATATTCAGAAAAATCTTACGCGATCATCTGTAAAGTAGACAGGATATATATATATATTTTCAGCTAAATCAATAGCTAATCAGAGATCTGCTTTCTTTTGTAATACCCTTTCCTAAAATTATCCCCCACCTCAGTTAATATATAAAAAGAGATATTGATCATTGAGCTGTGATTTTAAACAAATTTCTATTATTGATTCTAATGTAAATCGCTATTAAGCAATTGCCATGGCCATTCATCATGGGTTTATTCAGGCGCTATTTGTTGGGCATGTCCTTGAGGGATGTCCGCTCTTTCCCCCTCTCCCCTCGACCGTTGTTACCCACAGTTTGTCACACTTAATTAAAGAAAATTTTAAGCACTTTAGATGTCAATTTGTGCCCACTTTTCGACGCGGCCAATGCGATGACAGTTGCCAGTTGCCAGTTGCCGTCAGAAGGCAGCCAAAAAGTGAAGTGAAGGCAAATGGACAAAAAAAAAAGAAGAAAATAAAACCAAAAAAAAAAAAAATTGACTGAGAAAAAGAAAGAAACGGTTTAATTAAGTTGAAACCCTTTCGTGCGTACCAGGACTCCCCCGTTCACCCGGAGCTCCTTCCTCTCCCTTTCGAGTCCCCCCAAGTGGCTCAAGTGGCCAAGCAAGAGCCGACGGCGAGTCACTTGGGTTGCACCTCCTCCCCTCGGCCAGTCAACCGTCACCCGTCTCCCGTCTGCACCTTTGCATCTTTCACAGCTGCGGGCAATGGGCGATGGGCATGGCTTGTGTATTAATTTCCAAGGTGTTTGCCATGCCAAGCTGTTTCAGTTCTAATATAAGAAAAAAAATCAGCGTAATTAAAAATCAAATGATTTTTTTCTTCGCCTCCTCCCACACTTCCCACATCTTCTCGCTCACCCAACCCTAAACCAGATTGCAAACCCTCAACGACGACAGAAAATATCTTCATTAATTTTGGTCAGCCTTTTGCTTTTGCTGCATCTGCTGGTGGGTTTTTCGGGTGGATTTCTATTTACAATTGAATGAATGCAGCACAATTTTTAACTCATTAATTGGTGTGGGCAACCCTTTTTTGCCGCATTTGGCGGCATCCTGCCCAAAAGAAAAAGAAGACCGAAAATGTCCTGAAAACAGAGCCAAGTGATTTATTTGTTTAATCCTTTTCATTTCAAAGCGATTTGTTCCGTCTTTTTGCTGCTACTTCAAATGTTGCTGATTAGAAACGAAAAAGACGCTGATGAAAATGAAAAGAAAAACTTTGGATAAGTATTCGCGTGCCACTTGAGAATCTTTCATTGAGACAAACAGCTCAATTAAATGTAAAAGTTGAACTAAAGAGTATTCCGACAACTGGGAACTTTGAATTGATAGGACTAATCGATCTGGTCTCTGACTCTCGTTAAGTGCTCAAAACAAACTCTGATCTCTGATCATGGCTACACAACTTCACTAATAAACCTATCTAGGGATTCACTAAGCTACTGAAGAACTTCAGTCAAGACGAAGGCTCAATTATATCTAAGTCTCAAAGGAGCTTAATTGATTCGTTGTCTGTGATCTCTAGTTCGCATGATCTATCTAGTATATTCACGAAGAATTATTTGCCACTTGAGAACATTTAATAAGGTGTTCAATTAAAACTAAGACTAAGGAGTTTCCCTCGTGGAGCTTAATTGATTCGTTAACTCTGATGTCTGAAGTCTGATGTCTGTGATCTCTTCGCCCATGTGAATCGACAAGGTCTGATCGTTGAGGATCGCTGACCGATCCAATGTCTGGCAACTTGTTTAGCTGATTTTAATCCGCATTCGATACGGTAACAATTTTTACCTCATCACCCCGGTACCAATCAAGGGCCCCTAACAGAGAGAGATGCGGTCAAAGGAGGGGGGACAAAAGGGCAGGGGAATGAGCTTTTGACACTCGCATAACTTCCGATTTAATCCCAGCGCGTGAACGTCGTCGATCCATCCGCAGTTCTTCTGCCTCTTCTTCTTCTCCTTGTTGTGCCCTCACCCTACTGCTTCTTACCTAACCTTCTTCCCCCTCCTGCTCGTCGGAGTCCTCTGAGTTATGCGCTTCTGTGCGTTGTCGTATTTTGTAAGCTTTTACGCGCCGGCTACCACAGATCACCATCAGAATCAGTTGACTCTCCCCCTCACCACCCTGCCACCCTGCTATTCTGTTTCCCTTTTCCCATTTCCCCTTGCCCATTCACCTAACTCTCCTCGGCTCGTCGTCAGCGTCGTTGAAGCGATAAAAGATCAATTTAGTTGCGCTACAGTCGCTGATTTAAATCCGATCATTGCACGACGATTTGATGCAAACTGAAACATGCACATGGAATTTGCAATTATCGAACATCAAAGGCGACTCCAATACCCTCTTCCCTTGTTTGCCTCCTTCTTCTCTACCCAAGGCAAAGAGATCAGACACAAGAAACGATCACCAGCTGCTGTTTTGCTGTAGAATTGAACTTGTTTGTGATCACCTCGCAGACATTTCTGACTTATTAAATGACGGCAGAGCTGTGAGAGGAAAGATAGTTGTTTGCAGATACTTAGATTGTTCTAGCTGAACAAGATACATGACTCTCTGACTGAAGAATACTTGAGAATCTTTAAAATCAAAATCCTGAATCCTAAACAAGCAGTGTGCACTTAGAATAATTAAAAACTACAAAATAATTTAAATAATATAAAAAAGTGACAAGTGTCTATTAAGTTCGTCCACAAGAAATTTGCGTTACAGGCCGAAAGAAGTCTGGCAGATCCTATAGAGTGTATATATCGTATTCTTTATCAGGATTAACATTATCGAATAAAAACCTAGATGTCAGAAATCATCGCGATCGAATTAAGCTCAAAAGCTATTTAAGAAACAATTTAACGCACCAAAAAAAAGGAGAGATCATTGAAGTAAGAACCTGTAAGTCTTGTAGAGTGTTTGTTCACATGTATTACTAAATAAGAGCAGGGTCTACCACAGTCGAGCTCTAACCACTTTTAAATTTTACTAAGACAAAGAACGAGAGGGAGAATTCTCAAAGTGCGCTTTCATATGCAATTTTTAGGTTTACTTTATGCTAATGTCCAACTAAAACAAGCCGATCAGTCGAGCGGGCGCGACAGTAGGATAGCCTGTGCAGGTCTTCAAAGAAAAGTATTTTCATTATAATGGGATTTAAATATATCGCTTGTAGTCGATTTTGCTTGCATCGAGAGTAGGTAGCTTGCGATAGTCTGGCAACACTGGACTGCGGCTGTTGATTGTTTATGTTTAGCGCCGAAAGGCAAATAAAACATATGTATGTATATAAACAAACGCGTCTTTTCGTTTGTTATATCGTCGCCGCGGCGCAGCGACTGCGCTGCTACTGCGCTGCAACGTATGTGCTGCGCTTCATAAATTTGTTTATTGAATAACTTCTGAGTTTAATATCCGATCGTACTAAAATTTGTAGAACACATTGAGAGTAGGATACTTATTATGTGTGCCAAATTTCAAGTCTCTAGCTATAAAACTGCTCTTGTTATCAGCTTTTCCGAGTTATGGGCGAAGGGGGCGTGGCATCGCGATGAAATTTTCAGGACACATTAATCCCAAGCTTTTTATCATGTGTGAAAAATCTCAAGTCCCTAGCTTTAACATTGCTTATGTTATGGTGATTTTCCTCATTTTAAAACCAACGGGACATGATATCGAAAATTGAAAATAAACTTGATCTGCGTATGGTATTCAGGAACCTACATTCCAAATTTGAAGTCTCTAGCTCTTATAGTTGCTGAGATCCACGCGTTCATACAGACGGACGGACGGACGGACGGACGGACGGACAGACGGACAGACAGACGGACAGGTGTCAATCGACACGGCTATTGATACTGATCAAGAATATATATACTTTATAGGGTCGGACATGCTTCCTTCTGCCTGTTACATACATTCACACAAATTCATTATAGCCTTTTTTGCCCATTTTCAATGGGCACAGGCTATAATTATAAAAGAATACCTAAAACGAACAGAAAATCCAGACAATTAGAATTTTATTTAATAAAACAGCTGAAAATTGAAACTACTTGAAACACCAAATGGTTATAATGTTTTTTACTTGTTATTAAATGTTATTTAACGAAGTTTGACTGTGAATGGAACATGCTTGAACATTAATTATGGCAATTTTAGCCATTCTAAGGGAGAGATTGCATCTGACATTGGGAGATATATAATATAAGATCTGTCTGATTGGCTATAGTTTATATAACTATAGCTTCTCTGGAGATGTGGGCCAGCTGAGAGGCAGGTGAGAAGCAGGTGAGCGGCAGGTAATCAGCGCGGTGCACAAGTTCGTTAAACGATTTTAAATCAGACTCGAGACATCGCAGTGATAAAACAGGCTTAGGCAGAGGGTCGCTAGAGGGGAGTGAGCAGGCAGGAGGGATGGAGTAAGTGGCAGTAAGTTGTCTGTGGCTGTGGCATTCAGCAAGTTGTATGCAGCAAGGTTTGGGGTTAAGCGCTGTGCTCGAAAAATCAAATAGCAAAGAACTACAAATTACATGCCAAAATGCACTTCAATACAAAGCACTTGGGTAAACAGAAAGACAGAGCAACAGACACAAACGTGGCACACACACACACACACACACAGTCGCATGTGTGGCAAGGACTCGGGCACACCTGTGGCCCACACACACACACACACACACACATCCATAGACATTGACGATGTAAACCTTAAGGTATTTGCGATAATTGCACTTTGCTGTTGTTGGCCCTGCTTTTGGCCCTGTCTCACTGTGGCCCAGAGTGAACGTGGCAGCGCCAGAAGGACTTGCCGAAAAGAGTTGCCCGTTGCCGTTGTCTGTTCCCCATCTTCAACCTTCCTCGCCCCCTGGCACCACTTTCAGTTCCAGTTGCAGCTTTCAGTGGCTCTGGCATCGTCGTCGTCGTCGTCGTCGTCGCCGTTGTGCGTTGCGCAAGATAAACAAAAGACAGCAGCTCTCCATACATATATATATATATACATATATGTATATATATATGTTATGTATGTTAGTGTATGTGTGTGTGTGTAGTCTAGCACACGTCTTCGCCAGTCGCAGCCAATGTCCCGCCCCTTCTATTATGCTGTGCCGAAAAATAAACCCAAACCACTTGCTGCACTTTCTGCAACTGTCAGCTGTACTAAGTACAGTAAAAATTAGCTAAATGCTATTTTAAGTAGTTGGAAAATAATATAAAGTGACAGGCTTTTCACCAAACTAGCTAGGAATCATTTAATTTGAGTGAACTTCAGCAACAGTTTTAAGTGATTTCAATGAATTTTCGCACTTAAATCATTTGGGAATTATAAACTATCTAAATTTAAGAGAATTGTTGCTATCTTAACAGACTCACATTTTGTGTACAAATTTTATGTTTCTATGGTCACATTTGTCAAGTCTTCACTGTACTTGCCACTTAAGTAATTCAAATCATGCTAATTGCATTTTATTTGTTTTGTAGCGCAGATTTTAAGTTTTTAATTACTAACAGGAGTTTGTTCCCTTTTCCCACTCCCTACGACATTTCACATATTGGCACAATCTGTCATTTCTGTTATTTATGGATTGCTTAAGTGACATTTTAGTCAGACATTTTAGATTGAAATAGGAAGGAAGCTTACAATACGAATATGTACTATGAAGACTTTTCATAGACAGTGAGATTTGCTTTGCTTTGGATGAAGCGATTTAATTTGAGATGGGTCTATGTTATATGGAATATTTAAAATATTGCAATTTAAATCCATTTTTTACCCTATCTTTAAAGTTAATTTATTTCGACTTGGGTGGTCCAATTTATGAAAAATATGTTCCATGCGCGTCAATATTGGTGAGTGTTATCTAGCGATGTCCTCATGGAACACAATGCCTTTCCTATTGGCCTTTTCTGGTCGCATCTGATCAATTGCAATCTTCAAACTGTCTAATTGTTGACAATAGAGGTCCCAGTTGGGTGTTTCCAATCCCAACAAACCCACAAAATAGCCTTCCTGACTTTTAGTCCTGGTTGGGCACTTTGACCAAGATCGTTTTCTCCCAACATTGTCGTATGTGACTTATTTCTCATCACCAGTCACCATTCGTTTAGGAAATGGGCTCGATTTCATTACGCTTGGCCAAGGATTCGCATTTTTTTCGACAATTCTTGAGGCATCCACACATCCAGCTTCTTTCTAAATACAGCTTTTTGTAAATGGCTTAAAACTGTTTTCGTGGTCAAAGTTAAGCTCTTGGACGATGCTTCGACTGCTGACATGCCGGTCTGTTTCAGTATTCTCCACGATCTTATCAGAATTTTCGACCATTGGTCTACCGGCGTGAGGTGCATCTTTAATGTCTATATTTCCAGAACGAAACTTTCGAAACCAAAATTGCGCATTAGTAGCCAAGACAGTATCGGGGCCATAAACATCGTTTACATTTTTAGTCGCTTTGCTTGAATTTTCACCTTTTGCAAAAAGAAATTGTAAAATATAGCGTTTTTTATAGCCTGTGCCCATTAAAAATGGGATAAAAAGGCTATAATGAATTTGTGTGAATGTATGTAACATTTGAAGGAAGTATCTCCGACTATATTAAGTATGTATATTCTTGATCAGTATCAATAGCCGAGTCGATTGACACCTGTCCGTCTGTCAGTCCGTCCGTCTGCCCGTCTGTCAGTCTGTCCGTCTGTCAGTCTGTCCGTCCGTCTGTATGAACGCGTGGATCTCAGCAACTATAAGAGCTAGAGACTTCAAATTTGGAATGTAGGTTCCTGAATACCATACGCATATCAAGTTTATTTTCCATTTTCGATATCAAGTCCCGTTGGTTTTAAAATATGAAAAATCACCATAACAGGAGCAATGTTAAAGCTAGAGACTTGATATTTGGCACACATGATAAAAAGCTTGGGCTTAATGTGTCCTGAAAATTTCATAGCGATGCCCCGCCCCCTTTCCCATAACTCGGAAAAGCTCTCGAAGCAAAATCGACTTCAAGCGATATATATTTAAATCCCATTGTAATGAAAATAATTTTCTTTGAAGACCTGCACAGGGTATCCTACTGTCGCGCCCGCTCGACTGATAGGCTTGTTTTCTTTGTTGGTCTCCATGTTGAACAAAATTTATCTCTTCACGGAATCGACAAATCAAAAAACGTGTGTTTTGAGGGGGAATACCACCATTCCAAGAATCCCAAGTGTAAATTAGTGTAAATGACAAATAGTATACAAATCACAACATACCAAAGTTGACACACAAACAGAATTATGGACTACTCTTTCCCCAAACTAATATAAAGTACATAAGAACTGATTGATGGATTGACAGGCAGAAGGGAGTCTGGCATCCCATAGACTATATATTAAATGGGGACACATAATAAACAATTGGATCTCGAAGTGTCCTAAAAATTCGCAATTGGATAATAATATCCAAAGATATTTAAGAACAAATTTAAATGATAAATTTAATTTTTTCCAAAACTGAATTTTTCGATTAATATATAAAGTAAATAATTTGTTAATAATCGATTTTAATTGCATAAGAACTAATTTTATTGTCTAAATTAAGCACAATATCACTGAAAACTATTTGAGTCAGAGAGATTATAACGAAAGTTATGTCGTATTTCTTGCAGTGTGGTGAGGAAAACGTTGAGCTCATCATATTCAATGGATGCTCAATATACTCCGCTCTGTCTCCGTCTCCGTCTCCACCTCTATCTCCGTCTCTGATTCAGTTGCTGTTCATGGCTAGTGACGACAGCTGGTGCTGTAGCTGCGGCTGGCCGGATAATGGCCCCATTGCTATCGTCATCGTCATCGTCATTGGTATATCGCGTCATATGGCGTATGGGAAACACACGCGTGTGTTTAAGCCCAAATCGGAGAAGGAGTCGCAGTTGGAGTTGGAACTGAAGCCGGAGTCCAATGTGGCTTTCATTAAACGCAAATTTATGCCTTTACTTAAATGTCAAATATTGCAAATGTCAAACGCTGAGCCCAGAGGCCGAGATGGGTCCCGACAGACAATGCTGCTACTATTGCTACCAATTGTTATTGTTGTTGCTGTTGTTGTTATTGCTGCTGTCAATGCCGCATGTCTATGGCATTCCCTGTGCCCCGTTCAGGTTCAGATACATCTACTGCTGTGGCCGCCATCAGGTCCTTAGTCCTTTCCCACAAAACTGAGAACTGAGTCGGTTTTTATGCGTTGTTCGTTTTGTAATTAAACGACGCACTTGGTTGGATTTCCTTGTTGTCCAGGGTAAACGGTAAACAGATGAGCGGCATGAGAACTGAACTGCCAGCTTCCATTTCTAATACACTGGCCGAAAAAAATGGGAGTATATTAGTTGTGACTATGAAATTCAGCATACACACAAAATCTGTTGCGATTACCCCTTGAATAGAATTTTCCGAAAAGTGTTTAAAAAGGAGAAAGCAGTATTTGAATATATTGAAAGGTTTTACCCAATTTTATATTTATTAGATGTAAATTTAGTATATATTAACCATTTTATTTTGTTAACTTCTAAGTATGTGCAACAGATTTGCATTTGATTTATTCAAAATACCCAAGACAAAGACTTGTATTAGGTATTTTAAATGAATCAAATGCAAATCTGTTGCCAATACTAGATATATAAATATATAATGTAAATTACATATTATATAGTATTTATATTTAATTTTTTGGTAAGTATTAAGTATTTTTTCAGTATTTATTCAATAAATATTTATTCAGTTTATTTATAACATTTATTCCTTATTTTAAGAACAGTTTCTGTAAAAATCAGTAATTACTTAACACTTATTAGTATTTCATTAAGTATTTGTTCAGTAGTCTTTAGTATTTATTCGGTATTTATTTCATACTTTTTTTTTAATATTTTCTGCAGTTTTAACTTTATATGCGTTGACTTTTATTTTAGCGTATTAGAAAATCAACTGAAATTTTGTGATGGGGCAACAATTTAATTGTGAAATAAACCAAGGGCAACCGTTAAGTGAGCAGTTGTTTCAGCCCCGCTCTGCCCCGCATTTCCCTGAAAATAATGCCCAAGGCCCAATTGAAATCAGTCGGGCTATGAATATATTTGGTTTACTGGTACCCCTAAGCCTCAAGTTCGCCCCGCTTGGCTCGCCAAGCCCCAAACCCCTTGGATCCACTGGCCAGTGGTCAGTCAGAGACATTTTGTCAATGCATTGACCCAACATGTATCCTGTGGTCAAAGTTGGCGTTTGACATTTATGCCGGATGTCAAGCGGACGAGCGGCGTCTGGTAGTGTCTGAAGAATTTGCTATTGTTGGGCCAGGAGCAGTTGAAGAGCCAGGAGAATGAGACCATTGTCATCAGCAGGAGCGTCCATTTGTGCTTGTTATTGTCACTTTGCTTTTGTTTTTCTTTTTATTTTGTCTCATTTTGTTGCAAACTTTGCTTCCGAAACTATCGATACTTGGGTCGCAGCTCGAGTTCGAGTTCGAGTTTGGGTTCAACCTTTTTGGTCATTTTAGTTTTGACTGAAACTATTCATTTGAGTCCAGCAAATGCACCCCGGAGGGCATTTTCATTTTCATTTTCATTTTGTTATTTGTGTATTTGACATTTTGCTTAAGTGTTGCTGACTTTTGGTCAGTTTTTTCGCTCCCCTCCCACCGCAGCCCCATCGAAAGCATTCCCGCCCACCCCTTAACTGACCCAAGGCCATTGTTGTTGAGCTGTTTGGCTCAGTGCTTGTTTGTTTGTTTGTTTGTTTATTCAATGCTTCTTCCCATTTTGGGGTCTGGGGCTCTTAATTAAAGTTTGCTTAAGTCTTTTTGTTGCTGCCACTGTTTGCGTATAATGAACCATTTGTTTGCTGATGATGCCTCTCATGTATTTGGAAATATGTTCTGGTCTTCGATTGCTCAATATATCATAGTGTGATAGTTTACTGAGAGAATACGAAATGATAGAGGAACTGAGCTGATGAAAATAGTTACGTAATCGTATAGACAACAATTATGTTGTATCCTAAATTGGTAACTATTTTCCATAATTTTTAAAGGCTAGTTTAGTCAGTTAATTGTGGCATATCATAACGCTCAAAAACTAGTCCTTTGGACATTATGGCCACTACATTATGTAACTTGCATCTGCAAAGATATAAAATCACAATAATGCTTGATATTAATTTAGCTATTAAAAGCCAAATAAATAATTGTATTCATTAATTATATATATAGAGCAAATATATATATATAATATTGGTAGAACTTTAAGATTTTTTAAAAGCCATTTAGCAATGTAAGTAGATAATCCTTTATCGGACTTCGATTCATATGAATTTCTGCAAAGACCAAATGATCTTTCCAGTTTGTGAATCGGTTTGTTAAGCTGTTCAATATTATATAGACGTTTCAAAAATAATATTTAAAATTATGTTAATTTTCTTATCTGAAATTTACTATAAAAAGTGTTGGGTAAAATCATTTATGAACGGGGTTCATCAGTGGTTTAAACTTTCTCTTAGCTGAAATATTTGCTAATAAACGTTGCTAGACTCAACCCTAAATAAAATTGATCACTTTTCTATTATCATGGTATACCTGTGAGAAATTTTGAGTTTAACAGTCTGTAAACTGGTTCAATAAGTGGTTCAGCTGCAAGTTTTAGCAAGTATCTAAGCTGCGGTGTCGAATTCGACAGAACCATATATCAAAATTTTAAGAAACTGACTCATCCTCACTTAGAAATGTTCCTTAAACCTGTTCTATCTTATATGCTATATAGAACTCCTTAACCTTACCATTTACTTAATATTAATTATGTGAAATGGGAGGAGCTCATTCGGACAACCGCTTGACAAAGAAACTTTTCCAGCTGATTGTTTTCCATACGTTTTCCTGTTTGTTATTTGCTACTTTCATTTTTTAGGACCCCAAAGAGCAGCACGTAGTGAATCACTTAACTTGATTCCAAGTGCGGTCGGGGAAAGAGCAGCTCATTCGATGATGGGCGATGTCCATGGAGTTCACAGCCAGCGATTGCGATGATTATGCCACAAGGGGGAGAGGCAATGGGAGCTGTTGTGTGGCAGACAAAAGAACACAGAGTGAAAATAATTTGCAGTTATTTGAAGCAAACACGCAAATGCGTTCAAATCAATTGTCCAATTGGACCGGGTCGATTGTTCAGATTGTGTTCCAAAAAAACAAAACACAAAAAAATGAGTTCAAATTGAAATGAAAGGCGCAGCGTGCAGAGCATCGTAAATGAGTGTCGGGAATTCCCCCCGCCTGTATGTGTGTGTGTGTGTGAGTCTGAAATGTGTGTGTTTGGGTGCGTGCCACCGTCGTGCGGTTGAAACGTTTCACTTTCACTTTCGCTGCAACTTTCGCTCACTCTGACATTTTCCCCCCACACGCAATTATGGTTGTTGCGGGAATGTGGGGAGGGTTGAGTTAGGGGTTGGGTGGCTACGGGTGAGGGCTGAGGCAGGCAGCCAGGCTGCACATTGTTTGGCCGTTGTGTTGGTCAACTTGTGGCACGTGTTCTAATTTTGATTTCTTTTTTTCTTCGTCCTTTTTCTTTCCTTTCTTTCCTCGGCTGCTCTTTTTTGCCTCCTCAACCAACCCATAAATAATTTGTTGCATACTTCTTGGCGGCATGAATTCAGTGCGTTTTTTAGCCACACTCCTCCAACGGCCCTTGCCCCCTCCACGATGTCATTTGTAAATGGCATGTTATCAATTTTCAAGATGATTGAATCAAGTGATTTGTGTGCGTGTCAAACCGATGCGAGGAATGGGAAATGGGGCAAGAATGGGCAAGCAGCTTGTTAGCAGCGCTATCCCGCCCCTCCCCTTCTCTCACACTCCCTCGAGTCACTTTACTTAGCATCTGGTATCTGTGTATGCCACTGGTCCACGGGTCCACGGGTCCACGTGTCCAGCTGTGGGCACCTTTGAAGTTTTCGCTGCAATCGCAGCGCAGTTTGTTAGCTTTTGGGATTCTTTCTGATTATTAATATGAAAGTGAGTCCCTGCAATCTGTTTGGGCGACCGTCTTGGACCTCTGCTTATTAAGAGATTATCAATTTCTTTGATGCGATAATACACAACACAAACATACCTAATATGTCTAGGTCTAAGTGTGCATCTAAGATGATATCAAGGTAGAGCAAAGAAAGTTTGCAGAAGACATCAATGGATGAGAATTTAAATAGGATGAATGAGGAAAAAGTGTAAAAAATGGTAAGAAGTATGCGTGTTACCAGAAGCAACGATGGCAGTTTAAAACTTGTTTCAATATATAGTGATAAATCATTAACCTTAATGAAATTTGTCACATAGCACCACAAAATGAAACCTCGCAAATCAGTTACAAGTAAGAATAACTTGTGATCAAAGTTTGTTTAAATATTTGTTGATTTATCGCAAAAATGACTTACTAATTAAACTGTTATTTAATAGAATACTTATATAAAAGAATATTATTGAAAAACTTGTAATGTATCTTAATATTTCATTCGATATATTGAAGCTATCAGAAATCTCGTACAGTAGCTGTTAATTCGTAAGCATTCCGACAAAATTAGAAGGAGGTAACAACATATTGATTAATTAATCAATTGCCAACAAGAATAGTTGTTAGAGCACTCAAAGATACTAAACAATCTCTGAGAGCGTCGATCACAGCTTTTAATTGCATCAGTTGTGTTGCACACTTCTACAGGGAGACGAGGAGATGGGGCATGGGGAAGGTGGACCAGGAAGAAGGTAGAACTATGGGGCTATTCTTTATAGGCAAGTGGCAGTTGCATATACAATAAATTGAGGGCGTGGGAATGGCACTGGCGCTGCCACGCGAAATGAGAAAACTTTTCGACCACAACATCGACGCAAGAAACACAGCGAAATACACAGAACAGGGAAGGGATGGCAAGAGGGGAGTAGAGTTGGGTGCGCGGTGCTTAAAACTACAATGCAAAAACAAATATATAAAGTGGCATGCCTTGGCCCTCGTCCTATGCCCCGTGTGGCATTTGCCACGACCTCTTTCCCCCGATGAATCCCCCCTTTACTACGTCCTGCCCCTCTATCCCCTCAGCCGTGGCGTGGCATTGTCTGGCCGCAAAAGATTGCTGCTAGAAATTTATAGTTTCAATAATGTGAAGCAGAACTCGCTACATGTTGCAGCTATTTGTCTGCCATGTATGTGTGTGTATGAGAGAGAGTTACACACACACACACACACACACTGACACACACATGTATATATTTATATATTTGTATAAGTTTGTGCTCATGTGTATTTTCAATTTACGCGTCCATAACTTCAAGTTTTGCAAGTTTGCATGCCCCAAACCCCCCACACCTGCCACTTCCCCTTATCCCGTGCCACTTGCCTCCTTGCCTCCTTGTCCCTGGTTGCTGTGGCAGTTGGCGGGCCGCATATATCGAACACTTGAGCAACAGACTCCAGTTTTGGAGTCGCCGAGTCTGAGAATCCTTTTGCTGAAACTGAAGCAGTTGCCGTTTCCGCAATTACAAAACTTCTACAAAAATAACAAAACATTCGCAGGATGAACGCGTTGAGAGCGCGCCACATGTGCAGCGCCGTTGCTGCCACAGTCGTTGTTGTGCCTCGCGTGGCAAACAGTTTTCATTTTTGTAGCGCAGATTTTAATTTCTTAATGCAAAAAGGGCATAACAACAACAGGCGCAAGGAGGAAAGCTGATGGACGAAAAGGGGGAGTGGCGGGAAGCTGCTTCCGTTGTTGTTGCTCTGGGCACCTAGAAAATGGCATTTGGCTGCACAGAGAGTCAAACAACGAGCCCCAAAAGCAAATGCAGCTCTGACTTTGGCTTTGTGCATCAGTAATGAGGCAAGCAGTGAGTGGGCCTAAAACGTTGGCCCACAATCACGGCTAGATCTAGAATCAGCTTATAAGGTTATGCTCTGTCGATCTTAAAGCATAACATAATTATGTGTATAATAATGAAATAATATTATAAGTATTTCGTACTTAAAACACTAAATTTCAAACATGATTTGTCATTATAACTTCTTTATGTTTCTCTAGTCCGTCTTATCCTGAAATACTACTCATGAATATGGTGTACACAATATTGTAATAACCAGGATCGAATTGAGTTCGTTCAAAAGCCATTTTTGTTCTTCTCCTTATATGGTTTAATCTGGGATCCCAACCTCTTTTTACCATCTTACTCCAGTAGACTTCTTCTTCTGAATCTTCTGTTTTTAATCAATCCTACATGCGGAACTACCAGCCCTTATCCCTCTCTACATGCGTCACAGTTCATTTTGTGTACAAATATTAATAGTCTCTACCACATTTTCTCTGCAGAACTCTCTCTCTCTCTCTCTCACACTCTCTATAAAACACTCTCTGTTCCTTTCGAGAAATCCTTGATAATGCCAATACTAAAACTTAAATACAAAGAATAATATATTAACTTTTACTCATCCTTATACTTATACTCATACCTATACTAACACTCATTCCTACTTTCAAAATAACTCTAATACTAATTATTATTATAATACAAACTCTTATAATTATCCCAATACTGATATTATTAGCTATACTCAAACTGCATAAATACTAATATTTATACTTATATCACTACTTATTATACTTATACATATACTTTTATTAATAATAATACTTAATTTAAAGTAATATTTATATAAAATTCTAGCTTTAACTGTGGATATAAAATGTTATTTTTTAATGTAATTTTAAAAATGGTTCAATAATTTCTTGTCAACTGGTTTTAGTCGTTTCAAACCAGTAAGTAAATAAATAAAATAAATAAAATAAATAAAATAAATAAAATAAATAAAATAAATAAAATAAATAAAATAAATAAAATAAATAAAATAAATAAAATAAATAAAATAAATAAAATAAATAAAATAAATAAAATAAATAAAATAAATAAAATAAATAAAATAAATAAAATAAAATAAATAAAAAAAACAAATAAAATAAATAAAATAAATAAAATAAATAAAATAAATAAAATAAATAAAATAAATAAAATAAATAAAATAAATAAAATAAATAAAATAAATAAAATAAATAAAATAAATAAAATAAATAAAATAAATAAAATAAATAAAATAAATAAAATAAATAAAATAAATAAAATAAATAAAATAAATAAAATAAATAAAATAAATAAAATAAATAAAATAAATAAAATAAATAAAATAAATAAAATAAATAAAATAAATAAAATAAATAAAATAAATAAAATAAATAAAATAAATAAAATAAATAAAATAAATAAAATAAATAAAATAAATAAAATAAATAAAATAAATAAAATAAATAAAATAAATAAAATAAATAAAATAAATAAAATAAATAAAATAAATAAAATAAATAAAATAAATAAAATAAATAAAATAAATAAAATAAATAAAATAAATAAAATAAATAAAATAAATAAAATAAATAAAATAAATAAAATAAATAAAATAAATAAAATAAATAAAATAAATAAAATAAATAAAATAAATAAAATAAATAAAATAAATAAAATAAATAAAATAAATAAAATAAATAAAATAAATAAAATAAATAAAATAAATAAAATAAATAAAATAAATAAAATAAATAAAATAAATAAAATAAATAAAATAAATAAAATAAATAAAATAAATAAATTAAGAATGGAACCACTGAAGTCAATCTTATAGATTTTAATTCTCGTACGATTTCTTAAATCCGATCATGATTGTATCTTAGTATTTTAAAACTTAAGAGTGGGCTTAAAACGTACTTGGAGTAAGTACATTCTTTCTTGATTTAAGTTCAATTCAATCTTATTCTGAATTCTTTAAATTGTGCAACTGAGTTCAACATTTTCTTTAATCAGAATTTGGTACTTGATCCATTCATAATGCAGTCATGAAACCAAATCGTATAAACTTAATTTGTAAATTACGAAAAGGTTTTTTTAAAAAAAAAAAAAAACAACTCACGCTATCGTATAAAGTAATCGAAATTATCAGCATAATCATAATGCGTATCAATAATGGATTTTAGGACTGGTATTATTTTACTTATTTCTAGGTCATTCAAACTTAATTTTAACTCTTCTTCTTTCGTTCTGAATATAGGAATATACCTATTAAATAGGTGACATCAATTTTAATATGATTGCTATAGTATTTTGTGAGTTTGCCGACACATCGACAAACGTTCACTTCAATTGCAGACTTAGTCCTATAAACTATAGCGTGCTGAATTTTAATCAATTAACGACTAAATATATGTATTTACAATATGACAATTTCGTCAACCTGACAACACCATGAAAGAACTATAAAGAGAGAAAATAAACTAATCGAAATTTACTCACAAATGTATATTTCGTAATATTCTCACAGCTTCAATAACAAATATAAAATGATATCATTCGTTTGGTTGGAAAGCCATTGCAGGCTTCAGCTTTAGATTAAAGTGAATAAAATTGAATTGAACAATTAACAATAATTGCTAAAGATATAACAATAATACAATAAATGACGGCATCATAAATTGCATACTTAAAATACAAGTCGAAAGTTGTGAAGGAAACTTAGCTTTCTGTCGAAAAAGTAGGCAATGGAATTTTCCGAAGCGTCAGAGTCGTTGGAGCTTTTTCACAATTTGCATATCAATTGTCGAGTGAAGAGCAGAAATAGATTAAAAATTCGACACTAATAGGGAAAATTAAGTTAAGCGCTGGAACGCGTCACAAGTTATCAGAGCGATGGACGGCAATCTCTCTACCGCCATTACCATTCCTATTCTCATTCCCGTTTCCGTTTCCGCTTGCGCTTTCGCCCTGATTCGGTGATTTGCATGCTTCATTAGCGGCACCCAAAAGTGGACGGCTCAGAATTAAAAATAATGTTAATTGCCAGACGCAAGACACGAAAAGACGTCGCTTCGTTCATCCATAATCAATTTCAGCCGCTGGCCTCGCACACGCCCACTTTTCCCAAAAAGAAACACAAAGCACAAAAAAAAAAAAAAAATGAGGAAAAAAATTAAATAAAAAATATGACATAAAATTTTTCATTTCCTTGGGAAAAGTGCGTTAAAATCGACAAAGAGGCCGAAGTCTGCAATTCCCAATGGACAAGTCTCTGGCGTCGCGGCGTCGAACTTTGGCAATGAAGTAGAAAATGAAGTGACGCCCCGACATGCCACGCCTCCCATTCCCCGTCTCCCGTCCCCCGTCCAACAACCAACATGCTGTGTGCCCAGTGAATGTATTCATCAATGCAACACATTTGCATATTTTGAGCGTAAAAATTAATCACTAATTTTAATACGCAACGCGTCGGTGAAGCGCCGGCTTCGTGGACGAGGGGGTGGATAAGGCAGGGACGTAGAGGGGGGCATGAGTGGGTGGGTGGGGAGTGAGGCGTCCCAACTCGAGGGCCCCTTAAACTTGTTAAGTGGGCAACACTAATGTAGCAATTTCAAAATTGATGTTGTTCTTGTTGTGGCACGACGAAAAAACTGTAGAAGAAGCATAGCATGAAGAAAAGTTTCCCCCCACCCACCCATCTGAAAATGTAAGGTAAACAAATTGCGCGATGAGGCGTTGTCATTTATAAGGCCGAAGAGGACGAAGACGAAGCCAAGGATGAACGAGCGGCCAGCCAAAGATATTTCCTTTTTCCTTTTGCACTGTGGCACAAGCAGAAATAACCGGGGAGGGGGCGGGCCAAGAAAAATATAAAAATAAAAAATAAATAAATGGAAAATGAGAAAAAACAGCGTAGCGGCTACATAAAAATGGCCAACTAGTGATACAAGAAAACAGAGACAGTGAGACAGATAAAGAAAGAGAGGGAAGCACAGCGAGATTGAAACGAAAATGGGAAAACGCAGAAATTGTCTATCGAAATACTCGCCACATTTTACCTGCAGCGTTTTGATAGCGTCTGAGAGCAGCTCCATTAAAACTAATGGGAAATTTGCTATAATTTGATTTCGACATCTGGCCAAAGGGAAATATGGTAGAAAGAGGGGTGGACAGTCGGATGGTAGATAGTCGATATCGAAACTGGTATGAATATATACTGTAAACTTAATGATTTCAGCTGCAATTCCAGTTTAAAGTTAATAGAGTTGTTCAGTGAAAAAAAAATACAATAAAAGACAATTAGGAATGTGACTGTGTATTCTACTATAAATAACTGACTAAAATATATTATATTATTGACAGGTAAGGTTGGGTTTAGTTAATCGGGCTGCTCGACCAGAGTCGAGCGCACCTGGGAACCGATCCAATCATTGTTGTGTCCGGTAGCTGTAGGAGTAAAAGGATTATTTGAGGGGGGTTGATGGGAGCGAGAATGGGGAATTCTAAATTCCCTAGTTAGGTCAGTTACGCGAAATTCGCCCTTGAAATCAAGCAGTGAGGTCCAGAAAGATGTTACTCCAATCGCAATTTCGCGAGACTTTCCAGTTCATCAAAGAAGGGTTCCCCGAGAAACGGGTTCTCCTTTAAAAGAAGTGCAGGCCAGTCACAGAGGAGGTGTTGGATACTCTGTGGATCCTCTTCGTTCCCGCAGCTACGACAGAAGTCCACCGTACCGTTTTGCCGATGGAAAAGTATCCTTACCCTGTTTTTGCTAAAGTGTAGGAGATCTGATGATCGCTTTGCGTTACGGTCTGACCAACGTACTTCAGATACATTGCTGCCTGGAGCCGTTGTCCAATGCATTACTGCGTTGTCCTCGCCATTCTTGCCTGCTTGGAGAGGACATACCGAAGAGGTCTTTGTATATCAGTCACCGCGCAACTTGCCAGTAGCGCCGATCCACACCTTGCGCACTCATCAGCTATATCATTTCCGAGTAGACACCTGCTCGAGTACCTTCATCCGTTTTTGATCCATCCGTGTAGATTGACAGCTCGTTAAAGGGCCTTGATAATATCAATTAATTTTGATATAACTTTAGATTTGAAAATACATATCTTTGTAATATGAAGTATATCTTAAACGATTCCATAAGTTGCTTCGAAAACTTCTTTCTTCACTTAAAGATTTAATACATTTGCATTTATCAATAAACGATTATGATTAAGAAGGACTAATTATATGATATGATTGACACTAACAGAATATTTGTATATAAATATGGTGCACTCATATATGTTATACATATATCGATATATTATCGATAGCCAGCAAATGTATAAACAAAACTTAAACTTGTGAACCACCAACAGCATTTCCGCATATGAAAACACAGAATATTCATAAATAAGTAAACTGTGTACACTGCTAAGTGAACTGGTGTACTCAAGTGAGGATAAGACTAACACACACGCACACACACATGCAAACATACACGTGTAGGCACGTAGACATGTATGATATTTATTATGTTATCGAAATAAATCACAAATAAACATAAATAAACAAAGCAAAACCAAAGAAATGCCTAAGTAGATTTGTCAAAAAGTAGTCGGGCAAAAGAGCATTCACACACACACACACACATACGGGCACACACACTCGCAGGCAGAGTCGTATACGTGAGTCAAATGCGCCGTAAAGTATGCAAAAATGTTACACAAATGAAAATAACTTGAGCAAAAGTTGACATCCTCAGTATCCTTAGTCCTCGTCCTCAACCTCGTCCTCGTCGTTGGCCGCATGACAAGAATTTATGAGCCTGACATTGTGCTCTTGCAAAATGTCAATGCCTGCCACACACACACACACACACACGCACACTCAAACGCACACCACTCTCATTTGTGTGTGTATTTTTGTTTTTTTTTCATATTCGGCCACATATCAAAATAAGTCTGATGATCCAATAAAGTGCTTATAGCTCAACGGCAGCGGCTTAAAGGGCTGCTGACTGTCACATTAGTGACGCATACATGCAAAGAGACATAGGCACACACACGCACGCTCACTCGCTGCGCTTTTGCATAGCATACTTTTGTGGGCAACTTGTAATGAAAATAAATGCGTTACATTTCAATACTTTCACGAGCTGATCTCCCCTTCCCTTCCATCTGTGCTTCTCTATGCAATTTTTGATTTATGTGCGTATAACTGTCTCTCTGTCTATGTGTGTGTGTGTGTGTATGTGTGTGTGTTTGACATTTGTTCAAGACACGTGAAAATATTTCAAGTGCCTTCGAAACCAAAACTACTTCAGACAAACCCCAAAAAAACCCAAGCCCCAGACTAACATTTGCTATCTATGCATACACAGAGACAAAAAGAGATAGAGAAAGGGAGAGAAAAAGATAGATAGAGAGAGCGGGAGAGTTGGGAAAAAAGGCACGCAAAAGAAATGATTTATTTGCGCATTTCTCGCATTTCTACATCTTCGACTGTTAGGCGGCTGCTTTTAATACATTTTTCTCCTTTCGGCATATTTGGCGTTCCATGCATGACAAATTGTTAAGAAAACTCAAGCTCACACACACACACATACACACATGTATGTGCCAGCTGCTGCTTATCATCGAAATGTACTCAAGAAAATTCCACAAATAACGCGACGCCAACTTCACTTGCATCTCAGAAAACTCACAAGTGGGAACTGGGAACCGGGATTGACTGGATGGGGGAATATATGGAAAACCCCGACCCACTTGATGGGGTTTAGTCTTGGTCTCTGACTGCGAAGCGACGGCTGCAGTTCTGTTCATTGGGCTGACATTGAGTACTTGTGATTTATGGCACTTTATGTGATCGGAAAATGAAGTGCGCCAAGGGAGGAAGAAAATGTGTGCCGAAAGGTGTAACATTGGAAAGCAGAAAAAGGAAAAAAAAGGTGGGCAATTTATGGCAGAAGTTAAAGATAGGGCTTATCAAGAAATATAGTACCTAACAGCTAGTATAGGAATATGATAGTCAGACTTTAGACATTTGATGAAAGGACAATACAGCAAAACTACAGGGTTCATTATCGCTTTGTCAGTAATTCAGTTAAGATTAGATATAAAGTAATATTTTGTTAAGTTAATAAGGGCTTCACAGAATTGTTTTTAAAAGAATTGGAATCAATTTAAATTTACCTAAAAATAACAGATTGGGCTACCAACTACTTTTTAGAATTATGTCGGAGATTCTAGTAGAAATTTGACTTTTCAAAACTGATTAACGTTGTCATCATCGTCAGTCAACCTCACACCCTTTACCTTCTGCCGTCCCTACCGAAACCCACCCCTTCACAGAATCCCTCACCATTTAACGAGCCAATGCGCGCCTGACTGACGTCTGACGACTGAAGACTGACGACTGAGAACTGAGAACTGAGGACGACTGTCGTCATATATCCAAACTAAATGTGTCACGTCCAAACAACAAAAATTTCATTTATATTCGCATATATACAACAACAACAAAAAAATAGAGCCGAAAGAAATAAGCGAAATAAGAAGAAGAAGCAGTTACAGAGTGGAGCATTGTAAAGTTAGGGGTAGGGGCATAGCTGGCATTGGGGTCGCCAAGGGGTAGACACAGTCTTTGCCCGGGTTTATTTTAAATTCGAGCAATTTGGGGCAAATGCATGCGGCGATTCAACACGCTTCGGTCCACACCCATTCCTTCCTCCCTGCGTACCTATTGGGATTTGTATGTGTAGGAGCTAGAACGGGGGGGGAGTGGGTGTTGGGGTAGGAGTAGGGGTTGTAGGACGTTGGCTCGTCTGTGGGTGCAAAATTGTTACAAATTATGTGCAGCCATAGACTGAGGCGTTGGCTTCCTTTTTTCTACTCCTTTTTACTGCGTGCGGCGTTTTAAGCAGCCACATCCTGCCACGCCCCCCTCAGGCGGCAAACGACAGGCAGGGCAGAAGGCAGCGGCAACAAATCAACGGAAACGGAAGTGGCAATGGAAATGGAAATGCTCAACAACGGAGCAAATGATGCGAAACCGTCGCGACGCTTGTCGCCAGCCTCGCCAAAAGGTGTGAAAGACTCGCTCGACAAAAAATGATGAAAAATCGCAAAAGTGTTAACGTTACTCATATACATACACACACCCGTCACACACACACACACACACAAACACTCGCACAGAGATGTGCAAAAAATGCGAGTAACGTTACTTTTGGTGAGGACTCTTCACATACGTCGCTCCGTTCAGCATCCGTTGTAGTCTATGAGATCTACGATGTTGTTAGTTTTCCCGGCATGGCAATGGAAATGGGAATGCCACAACCTGGCGAAATAGGAATATAGAAGAGAACTTGAAACAAACCAGCCAAAGTCCAAAGCAAAAGATAGCCGGTAATGGAAAGAAGAGTCAAATGTTATATGGAAGATGATCAATGTGAAGAAGCAGATGGAATAGAAGCCTGCCTTTAGACTGATCGTAAATATGGTAGATATTCTTTTTTTGTTTGTTTGTAAGTCAGTTATATTATGAGTATGTAGCAAGCTACTCTACACAGAGAGAAAAACACTGTAAATCGCACTATTTACACGTTAATTCAACTATATTCAACTCCAGTCTTCCACCATATACGTTTATTGTAAATTTAAAGAGTATCTCATATATATATCAACATAAAATCATGTTGCATTTACCAATCGAACCATATTAAATACAAAAACGTGACATATTACATTTTAATGTTTTTCTTTTTAAATAAAGTACAAACTATATTTATTTCGAATAATATTCTTATTCATTAAAAATTCCAAATTGAATATAAGAAGAATTGATTAAAATATTTATAAAATATATTTAAATAAACTTAAAAAATCTTTGCCAAAAGGCAGCTTAAAGTTTCCTAGGGCCTAGAAGGGTTCCATTAATAATATTGGTTTTAGTCTCAAGGGGATATATTAAAATTAACTTAACTTTATGTCAATCCCTTATGTCCAAATTTGCCACTACTGTCAGTAGGAAACTTGAACACCACTGTACACAGTTCCTCTCGCATTTACTGTCAGCATATTCGACAGAGCTGCTCTTCTGCCCTGAATTGTGTTATTCCAAATAATAATGTTAAGTTGAAAAGATTTTAAATCAAGTGCTTGCCAAATGAGTGTACAAATTTGTAAACAAAATTTGAAAAATAATCTTCAATCACAGCGAATACTCGCAGAACAAGTTCGTTAACTGTTCAATCAAGACCTTTAGCTCTTAAGTCTGTTTGCCATCGCTTGCTTAGAATTCCCAAATGGTTCTAGCTTATCTGCTATGAGGATCATATTGATGGACACTGAGGAAGATAATTTATCAGTCTTTACTTACGTTCATACTATCTCACTATCTTGAACACTTACGCTAATAATTTGGATAATTTTTCAGGTCAGCCCATTGCGTGTTCTTTCGAGAACATTTTGCACTGACAAAATAGGTTTACAAGATTTTGATTCAAGTCTGCAATATGAATAGATTGAGTAGCATGTTCTTATTTGAGATATATTTTAACTGTACTCAGTAACACAATTTCCTGAACTCAGAACATGTTTAAATTGTACTTCAATCAGGAATAAATTCATTTACTTCAAGTACGTTTTAAACTCACTTTTAAGTATAAAAGCATTCAATTTTGACTTAAGAGATAGTATTTGACTTAAGCTCGAGATCCTTGACTCCAGTAATTTCAAATTTATCGAGATATCAAGTTCGAAATGTTGCATTTTCAGTATGAAATACTTGATATTTTTGCTCTTTGTATTTTCTTGACTATGAGAAGTACTGAATTAGACGTCCGTTTTCTAGCGGTCGCAATGGTCACTTTGCTTGAGATGAACTCCACGTCAATTTTGAGCGTGAGGTAACGAGTTCGAATCCCAACGATGTCATTTATTATTTAATTCTATGAGAGAATTTTGCTTCGTTCTCGTGATCGGCAATTGCTCGGAAAATTTAACTAGCTTGCCTGCGTCACCAACTAGACGACAGAAAATGATATTACATAACAAACTCTTCGTTTGTTTTGTTCTCTACACTGTTCACTCACTTTCGTTTACTTTCTACTATAAGGCATATTTCTTAAGCTCTCTCAGTACTTTAAGCCAACCTCCCATTTGAAGCCTACGTTTGCAGGGTATATTTTAGTCAAACCATCTTAAAGCAAATGACTTCAGGTGATTTTTGCGATTTGTGACAAACGTGATGACATTTTCGACATAGCCGGAACTTATGTTGGGTGCATAAAACAAACTATTTGCGTTTTATCAAAAGATTTTTTACGCGCCGTTGACAAAATGAAACGTGGCAAAAACGAAATGGAGAAATGGAGCACAGAGACTGAGGAATATGAAGAGATGGGAACAGATGGGAAGAGGGGACAGGTGGGCGGTACAGGTTGCCAAAGCCAGCAAAGGAAGCAAGCCAAAGTACGATGATGACGATGATGAAGAGGAAAAGGAAGTGGAACTGAAGCTGAAGCTGCATGTTGGATGTAAGAAGTATGAGGAAGAGGCGCCAGCGAATGCAAAACGCATGGCGGAAACATGCTCGGTGAGCGTATGGGCGGGAGGCGGAATAAAGGGGCGTGTCAGCAATGAGTTGGTGACAAAAAATAGATGGTGCGCACTTATTCAAATTAACATAAATCAAAAGAATTTGCAGCGCATAAAATATGAGACAGAGACACAAACAGCGCCAAGATAGAGATGCATAGAGTGTGACAGCTATAGTGGGAGGGAGAGGGAAAGAGACAGCTGGCAGTCAGGTGACAGGAAGTTAAGCAAAAGAGTTGCAGCTTTCAGACTCACAAAGTCCAAATGAATGCGGCTTAGATGAGTGCATCTGATGTTAAGAATGATGCACAACTGGGAAAGAGATTGAATCTAAGGTACCGTCGACTTGATAATTCGGCAATCCAAAGTTTTGCTTATTCACATGGCATATGCTCCTCTCTTTGTCCCAATAATACGCAGTTAATTGCTTTAAGCCATGTTAAAAGGTTCACGCAAAAACCTTTCAGGTGAGTAATTTTCTTTTCAAATAAAAAGGTCTTGCAAAAGGATTATTCATTAAAAGTTGAAGCTTTTGTTCTTTCAATCGCAGAAGAAGAAAAAGAGACATTTGGTGATCGAAAAAAAATAACAGAAGAGATTGGAAAAGAAATATATATCATAAGCACTGATAAAAACAAGCCGGACAGTCGGAAACTCGACCGTAATAAACCCTGTAGTTGAACAGGCCGAAGTTAAAATTCGCTTTCGATGTAATTCACTTGTTAGTATTTTCTTCAATTTGTGGCCGTAGCATTTACACTTTAAAACAGACGTGATCTACATACATGCAAATATAATTAGTGCTGGGAGATCAAGTTCAAACTTCTAACTAGCTCTTACCATCCCTGAGATCCTTTCGCTCATACGGACGGACAGACGGATAGACAGGCAGACGAACTGACGGACAGACAGGCAGACGAACATGCCTCTATTATAGTTTACTTAAATATTTGGTAAACATCGTTAAGACAAATATATAATATATTTTATTTATAATTCTCAATCGGGTCTAGTTTTTCAGCAATGACTGTTAGTTCACTGAAAGCCTTTAGATAGCGAAACTTATCATATTTGAATATGAATAGTTTGAAAAAGGAAAGGCTTAATTTTAATAAAAAACAATATTTTAGCTAAATAGATTTTAGCTTTACTTCAAGCGTACTTGTATTTAATATGGTTATATAATTAAATTTAACATCATTTCACGTTCGTATTAATATGAGAGAGTCCGATCTTGCAAAAGTTATAAGAAGAGCGTCCGAAAATTTGTAAGAGTCTGATTGTTAGGAAGCGACTAGTGTCTTAAAAGATATTTAAATTCTAATAAACTGATATAATCCAATTTCGGATTAATTTCATAGATCAATCCCAATTTACAATAACTAAAAGCTGCGGTGAAATAGTTTGACATCTGAGTGAAATGTCAACTGATTTTGAGTTTCCGGTTCGAAATGCACAACACATTCGAGTCTCTCGTAAGCTCTGAACAGAAGGATTTGCTGCGTTTTTTTGGCCTGTTAAGCTAATAAGCCAACCACTTTGCCGTAGGCCAAACCATAGAAAATGTAGTGCTCGGTGCCGTCAAGCGGATATCAGATTTAAGCGTTCTCCTTGTTTGGCAATTCTTTTGCCTGATTTGTTAGCATAACAAAGGATTTGCACAGGACATGCGTGCCAGTCTATCAAAACTAATGTCGAACTGTCATATATCCACCCTGACGGGACGAGTGTCTGGGTGTTAAGGGAAAAGGGGAAAGGGGAAAGTAAGTTGGGGGAGTTAGTGGCAAACCCTATTCAAATCTTTGCCCCCGCTGGGCAGAACAAAATCCGTGCCCACCCCCTCGCTCTTAAGCCACAACACTTGGTTTTAAAGTATGTCAGTTTATTTTTCCTTCTCCTTCTTCGTGCTGTTTGGGAATCCTGCGAGTCCTTGGCGTCGACTATGGGCAACCCGTTCGACTTCCTTGTGGGCATGCAGAATGTTGAATTTTTATTGTTCGTGTTCTTTTATTTGTGCTTTTCTTTTATTGCCAGCGGGCGGTCGACGTCGCATCTTCGATTCCTTTTTTGCCCTTTCACAACGCGCACTGCCCAACTACTCCCCCTACCCCCGGAGACTTTTCACCCCTTCCTCCTCGCTTTTAACTCGGTTTCCCCCTTCGACGCTCTGGCGCTGACTTTTACACTTTCCGACTTTTCCCACATGTCGTATCAGCGGCTTTTCCCGCGTGGCCTTCGTCCGATTGCCGCTTCCTTGCGCTGTTCAATCTGTCTCGCTCTCCCGCTGTATCTCTCCTACTCTCTCTCTCTCTCTTTCTGTCTTACAACCGTTCGACCTTTTACCGTTCGTAGCTTATTTTTGCGGCATTTTTTGCCCTTTTTTTGCTGCAGCGCGCGATTTTCAACGCATGGCCGCGGGGTTTATCTGTCTTTCCCTGCCCATTCCACTTCTCACTCACTCTGTCTCTCTATCACTTACTCGCCCGCTCTCTTTTTAGCAATCTCTATCTTCCTTTCGGGTGGATTCGTATTATTTCGCATTTAAAAATAGATTTGCATTTGTGTATATTTCTGTGTCTTTCTCTCTCTATGTGAGTGTGTGTGCGGCGTGTCCAATTGATTTATGGTTTTTGTAAATAACAAAAAAAAACACACACAAAAATTGCTTGAAAAGGTTTGCGCCGCGGGGCGGTTAACGGTGGGTGGACGACGGGAGGGGGCGTGGTGGCAGCGTCCTGTGTGGTCGCTCAGTCGCCTGGTGAGCACTGTTGTTGTTTGCTTTTTTGCGGTAACTTTGCGGTTGCTTTTTGGCGCGTTTTTGTAGCGTCCGTTTCAACAACTTCCCACTCCGTTCCATTCCGTTCCGTTCCACTCCCAACTGTCCGACCCGGCCCACCGCAGTTTATTGACTTTTCAACTGATCCTTTGGGTGTAATTCTTGTTATTGTTTGCATTTTTAACTTTGTTCCGGCAAATGATGATGGAGTCCGATAGGATAGTTATCTGGCAGGAGAAAAGAGAGAGAAATAAATATATAAATATAAATATAAACTTACTAAAAAAATTATATAGTAGATGTAGGAACATAGAGCAATCATCAATGCAGCCAAAATTTCCATGCATCGACCAATTTAGAAAACGACATTGAGGCTACCACCCGAATTTACATCCCCACCCCACAGCAAACTGGCGGCAAGACAAAGAAGGAATACAAAAAAAAAAACAAAACAAAAAGAGAAAGAGAACAACAAGAAAATACACAAATAAATTGATGTCATTTTCGTTTTCGTTACGTCTCAAATGGAATTAGTGGCACGCTGGCAAATGGCAAAAAACGAGACAAATCCAAACAAACCCCACGCCCAAAGCTCCATATCAACAGCAGCAGCAGCAGCAGCAACAACAACAACAACAACGATGCAAGCAGTTGGCGTAAGGAAGAAGGTTTACAATAAAAAAATACACAGCAAAAGAAGATGTAGAAGTGAAAAACAGAAGGAGGAGAAACAGAACGAGGCGAAGCGAAGCAGACGGCGCAAAGACGGCAATGAAAACGCAGATAAACATATTCGCGAATTTGTTATTATCAGAAAAATATTGCGCAAATAAAGGCGATAGATGGCGATAGGGGGAGGGAGGATGCCAGCTCAAACGCTGCCAACGTATGCAAAATGTTTTTTGAGTGTGTGGGTCTGTGTGTGTGTGTGTGTGTGTGTGTGTGTGTGAGGCTTGTGGGCCGTTAATTCCCTAGCGACTGCATGTGACGCGTTTTGCATGCGGTTTTCGCGCGTTTTGTTGCTGGGGGGAGTGTGTGTGCGTGTGTGTGGGTGTGTGTGGTGTGTGTGTGTGGTGTATGTGTGCTCATATGCTGTGTCAGGTGCCAGTGTGTGTGTGTGTGTGTGTCGATGGTTGCTGGAGGTGTCGCAAATTAGTTAAAAAGCCGAGTCACACAATCAAAGATCAAAACTTTCTGATAGGCAAATGGCTTCGTGACTGTCGTGTGTGTGTGGGTTGATGTTTTTTATTGCTCAGCTTGTTGTTGTTATTACTTGACTTTAAGACCCGTTACTTGGCGTTGTTACCATTGTTGTCAGAGAGTTTAATGGCAGCCTGTCTGTCAGTCGGAGTTTGATTTGCCCGACTTTGATAAGCAACTCTTAAGTCGCTTAACAAAAACACGCAAAAGAACAAAAAAGAAATAAATATATAAAAAAAATAAAAATTGATAGGCTTATGTATGTGTGTGTGTGTGTGTGTTGGGAAAAGATTGGGGTTGGGGATGCTGTAATGACGGGCTGAGGGTGTATTTTGATACTCATCCAACGAGTTAAACTGTGAGCTTAAGACAAACACGAAGCAAACAAAAGAGTTTGTTGCCGAATGAGCAAGGGAATTGGGAATTGAGAAATATTCAAAAGACGGTGAGCAAGAGAGAGAAAGGGAAGCAGATAGAGTGGGAGGGAGAAGGGTACAATTTGATAATATTAAGCGAATAATGTATCTTAGTTCAAAACGGGACCTGTAGACAATGGGAAATCTAGAGAAAGGGGTTCTCTTCAAGTAGCGTGACAGCGTAATTTACTTAGAATTCTTTAAAATGTTTAGATTTACAAGCATTTGTATAGAATATCTTCGGAACTCAGCCGAATTCATATTTATATGTGCATCGATAATTTAAATAAACCTCTGAACGAGGTAAAAACCAAGTGGCGAAAGTATATTCAAGCAACTATTCTAAAATTAAATAAAAAATAGTTAATCACAGCGCAATGTGCGTTAAGCCAAACAAAAACCTATACATTGTAGTTTTTAATATAAAATGTCAGCTTTAAAATTCCTCTTGTAAATCAATTTATTTCGAACTTGATCTGAAAGCACATTATAGGAGAATTGTTACCAAATTTTGTTATTATAGCTCGTACAGTCTCTGGGATCCAGCTGATCATACTGATGGACAGACGGACATGTCTATATCGACTGTTGATACTCATTATACATTGGCACAAACTTATATGCCTTAGTAACCACTCGATTTTGGGATAAAAAGTTCTTAGGTTAGCCTAAATGCTCTTAAATATACCTTACCAACGATATATAGAACATTTTTGTTGCTTCTGTGGTTTCCAAACTTTACAGGTGTCAATTTTAGTGGTTTCTTGCGTTTATCCGCTAAATAAACGACATTTTTGAAAAAGTCTTAGAATAAACCTTTCTAGCTTTATGATAAAAAACAAGTCTATAACAAAAGGCTTTCTCATCGCTTTGTTGCAAACAAACAGAAATCTGGCATTTTATCTCATTTCTGGAAGTCCATTAAAAATTTAACATGTGAATATCTTTACACGACTTTTAAAATAGCTTTGGCCGCGTATTTTGAAGAGTAGTGTATCAAGAAATTTTACCAAGAAGCCACAACGGCCCCATTTCCTAGAATTCTTTAATATTTTCTCCACTCAATTACACCCCAATATCTTATGATCCAGGGAGTTCAAAGTTGGGAAGGTTAAAAATCTTGGTACGCAATGAATTCATTGACATTTTTTAATGCAAAAAATAGTCACCAAAGACAATAAAAAACAAGCCGAACAGTCGGGACCCCGACCGTAATATACCCTGTGGGTTTACAGGAACCCGCTCAAATTCACTTCAGATGAATTTCTCTAGTAATTCGTTTTTTAATTTTTGTGGGCGAAGGGGGCGTGACATCGTGATACAATTTTCTGGACACATCAACCACAAAATATTCATCATGTGTGCCAAATCTCAAGTCTTCAGCTACAAAACAGCATTTGTTATGAGGTTTTTGAGTGACAAAACTGCTTGCTTTATGAGGTTTTACTTAATTTGTAAACGAAGGGGGCGTGGCATCGCGATACAATTTTCTGGACACATCGACCACAAAATATTTATCATGTGTGCTAAATGTGAAGTCTTTAGCTGTTATATTGCTCTTGTTCTGAGGCTTTTGAGCTACAAATCTGCTTGCTTTATACTTTTACTTTTACTTAATTTGTGGGCTAAGAGGGCGTGGCATCCAAAAAAAAAAGATAAACTTGATCTGCCTGCAAAAATTACCAGTGCTGGGACACCAAGTTCAAGCTTCTAGCTCTTACCATCTCTAAGATTCTTTCGTTCATACGGACGGACCGACAGACCGACGGACCGACAGACCGACGGACAGACGGACATGGCTATATCGACTCGGCTATTGATGCTGATCAAGAATATATATACTTTATGGAGTCGGCCATGCTTCCTTCTGCCCGTTACATACTTTTAACAAACTTAATATACCCACACAGGCTATAAAAAACAAAACTTGGCAAAAAAGACTTGGCACAAAGGCTTTCAAAATTTTAACATCTATAAACTAGATATTCCTTTACGATATTTACGCTGAAAAGTTCGATCTGATTAGAAAATACCAAACAAAGATAATAATATATTTAAAGACATTTATTCAAATAACTCCTATGAAGGAGTGAAATAATACAAATCAATTTTCATTAATCTTTTTAAGCTGATTAAATAATACTTAATTTTACTCATTCGTTTTAACGGATATTAAAAAAAATAATTATTTAAAGTTAGCACAACTAAGTAAATTTAAACATAGCATCTGTTGTTTAAAAATTTCAACGTTCTTCCCATTTCTACATTTTGTCACAATTGAATCCGCAGTTTGCTTTTCTACGATTGGACACATGCAGAAAATTAATTGATTATTTCTTATTTCTTATACCTACCTTATACTAGCAGAGCTTAATGCCAACTATTCATACGAAAATACAATTTAATGTTGAATAAAAATAGGGAAACCTGCTAACAGATAAGGGAACTCAAGATCTAATGTATAGACAATTTCTGGATATTTATTTAAATTGTCTTACTATGTAATATCTCTCAAGAGCCTAGGCTGATGCCTCTTATATGCTATTAAATATAATTCAAGCAAGAATGTTGATTTTATCATCATCAACTTCTTCTACTTCTTCTAGTCAATTGGCTACCTTTTTGTTATCAGCTTATCAGCTGCATCTACTTGCGGTGGCTGCAATCAACTTTTGGCTGTCCCACACAAACAACAACAGCAATTACAATATGGCACCCTCCTTCTCCCCACCTCACTCCTCACTCCACAGCGCTGCCCACACTCCATTGAAATGCCAAAAAACTTTGATATATTGTCAACTATGTTTGCCCGACTCTTAAGCACCACTGTGGTCTGATCCACCTTCCTGACCACCTTGGAGTTGGCAGTCCAGACGCCGTCGCAACTTTGTCTTGCGCATGCCAACAATAATTTTTGATTAAAGATGAATTTTTAATTTAATGTATCTCACAGATACGCAGATACGCGGATACGCAGATAGAAACGCAGCCAGCGAAACGTAAAAAAGGCAGCGGTCGCTCGTCGTTCGTTGCTCGTCGCTTGCTGTCGTAGTTAAAAAAAAAAAAAAAAAACATCAGGGAAACGAGGGAAAAAATGCAGGAAAAATGTTTTTTAATCTCAACGGCAAACGGAAGCGGAAATCAAACGACCAGAACAGCGACTGCAGCAGCGGCGACCAAAGTATCAAACAAAATTTTTAATGTCTTCGCCAGGAGCAAAGGGAATGGGAAGGGGGAAGTCCGCGAAATATTCAAACCTACCCGGCGCCCATGGTTTCCCCTCCCTCTGGCAGACTCTTACCCCTCGTCACCCTCTTCGTACCGGTCAGAAGCGGCCTTTGATTTTTTCCGAAGTTTTTAAACATTTTTTGCTCCCATATTTTGTGTTTTTTTTTACTTTATTTTCTTCGTTTTTCGTTTGGCTCATTAGGAATTTTTCTTTGGGAGTTTTTGTTGGGAAAGCGATAAAAATTTGAAAGGCAGCAGCAGCGACCGCGACACCGAAACCCACCTACCCCACCCACCCCACTTATTGACCCACCCACCAAGCACTCTCACAACGCACCGCCCATTTCCCAACGCATTGCCAAATGGTGTTTAATGATTTATGAATAATCGCCATTTTGCATCTGAGTGATGAGCAGGGAGGGGGAAGGTGGCATGGAGGTAGATAGATAGAGGAGGAGCAGGGGGTGGACAGATGAGCGAGTCGGTAAGTCAGTCAGTCAACGGCACCCAAAGTCCATTTACACGTCTCGTTTGGTTTGAGATGCTGCTGAGGGGGATTCGTCTACAGATTGGGCCTTCGAGCCAGGGTTTGGTTTTAGGTCTGGGACTTGTCTGTCTTATCAATGGTCGCTCGGGTGGCTCTACAAATTTTCTTTGATAATTTTTACAACTTTTTTTTTGGTGTTTTCTTCATCGAAATGCGTTGTCGTTGTTGTTTTTATGCTTTTCCACTTACGCGTTAAATTTTTTGACAAACAACACGCGCCGAACAAAGAGGGGATTGGTGGGTCGAAAGGGGGAAGAGCAGGGTGTTTGGAGTTTATGTAGGCGTTTGCCATTTGACAGCTTTGACAGTTGAGCAACAGGAGCGTGAGCATGGAGAAATATAAGGGAAGCGAGTAATTAATTACAGTGTTCTATAGTGTATTGGATTAAAACTGTAGAATAATCTGCATATATGGATATATAGGATCACATAAATATATGCTGTTGTATGTAAAAAACATAATTGGGGCTGATTTTCATCATTGACAAACAAGTCACAGCTTAATCTGTAGTAGCTTCATTCTTCAGCTCTAAGAGAGGAACATGTCTGAGAAAATCTTCCTTTACTTGCCTAGGTAAACAAAAAAGACTGTTTAAAATTTGTTAAATACAAGCTTACACATGCGCATTTGCAAAACGCCAATTAAAAGTCTAGTTTATATATTTTAAGTGGCATATGAGATAAGAAATGTCATCTAAAAACATGGGCAAATCTTATTGTAATGGAAAAATAGAGCAGGCATACGAAATATGAAATCGCAGAGAAGACTTATGCTATATAACATAAAATATCATTCAATTTGTAACCCTTACTAAGCCTAATTCTTCTCATACATTTGGAGCATCAGTTGAGATATATATGTAAGTATATCAAAGGCAGAACTTATTTATAATTATTTTTTAAAACAAAATCGAATATGCAATTAAGTAAATAAAACGACAGAGCAGGTCTTACAAGTTCTTTATCGAATTATCTAAGAATAATTTTCCTAATTTAATAATATAGTTCTTCGTTCGCTTGAATCCTTTTATCGTTCGGTCGTTTGATAAAAAATATATCGACTCAGAGATAATAAATTTTTTTTTTTTTTTTTTTGTTAAAAAATTTGTATATTTATTTAAACAAGTTTTTTGTTACCATTAATGGCAACTTAATCTAGTTTTACAATTTTAATAAATTTTATTAATACAAATAGTTATTGAACTGACCGATGTCTTAGCATAACATTGAGGCATTGGTAAACATCGGGATCAACTAAAACATCGAGAAAAATCGAGGTAACGCCTTCAAAAATCCATATCCCTAGTCTTTATTAATGAATAATAACTATGTTTATTATCTGGCTGAATGGCTGGTGGTATTTTTAACTAATGTTGTAAAATGCAATTTCACTGCCGAAATTATATTAAACTAAATATGATAAATTATAAAAATTAATAGTTCTTCTTGGTTTCAAAATAAATTTAACTTGTTTTCCTATTGCAATTAGTATCATAATAAAGATAGTAGTTTGGAATAATATTGGCAGAAACATCGTCCTCATTGAAATACCTCTTTACTTCAAAAAGTTATGTTTTGTTTTGAAATCAGCGTTAACATTTAAATAGAAACGACTTCAATCAATACTTAGTTCTATTTTCGTTTCGCAACCATCTCTAATTGAAGCATTAATCCACAAACTGAGTGAGAGTTTTTTAAGTAAAACATCTGTCTAATGTTCGTACTCACAGTCAGAAATTCAACTCTCATATGATTAACTCGTAAATCTTGGAAAATAACTTATCCCTCTGCTGAGCTTATCTTTCAGTTTTTGCTTCAGTTTTGGCTTCGACTTCCTTCATTGCCACATTACCCCACCTCAGTCACTTTGCCAACAATTTCAACTTAATTAAATGCGTCTTTAATACTTTTTGGTGTGCCTAGACAGACAGGGTGGGCAGGGTGACAGGGGAGAAGGGGAGAAGGGAGGTGAAGAGCCTGATTGACAGAGAGACTGACAGAGTCCTTCCTTCCATAGAGGAAAACAGTTGCCCAGGCACACGTTGTCATACATTTACATACAGTTATGCTCATATTTGTTTGGCTATGAAAAAACAGAAGACTGCAAAGTTTACACGCACACACGAGACGCCAGGAGCCCTAGAGGGGAAGTTGCGTGGTTGGATGGGAACTGGATGGTTGGGGAGCGCGGGGAACGGGGGCGACTCGATGTGTGCCAGAGCAAACAGCAAAGCTCAAAATAAAGTTGATTAAAATTTGAAAGATTTTTGACAGTTATTTTGCCAGAGGCCCGAAAAGTTGCGCGATTTCCACGCAACGAGTCAATATTGACAGCCAAGCTTTGACTTGAGGCGGGACTTGCAGAGGAGGGAAATGTGAATTGAACAGGAGATTGGATATATCCATAGAGACACTCACGGTATCTGTACCTGTTTTATACTCAGCGGTAAATTAACTCAAGCTAAGATTACTTTTCAATACAAAGTGATGAATTACAAACAATTGACTAAAGCGACCGTGAAGGATAGAAATCTAAATTTATCCAACTCAATTTAAATGAGAGTAAAATAGAAGTGATGATTGATTAATAACATGTTCTAATAAAGCAAGTGACCAAGATGAACAGGGAGATGATTACGTAGTAACCATGAAATACAAATAATTGGTAAATAGCTAAAAAATAATTTAAAATGAGGAAATAGTAATAAGAAAGAGCTACAGGTTGAGCTGATCAATGAAATAAAGTGACTATGGCTATTGGCAATATGAGATGTTTCTATAGCGAGCTTGGCTTTTTACTCAGAAGTGAGATAATTAGATGTAGTTACCTCCACGGTGGGGTCAGGAGAATATTAAATAAGAGAAAATATAAATAAAAATAAAAATCAAGCGGTACTAAGGGAGTTCACCACTAAAGACCATTGAGGCCTTGTAATCAGAAATTAGATATAACAATTAACAGAAATAATTATGACTATAGAGAAACAGTTCTAAGACAAACAGTGAAATACTAAACCATGGAGATGCACTTTAATCGAAAGACGTCAATAAAAATGAATACTGCAAAAATTACTTGCAAATATTAAAGTGACATTTCTGCTGAGTTTCTATCCTGCAGGATATTCAGTCACCGGACATTGACAGGCTATAAAAACAATGCAGGACAAGCCAGCAGCAGCTCGATATAAAATGGAATTTTATAGGACAGCAGGAGTAGCGGCGACAGGTGGGAGGTGGGAGTTTGCAGGTTAACCGGATGAAGGAGCAGCCCAGAGAAGAGAGGACACATTGGAACTAATAAGCCAAAAGGCGGCGCGGTTCGATTTAATGAGAAGCCGTCGCAACTTTCCGCAACGTTGAACGCGTTAAACTAATCAACGCACGGGCTCCAATTGCAGCACCCCTCTCCCCGCCCCCCTCTTGCCACTTGCCACTTGCCACGTTAAACATTCGACAGCTGCCTGGTCTGGTCTGGCCACCTTGCCTCCCTCCATCCTCCATCCACCATCCACCATACTCCTGCCGCCCACCTCCCCCCGTCAACAGTTGTTTGTTTGTCTGCTCAATTGCTTGTTAACATTTTGCGCAATTTGGCGAACGACGGCAGCGAGAAATGGGCGCTGTTGGGGGAGCAGGGCGTGGCAGGGAAGCTTAAACTACCTGCAAACATGGAAAAAAGCAAAAACCAATTGAGCGTGTGTGAGTGAATGAGTGTGTGTGTGTGTGTGTGTGTGTGTGTGTGCCTGTCTATGCCTGTGTGTCCTGTAGAAACTCATAAAATTTTATAGTTTAGTTTGGTCTCCAGCGGATGGACATGTCGGGAGGAAGCAGGCAGGAGAGGTAACTAGAATTCTACGGAACGGGGAGGGAACCGTGTGTTATGGCTGTGAACTAATCGCCGCATCGTTTTCGTTTCGACTGCGCCAGTTAATGAAATGGTCAGTCCAGCATGTTGTTGTCCTTCGGCATCTTGTTGGGTGGACTCGAGGGGGTGAGCTGAGTATCAGGAGGGGGGTTGGGCAATTAAAAGCAAACGCGTCTCGTGCCAAGAATGTGGACTCTCGGGGGTGGCAGACACACACAATTGAAATGAAGACGTCTGTGTTCCTTTTTCCTTCGTCCAGATCATTAAAGACGCTCCCTGTCGGCCCCAGTTGCAATTACTTGGCCCAATTTTGGCTTCAGTTCGATTAAATCTTATCTAATTCCTTAGGAATCCGCACTAGCTGTAATTTCTGTGTAATACTTCTACTACAGATGTGAATCTCCATTTCAATTTAACTCTTTTCTAGGCCTAGTCCTGATTTTGTTCTATTCAGATCCAAAACTTTCGAAATTTCCATATGAGAATATCAGTGTAATTCATAAGCCAAAATGCACTTTCCTTCTAATTCTGCGCCTTCCAAAGTACACTCTCTCCGAAATCATGTTTAACCCACATCTCACACTTTACCAAGTGCAGTCCCCGTTTGCCTGAATAACCATTCTAATTGAACCCTCCCCCGTCCTTCTACTCATCCAATCACATATTGCATTACACACAATCAAATCAAATCAAATGAAATCACACAAATCAGGCCAAATCGCTGTCGCAATTTTCCCTTTGGCAACCATCAAACTCGCTTCTATCTACATATGAGAATACATTGCAGTCATATCATATGCGAGTAGGAGTAGGGGAAGGGAAGGGGCAGCAACCCTATAACATAACTCACGCTTATGATTTTTAAGGGCACATCAAAAAGCAGACCGAACCCTTCGGATCCCCGAGACACAACTATAACCAATAAACATTGTAACAAAATTGCTTGTTTTTGCAGCTAATAAAATCATAAAAAAGAGAGAAAGAAATACGTAAATAGCTGGGCATAAGTGGGCAGCATGGGCTCGGGACGGGGGGGAGGGGGTGGTGTGGGGTCAGAGGAGGGTTAGAAAAAATGGCAAGTGACTTTTTTATCATTGGGCCCGACAGGACGCAAACGATATAGTCATGACCATGGATGTATGGATGAATAGATGTAGCTCAAGATGATGTTCAAACTGGAGCTGAACTTGGTAACGGGAAGTTGGAAGGGGCGAGACTGTAACTGGATAAATGGACCCCACCACAATGCATGCAAATTGTAACAAGGATAATGGCAAACTCTCAAAAGACCACCGCAAACAAGACGACTACAAGCATCACGCATCAACCCCGAGTAAGCCCAACAATCCAGCTGAAAATCAAGGGATGAGCAGGGCTAAGGAGGGGGGGGGGGTGGGGGAAGCGGGAGCTGACGCACACGCTTAAGTGCCACTTGACAAATTGGTCAAGTGATTTGGCAAAAAAGCAAAGTATGAGGGCATGGGCAGCAATAGAAAAGCCATAGACAAAGCTCATAAGAAGTGAAAGATATTGGAAGCGAAGAAAATTGCCATTGATGTGAACGGATATCTTCAAGGAAGAAGCTGACCTTGCTTCTTGAAAAACAGGATGAATTATATAATAATGAATTTATCATTAAAAAGATCATCGGAAAAAAAAAAGATCTTCAATATTTTTTGGTTGGAAAGGTTTTTAATTTAAAATCTAGGAAGAATAAAACCTCTATAAAAATTTATTTACAGGCGGAATTTCGATCGAGATAGATATTGATATCAATTGGTCTATAAGCCTTGGCCAAATTAGGAAGATTCCTACAGTAGCATATACCCTACATATTAAAGCCTTTAACATTAAAACAAACCCTTCAGTTATCGCTATCGACAGTCTCTAGTTTCACATTCCGCACAGCATTTGACAACTCTTTTTTGTAGACTTTCCCCCGGAAAAAAAGGAATATCCCTAAACCCATTGCAAATATGCTAAGCTCATCAAATCGAGCGATTGACAAATTGCTTGTATACGTGTGAGTTCTCTCAGTTCGATAAGAACACGAGTTGTCTGACAACTTTATGAAATGCCCAAAAATAAAATCGGAGGGGTTGAAGTTGCAGTTTTCTTTTGCTGTTTTTTTTTCTGCCTGGTTTTCCTTTTGTTATTGTTGCCAGGATATTGGCAAAATGTATTGCTTGTAATTGTCTGTTTGATGGACCAAACAATTTTGATTGAATTCAATTACGTCGCCTGAGCCTTTCAGCGAATCCTTTTTTGGGATGCAGTAGCATACAGGACGCGGTGGTTGTTCGCAAGTTTTTTGCCCAGCGGATTTTTGTTGGTTTTAGTGATTTGCAATAATTTTCGAGCGCTTTTCACTGCTCTATGGACTTGACTCATATGTGAAATATGCCGTTGTCATGGTTTGTTGATTTGTGCGGATGTCCTGGACGAACCAAATGCCTCCCTTTCCCCTCTCAGCCAGGCATGTGTGCCCTTTGGGGTTAACCGGACGCGCCCTTAAGTATGCCCACATAGAAGAAGAGTGGGGAGGTGAAGAGTGAGCAGTCGAAAGGGTTTCGCTTTCAGTTTCGATTTCACTTCGTTTAGACTCGTATTTTCTTTGCCTTGGCCTTGTTTTTGTTTGGTTTTCCCGCTGCCGTTGCTGCTTTTTTCACAGCCCAAGTAGATTAAGTGATTTTCAAGTCATGTCCTTTTTTTGTTAGCTCTAGAACCGTCTTCTTAGCCCTACTCCTCCTACTCCTCCCCGTCCTCTCGGTGATGGACTGCTGCCAAGTGAAAGTCATGTCATATGTGGGTGGCTTTCTGTTTATGTTTGGATCTCCATCGCCGACTTCATCTCTGACTCTGTTTCCATTCAGGGTTTGGGGTCTGTTTATATTACAAGGGTTATTGAGCAAATCACCACGACAGGGCAGCGCACACATAAAACGAGCTATGAAATCCAGTTTGTTAGTCTAATTTGTTTGATTTTTATTAGATAGACAATATGCCGGACCCCGGCACACGCACAACTACCACGTTTCTATTTTTCTTTCTTTTTTTTTTCCAACTCTTTTTTTTTTGCCTCGTCATATTAGTGGGAGCCTTTGACTAACCCGACACGTTTTCGTTATTAATTTTTATTACGAGTCCAAATAAATTGCATTACCTTTCGCACACATTTTGTAAATTGAATTTACTCCCCGAAAAGACAACAGAAACTGACCGCAACGGGGGCGAAAAAAAACCCTTTCCCAGGCGGATGTGCTGCTCCCAAAAGAACTCGGCTACCCTACAACTGAACCTTCCCTTCCGCAACCCCTTACGTTTACTTTGTCTTCCAATGAAACAGATTCTTGGGTTTACGAGTTGGTATGCAAATATCTAATAGGCACCTAGGGCTATCTTTATGAGTACCTTCAGCCATTTAACATTGACATCTTATGGCATTGAATACCATATCCATTTCCCCCGAAAGTTACACACACACACAAATATCACAGGGCCCATAAATTTCGACGAGTGCCATTAATTTTTCGACATTTTCGGATGCCAAAAGAGAAATACCCAAAGTAACCGCCAGTTCTATACATTGCCATTGTTCAGAGGGAACAGGGGAACCCACCGAATACCCCACACCCACTTGCAATGATTTACTTGAGCAAAGTTTCTCTCCTCCCTCTTATTTTCCCATATTTGTACTTACCATACTCCTCCTCCTCTTCCCACTTGTACATTTTTAATATCAAACCATTTGTAATAAATAAAAACATTTCTTATGAATGCCGTAGACATAAATGTCAGACAGAACACGCACATAAAGCGACAGATCTCCAGCCCCAGAGATAAATAATATGCTGAAAAGTCGTCGATAAGTCTATTCCATAGATTATCTGGAGGTATAAAGTGCATGGAAACATTAAGTAAGGAGAATGAGAAGCATCTGAATATTAGATAATAATAACTTTAATTAACAAAAGAGAACTTTAAGAATTATTTTTGATTACTTAAGTGAGCATGCAGAAAACGTCTGCTAATATTCACTGACAGACAAATTAAAGTTCCAAACAAAGTTGAACTTGAAACATACTTTTCTCATATTGTATTTGTAAAAAAATAGAAACAGAATATTTTATTTTTGTTAATAAATTGACAATTGTGAATACTTTTTTAAATAATTATTAGAGAGCAATGATTTAAAATCAAAAAGAGGATAAAGAATTTCGATAGCTTGCGAGTTTGATAGTGAATGCATTAAACAGACAATAATTACAAACAGCAATGAAGTATGACAACATTTTCTCTCGGTAACTTAAGTGACCATGGAAGCTGATAGATTTATTTTAAGGAAAGAACATTATAAGTTCAAGCTTAATTTTGGTATAATTAATAGTTTATCAATAGAAGGGAAGGAGTTTTCATCCGAGGATGAAAGCGACAAATTTCCTTAATTTGGGTTCAGGGTTAGATCAGATAGGCGAAGTATGAGTCCTCCATGGGCGTCTGTTCGGAAGGGTGCGAGTTGGGAGTTGATCAGGGAATGCTCTTTTCAATCTTCTCGTCCTTGGGTTGTTTGCGTCAAATTTGAGTGCATTGGTCAGGAGGTTAGTCTGACTATAGTGTCTTTCATTTTGCCTATTCGATTATAATTTGATAGCGTTCCTTACCGGTAACACACCATAGTATCTAGCAAATGGGAAATGCAGCAAATCTAGCAAAAGATAATGCAGGCTTTACATTTTTATAAAATGAAATGATTTTCGCTAAGCAAAATAGTCACTAATAATTCTGTACGGAATCATATTAAAAATGTTATCAAATGACATACCTCCATTGTCATTTGATAACATTTTTAATATGATTCCGTACAAATGAACAACATATTTGTGAACCTGGATTTGTCATCTGGAGGTGTGAAGTAAAGTGAGAAATATTTCTGCATAGATCGCTAAGATAAATCTCCAAATCTACGTGATAGAAATCCATCAGATACTTGGGACTTCTCTATCTGTTTGTCATAGTCCTGCGGTACAGTTGTGCTTAGCAATAAGCGACGCCATCGTGTCGTCCATATTGTTATTTTAATTTTGAAAATTGCAACAACACTAAAGATGCAATGCTAACAATAACAAATATGCACACAAGCACAGACATGCATATGCAAGATGAGACAGGTATAACAACAACAAAAAGAGATTTAGTGAGAGAGAAAGAGAGGGAGATAGAGGGTAGATGAGAGGCGGGAGGCGGGGCAATGTGAGGGCGTTGTATTTGTCTACATGACAAGTAGGCAATATTTGCATACTCAATTGCATTGTAAATTTTTCTATGCCAGGCAGTAGCAACAACAACAAGAGAATAGCCGAAGAAGAAGAAGACAGAGAAGAAGAGGAAGAAAAGGACGACTCGGCACGCATACAAATACAAGTGAAAAGTCGCGCCTAAGTGTATGCAATGCAAAAAAAGATGCAGATGACAGAAAAATTGTTAGAAAATGTTGAACAAAGCAATCAGAGCAGGTGTAAGCATGTGTGTGTGTGCGAGAGTGTGTGTGTGTGTTGATGACTATTACGATGAGTGTGAGTGTGTGTGTGTGTGTGAGTGTGATGATGACGACGACGTACAGTTTTCATTTGAATGACAAAAAGTCAGGTGGGCACTCGAGTCCTTTGCGCCCGTGCAACGAGCACATTGTGTGGGCGTGGCTTTTGTGTTGCGCCCAACTTGACTGACTGACTGACTGTATATAAATATACAATATGCGGGCACACACACACACACACACACACACACATACAGATGTCGAGTGTGCGCCAGCCCCCAAAACACTTAACATATTCTAATTATTCATGCTTATTTTATATTGTTTTGTCAGTGCAGCAGAGACACCCCATCCCCTGCCCGCCCCACACCCATTCTAACTACCTTTCCTATTTCACCTGCTGCCCCTAGCATCCACTGAGCTTAGGGCAGTGGCTGGGGTGGCAGAGGAGGGTGAGTAAGAGGGAGGAACTAGCTTGATATTGTAGCATGTTTTGCGCTTTGTCTTATTAAAAATTACAAATAGTCAACGGTTAATTATATACATGTGTGTGTGTCAGTTTGTGCGTGTGTTGCCTTCACTATAGCCTACTTTTGGGCGCTACCAATAAATCTGTAGGTGAGCTGCGCTGACAGAAAGCAGCGAAGGATGCGCTTCAGTTGCAGCTGGAGAAACACACACACACGGACACACATCAGATATTTATCTTAAGCACACATGCTGCATTGATGTGCATGCATGCATGTGTGTGTGTGTGTGTGTGAGAGAGAGAGAAGGACAAACGAAAAAAAGTGGGGAAAATAAAAACAGAAACTGAAGCATTTTGCACCAATTTTTGCGACGATGTCAACAACAACAAACGGGCAAAGCAAAGCAAAACGCAGTTCACAGTTGTGGACAGCAACGCCATCTAGCGGCTGCGCCCACGCTTTTCCCCGCTCCCCCGCTCCCATCTCTCCATCCTGTCCTCTTCCATTGCAAAACTAATGTTGATGACAATGTTATGGGCGTCATGACAGCCATAAGCGCACTTGACAGCACACGGACTAAAGCGGTGGGAAGGGTTGAATATGGAAAGGGGTAGAGGTTAGGGATAGGTAGGGGGAGAGTGGGCTGACTCCTACACAAACGTTGCTTGGTTAGTCGCCCAGCCTTCTCCTAAATCTGCCCCTTGTTGTTGCAAGCTAAAAATTATTATAAAAAGAAATGTAACAACAAGAACAACGAAAGCGAATTTCAAAATTCCAAAACTGCAATAGGTAATAAAGAAGAAGAAGAGGGGGAAAACATGTGACTTAAGCCGTGTAGTATAGTGTATGTTTTGATAGTTATGCTAGGTATATTTTTAGTGTAGCTAGAGATCAAAGAAACTATTCTCATTAGCATATGAAAAAGATGCTCAAGAACTCATATGCAGTTTGTCAAGTAATTGCTTTCACAAAATAAAAATGCACATATCTTATTTTGTAAAGTAAAATCCATATCTTGTTTTCTTAGACCGTGTACTTAATTTTATTTATTTGTTCATATTTTTTAAAATTTCTTATTGTTTTACGAACACTGTAAGATACAAGGAAAAAAAGATAAGATAGGAAAAATAGATGAAAATGTATAAAAATATGTGGTCCATTTTTAGAGGAAAATATCTCAAATTTCTATAACTTTGAGTCGTGCATAGGTTTTTAATTATTCCTAAGATAACAAAGATTCATATCATACATACTTATATTCAAAATTTGTAGCTGAATAAGAAATAGGATAGTGTAGATGGAGAAAAGATTTATTATATTATATTATATTTATTAACGATTATATAATTGAAAATTATGTGCAGTTTCTCAATTGTTCCCTCAGAATCTGTTCATGATTTAATAATTGCATAGACTTGGAACATCATCTGATGGTGTATTTATGGATGCTAAATGCGATCAAAAGCTATGAGTTATAGTTTAATATGAATATTTTATAAGCATTACGTTTTTGTTCAACATCTTAAGAAAACTCTTTTTATTTATTAATATTAAAGATAAAATATTGAAATATTCAGTATTTCTCTTAATAACATTCAAATACATTTGGAAAAAAGTCCCATTAAATAACATATAGCTAAATAAAAAATTTAAAAATATGGTAAAAATAAAGTAAATATTATACTTTTTTTTTTAAATTAAAAAACTTTGTTTGTCAGCATCTAGTCCGCAAGAATTCGTGAAAATGAATGGAAAATTTAGTAAGCTGCCCTTGTATGTGCTCTTATTAATCTTAAAAGTTGCAAGCACTTTAAGGGAGAAAGGAAATTCTATGGCTGCTCTGCAGGAAATATATGGGAAATTTGTAAATAAATTTGGTCAACATTTTCAAATTGAAATTCGCAAGAATAATAGTCAAAATCGAAATAGGTCTAAATAATTCTGACTCGTACTCTGAATCTGAAATGGGAAGGGATGCTCCGATTGTCAGATGCAAGTAATATTGAGATCTATAACTCATGTACTTTTTTTTGAGGTTATGTCTAGCATTTTAAGCCCAAAAGTATGCAACGATTTCACGCTGAAGTTCAGCTGAGGTACGTGGGAAGGGGTTTAGATTTGGCTGGGTACTATTACGGGAGAGTGGTGCGTTTAGCTAGTAATGGCTACCGAGATATCAAGTGTTGAACCACTGCTCCCATCGAAGTCAGTAGATACGACTGCAGTCGACGCCGACTGCGACTGCGATGCTGACGTCGCTCGTTGACGTTTGTTTATGTGTGTTGTGTTGTTCTTCTCTATGCTCCATAAGAGGGGCCACATCTTGTGCCATGTGTTGTTCTTCTTGTTGTGTGTATGCAAGAGATTTGCAAACTAAAGCCTCATCACAATGTCCTCAAAATTCAAATAGCAACTGCAGCAACAGCAACAACAACAACAACAACAACAACACAATCAACAACAACAACAAGTGTAGTTGGGCACGCAAAACAGCGAGACGTTGACTCAAAACTGCAGACTGAGTCCTGCTCCGGGGTGACGGGTGGGAAGGGCGATGAGGGGCCACAGCAATTGTCACACGACGCTACTTTTGCAAATTATTATTATTTTTTTTTACCCCATGTGTGTGTGTGTGTGTGTGTGTGTGACGTCTGCCGTATATGAATTGCAAATATGGCTAGGCTGCCCGCCTTTTAGCCTCTCTGTGCCTGTTTCTTAACAAGCGGCACCTGTGAGCTGGCACCTAACCCCGCACACCACACCCTATCTCTGCTCCTTCCTCTTTCCATCTCTCAACTGAGACTCAGAAGGCAGACCCAATGCTAGACCCGCAGTCCCAGTACCAGGGCTCTAAGTGGAATATGTTTTATTTAGCATTTTTAAGTGTTTGCTGGCCCACAATCCCCTCGACCGCCTTACCCCTTGTAACCCCTGTAACACCTCAGCAGGCAGAGATGCTCTGATTGTTGTACTGCTGCTGCTGCTTGAAGCAAGAAATAATAATTATTGTTATAGAAAGGACAAAGTATAATTTCAGATATGTAGCAGCGCTCAAGGGGCCAAGGAGGTAGCTGAAGGGTTGAGGGCCAACGAGGGTTTTGGGGTAGGGAGTGCGGACAGGGCGCAAGCTCGTTGCACTCATGCCCAAGACAAACAGAAATAGAAATTAATGAGTTGATATAAGGCGCAAAAATAAAAAGTAAAACAAAAAGCAAAGATGGAAAAAAAGATGAAAATGATGAAGGTGACAATGTGTGTTACAGACTGCCAGCAAAGCAGAAATACATAAGGAGTAAGAGCGGTGGGGTCAACGGGTGAACAGCCTGCAAGGCCTGTCAATTAGTTGCGAGCTTACTGAGGACGTTGGGTTACTTGATGTTCAGTGATTCAGCACAGTTGGTTAGCCCAGTAAACTATGCAGCTTTCCCGCGCACTAACCCTGGCTAACTGTCCAGGGAACATCCTTGAATAACTTCAAATATAATTGACTATTTCCGTATCAATAGTATTTTTATCAAATAAATTCATGGATAATTCGGAATATGTTTCGATTTTAGTCATGTTTGTCGGAGAATTCCGAAGATCTCCAGCAATGAGAGTTTTCCTTGGATTGCAGACTTTCCAAAGATTATTTCAATTTAAATCATGATGTTTCTTAGAAGTTAAAGTCTTTCTTTTCAGTGTCCAACCAACGACGTTCCCTTTATCAATTTCTCTCTAGCTTCTCATGTATTGCCAAGTGATTTCATAATGATTTCTTGCTGAGACATTCTTGCAAAATAAATTAAATGTGCGCTTTATTATTTGCTGTGTAATATGCAAGAAAAAATGTCCAATAAAATACGTAGAAAATAGTCGTTAGATTTCAAATTAATCAATTTCTTAACACAAATTTATAATTTTTTAAATTTTATTTATTATTATTATTATTATTAACATTACCAATGCCACATTTATACTTGAATTTCACGTTGTTTGTAGGTAGCAAAAAAGTGTGTGCCAAACTATAGTAAAATTCCGATGCGGCTCATTTGACAACTTCATCCATTACAAGAATTGTGATATTGCAGATAAATTGTGCCTGTGGAAAATAATGTGGACTGCAAATGATTGAAGCCTGCTTACTGCTGGCAAAGTGTGAAATACGTTTGTGTCTTTATCTGTTATGGCAATTTCTTTATATAGTATTCCTTATTCGATAAGAGTAGGTTCTACCTCTAAACGATTTCCCTTCGATTCGTTTCGATATTTTCAGCCTCTGAAGCATTGTCTGTAACTCCCCTACTCCTAGAGTTGGCCCTGCATCAAAGTGTGGCAATTAAAACATGTGGAGGAACGCTTAGGACGCTTGCCAAGCCGCCAATGACAAATTGTTCAGCTGTCAAATGTGACGTTTAGCTGTCAAAATAGCAGTGACGTCAGCGGCGCCAACGAGGATAATGAGAAGAGGTTCAGAGACATGGGAAAGGGGGTAGCAAATTGGATTCAGAAGCAAGAGCTAAGCCAATCGTGCAACGGGAATGCCACTCAGTAAAAACTGTGCCAAATGACAGCGAGTTGAGCGAAGGTTTCTTGAGTGAAGAGGTAGGGTAAACCAAGTTGGAGGGTAAGTTAACATTTTTATTATACATTATTATTATTATTTGTGTTGGGGCAACGCTTAAATTAAAATATTTCCGAAGCTGGCTGCATATGTGAATTGCTAACAATTTCTCCGGGATTCGGATTGGGATTGAACCTGGGGGTCGGTTAGGCTGTGGCTTGGCCTGGCAATGCTGAAGTGTCAAGCTGTCAAAGTTGCCATTTTTCACACACGGAAAGACACGCATATACACACGCACACACATATGCAGAGCTTTAGTCTGTTGTCAAATATTGAAAAATGCTTTGGCTGTCGCCTTTTCCACTGTCTCGTCGGGCTTAGACCAGCCGTGTGTGCCGCCACATGTGCGCCACGGCGAACGAAAAAGACAGAGGACCGAGGACCGAGGACTAAGGACCATGTCTCGCTTTCTGTGTATGCCACTTAAGCCTTCACGGGCTTTCATTTCATCATTTCGGCTAAATAATAAAAATGATGACGAGCATGAGGATGAGGACGCTGATGAGTTTTAGTTATCAAATAGTGCGACAGCAGCCCAGTCAGTCGTCAACCCTTGGCCGGGGTACAGGGACAGGGACAGAAACAGGGAGAGGAAAAGGAACTAAGAACTAATAAGCGTGTACCTGCCTCAGCGGCCCACACACTCACACAGCTGCAGCTACTTTAAATTCCATGTGTGACACTTGATCATTTGTCATTGGCCCTGAGCCGCCCCGTCGACTCTTGGGCTTTTTGCGGTTACCGTTGCGAACTGGCTATGAAGATAGGTTTGCGAAACGAGAACACGGGCAGGGATACAGGGGAATGGGGGTGCACGGTCATGGAAGATAGGGTTCGGTGGTAGTTTGCTCGTTACTAATGATGATGATGACCAACGTTCTCGATTGGGACAAAACACATCTGATGTGTCACTTAGCATTGCATACAGCTGTGACAACAAATATGCTATCTATATTTCTATCTATCCATAGTTATTAGAGCCTCTACTTTAAAAAAGCACCAACGGTCTATTAAGTTTGTCAATAACAAAAATTTGCGAAACAGGCAAAGGGAAGTCTGGTAGACTCCATAAAGTATATATATTCTTGATCATCATGAACAGCATTGTCAATATATCAATGTCCGTCTGTCCATCTGTCCGTCCGTCCATATGTATGATCACCTGATATCAGAGACTATAAGAGCTGGAAACAGCAAATTTGGTGTGTATTTAAAATTTCAGCCATAAATTTAGGGACACTTGATATCATCGCAATCGGGTAATAATCACGGAAGTTATTAAAAAAAAAAAGAGAACACTAACGCTACAATGTACAAAGATTGCAGCGTGATTCTTCGCGTGTTTATGAGTTTTAGCGAATAAGTACAGGGTCTCTCATGATCGGCTTCGACTGTAGTCCAGGGTACCCTCCGCAGCCCGTGTACAGCTTACAAAGCACATAAGCTGCTTGGTTAGTTGTTGTTGTTGTTCGTCTATTTTAAAGGGGCTTTCTAGGAAAGGGGTCTATTTACTTTAAAGCACAATCAGTTTTTTTTTTATTCTCGGAATTATTTATCCAGTTTGCAGTATTTAAATGACTTCCGAAAAACGTAATTAGACTGCATTGCTATACTTAATTGGTCCATTATTTTATGCAAGTAGTTTTCCCTAGATATTTCATTCAAGCGGCATTATGTTCAACATGTTAAGATATAACTTAATATCCCTAATTACATCTGCAGTACACTGAAACATATCGAAAATGACACTTTGCCATTTTGTTAAATACCAAGTTTAATTTCTTGTTTCGTCCGTCGATGGGTTACCCCCTCTTTTTTCCCTGCTTATCCTGTGGAAGGCACATTTACAGTTATAAATTAAATTTCCAACTCAAACAAATCAGCCAAAATACCTTTCAATATCTGTGCCCCTGGCACAATTGCCTTCATCGTCGTCGTCATCGTCGTCGTCGTCATCTTCTTGTTTCTCATTCTAGCGGAAGGTGCGCTTTGCCCCGCGGGCCACAAAAAGTGGGAATGGGTGGGTGGGGGTATGTTACACGAATTGAGCGACAAGCGACTGGGGTAACATTTTTTAAGCTCGGTAATAAATTTTTAATAAGCTTGCTTGTTGTTTTGCTTCGATGCCGTGCCAAAGATATTTTTAATAAATCGTTTTCGAGTACATTGAGAAATGCAAAGACGCGATGCGACATTCGCATTCACATTGACATCGGCATAAGGGCATATGAATCATATATACGACAGATAGAGGACTGAATGCCTGGATGGATAGATGGATGAATGGATAGGTGGATGGATGGCTGGATGAATGGATGTCGGTAATGGTAACCCCCCGAGTGACTGGCTAACTTAGCGTATCTGAGGGTGTCTTGCGATTTGTCCTCAAAGTCCTTGCTGTCAATGTGCCCCCTTCCACTTTAACCTCTGCCCTTGCCTCACTCATTATGCTCTGCGAGTGTATGCGGAACTTTGACATGCCGTTTGTCACGATTAGAAATAAAATAATGGAAAAATACCCGACTGTGAGACCCCCTTACTACTTATTCTCGCAAAGCACATACACACGCGAACAAACGACCCGACGCTGCGCTAAATTGTTTCTATAATAACTTACGAACCCGAAGAAATTTTCAGGAAACATCGCGTCTCCGATGTTTATCATTTGTTCCAAACTTCCAGCTTCAAAGTTACTTCTGATATTCGATTTCTAATAATTCGTTGTCAGCTGTAAATGCTGATCAACAATATATAAACCTAACTCACTAACCCCACTCTTTGAATTATTCAAGGGATATCTCGGTATCTCCAACAAACAAGATAGGTAAATGCAGATGTCTAAGAATGTGCAAGAAATATGCGATGAACCTTATGAAAAGAGTATTTTCAATTCGACTTTACGAGTGTGTAAGCTATCTATTTGTATTTCTGGTTTTCATTGACTCTCGTTTTTTGTTTTTTTTTGCCCTGTGTCGGGGCACATTAGCGGAGCACGAAAATTTTTACATCAATGATATTGAAATGATATGAAATACTCATATACCTGATGGTCGGGGGATGGGGACGAGGGCGTATTTTTCAATTTTAAATATTGACAAGCTCGTCGAAAGGGAGAAGGAGGAAGAAGGACCTGAGGTCGGGGTGAGTATTGTCTACCCGAGGGCTTGCTTAAGGTAATTTGACAAGTTGTCGAAGCTTTAGCAATGTCACGACTGGGGCGCAAGTCAACAAAGCAATAGATATGGAGTGAGTTGGCAGCTCCGTGATGTTTCACTTAGGCAGCGATTTTACGTTCGGTTTTTGGACCTCTCCCTGTCCGGACCTGAATATCAGGTCTGTTTCACTGCCTGCGGCATCGTGTAGTTGGGCGTTAGGACGCGGCTAATAGATGCACTTGGATTTATATGTTCCATGTAGTCATTCCAGCGCAAATGACAGGCGAAATGAAAGCAGTCGACATCGAGAGAGGAAGGAAGGTTAGAGGGGTGGCACCTCTGTCGGAGCTGCTCTTCGCCCAGCAAGTGAGCGAAAAATACGAATGTCAACATTGCAATTACGCAAACATTTTCCGCACACCAATAATATGCCATGACAGCCAGAGAAAGGGAATGACAGAGACAAAAAGAGAGGGGGAAAGACAGGAACGAAAGAACAAGAGAGAAAATACTAGTCGAAGGTAGAGAGATACAACAATGGGGCTAACTGGCAAAGGTGAGCTGATGATGCCAAGCCCAACAATGGCAGCCGTAGACGAGCCGGACAGAAGATGCCAACAACGACGACGAGGACGGTGACGATG
>OY282582.1:23797014-24253012 GCA_958299025.2 Drosophila histrio | reverse complement strand
CTGCAGGAACGAACAAACAAATTGGATGCGAATGCAAATAAACGAAAATTATAAATAACAGCAAGCGAGCAAGTCAAGCAACGAGTAAAGAGAGAAACGAGAAACGAGCTAGCGAGAAATAGAATGGGAATACGAATATGAGAATGCAAACGGCATTGGCAATGGGAGGAAGGAGGGAATTGAGGACAGTTGTCGGCCGAAAGATGATGAGCCGCAATAACAACAACTGCAACCAAAAACGAAAGGGAAAGATGACTCTCTACAGGTCTAGGGGACTTAATAGAGTGTGTTTGTGTGTGTGTGTGTGAAATTGCAACGAAAAAAGAAAACAAGTAGCAAGTGCAATATGAAGAAGAAGATGAAGCTGCGAGGACGAAACTGATGAGTTGCAATGAATAGAAATTGCCAAAGCAAATGGCAAGCACAACGCAACGTGACGGACCAGGTGAATGTGTATAAATGGCAATGCGCCACAAGGAGCGACAAATGAACACCACCCTCCACCCATCCACCATCTCAGCCATACTTCTTTGCCAGCAATTCGCTGACAGGTCAAAGCAGGCGAGTAGATGATTGGAGCATAAAAAATGGGGGCAGCTGGTAGGCCTGTCAACAACTGACAGTCCTATCAACGCAGCAGATAAAATTAAGGGTCCTTTACAGGAATATATGTAGGGAATTTACAGAATTTGACACATTCAATTAGTCTGCAGGAGAATAGATTTCTAAATGCACCCGCAGAATCTTGTCATAGCCAGACTTATTCATACATGTGTGTTCCACAAATCTCTAGAGACTTTTATGATAATTACTTTTGAAAAAAACCAAACAAAATGTCGGTATTCCTTAAAATATAACATATAATTTCTCGCATAATATACTGTGATTTAAACAGCAATAATTTTTTAGAGACAGAATATAAATTTACGTAAATTTTATCAATCTATAGAACAGTTTCAGTTGCACCAATTGCTTTCAGTTGTTAAGAGATTTCGAGAACATGCTGAATATCAGGCTGTTGCAAATAGTCACAGTTTACATATATAAAATATTCTTTGAGCTTCTTTAATTAACATCAAAGATATTTTAACATCTTTAAAAATCTATCTCAATGTTCTATCAACTGATATAACAGTTTCAACTACCGTCAATTGCTCTCGAAAATCTTCAGGCGGAATTTATAAGGTTTAGCTCAAAAAAAAATATTTTAATAATGTTGTTAAGGTGATAAGGTATTAAGGTATTGTACGAATTTAAGGCTTTAAATATGTATGTTATTTTAACAGTTTTATAGTTTTTAATTATTTAATTCCACTTAATTTCCTGCTTAGTGGTAGACTGTCGATGCACTAATGCAGCTAGAGCAAACATTTTAAGTGCAACCAAATATTTGTAAAATGCATTCAAGCGATATGAACTCTTAAACCCACTTTTAAAGACGGGAACAAGTTCATCTCCTTTATCTGCCAACAAAAAAATGTTAAAAATGCTGTCTGTATCAAATTCTATAGAATGTTCAGATTATCTACATAACTTACTCACGTTGCCATTCGCACAGTCCGTTTTAGAGTTTTATCATATACATGATGATTAACAAAAATCGTGAGCTTCACGTTTAAATCACGCTTATAAAATACTGTTATACTTGATAAAGGAGCATGTTTCCTCGCAAATATGGTCATTGCACTATGGGGAAATTTTCCCATATCTTAGGTTTTAATTAATAAATCAAGAACTAAAGAAGTTTTTTGGGCTAATTTCTTGCATTGGCTGATAATATCAGTTGAAAATGGGTCTGAAAACATGGGCACCGCTTATTTCTAATATTATTTTAATATGCAAATTATCTTGTCATCCAAACTTCCAGGTTTGAAATAATGTAATTTATTGTTTTTCGATATATTCCGACCAAACTCACTAGTTGTGGGGAAATTAAGTTCTTCACATTTTGACGAAAAATGCTCATTACCGGACAGTAGTCCGATATTAATAATATGCTATAATCGGTCAAAAGACGTATTATTGTATGAAAAAAATATTTTTTTCATTTTTACTGTAACGACTCATAATATATTCGTTTCTATAGATACGCGCTATTCTGGACACGTTTCAACTATTTCGACATTTCTTATACAAACATTCAACTGTAATGTTTGTTTATGTGTTCCGATAAAAAAAACTAGTTAATTTGCATGCTGATTAAAAATGTATTAATTCCTAAAAATTGCGGAAATTACCCAAAGCGCCTTCTAACGACATTTAATTAATTGTTGTGTAGTTTTGAATAATTATGGTACGACTAAAGACTATAATATGTGAATCGAAAAAACTTGTTTATCGATCGAGAAGCTGCTACGACAAATGTTAATTTAAAGTTCACATTTCATCATGGAAAGCTAAAAACAGATACTTTTAAATGTGAGGAAAAGTAGAAAAACGAATACCTAATGGAAAGAGGTTATTATCCATCTATCATATATGTGACACATTTTAAAATAACATTCAGTCACTCAAGCAGCTACTTATTCTTAGGAATTAATCAATTCCGCGAGGCCTAGATTGCCATGACAGAGAGCAAACAATTCGAACACCCGCCGCAAAGTATGCAACAATAAATTGGTTGCTTGTGAGAATCGCCGGCTGTGCGGGTCAGCGAATAAAATAATCAAGCTGGTCAGAGGTGAGGAATTAGGTGGAATTGGAGCTGAAAACTAAGAGCTGAAACTGTTCACGTGTGCGTACATCCTGTGGCTGTGGATCTCTGGTTGGAATGCCGCATCGTTGGGCAGAAACAAAGCCAAGAGGCGAAATGCAAATGAAACTGGCGAAGCGTTTGGCGTTGCGCGAATTGATTAAAATTCGATTGTTTCTTTTATATTCTTGGCGCCTTTGGGGGTTGTGACCAAAAATAAAAAGGGTTGCTAATGTTATGTTTGTTCAACTTGTTGTTGTTGTTATTATTGCTATTTATTGGCCGTGCCTGCCTCGGCATTTATTACGCGGCGTTGGGAGTTTTAATTATGCCGAGGTTGTTGTCGTTTGCACCCCTCCCCCCTTTACTCTAAACCCCGGGGCGCTGCCTAATCAGCGGCAGCACATCAGCCAGTCAAACCCTCCACCTCCCCTCGCCCCATCCCACCCCTAAACTTTTTCTTAACAGACCCGCTAACCATCCACACGCCTAATCATGTTTCACCCCTTTCGCATTTTTACCTTTTGTCGACGTCTCCTTGTTGTTGTCCTTGCAGTTGTTGTCGTTGTCGTTGCTTTTCGATTTTTAATTTTTTAATTCGTTATCCTTGCGCCTGCTCTTTCAGCATTCAGCTCTTTTTTTCGTGTTCTCCATTCGCCTGCTTAATGGCAACGCGTGTGTCGACGGCGTATCCTGTATCTAGGCGGTACTGGTTAGCGGGGGCGGATGGTTTGTCGTCCTGGCAAGGGTTAAGTATTAAACGCTAAATCAGATAATGTTAGACAATTGAGCAGCGATGCCGCCCGGGCCGTGCTGACATTAAAACAAAAGGCACGACGCGGGCATCGAAGAGTACTCCCACCATCTCGTCCTTTTCGTCCCGCTGCTTGTCGTCATGCAAATGCCACGCCACCCGAAGCATAAAAAAGGGTTAGCTTTTCATAAAATACTGCATATATTGACTCAAGTCATGTACACCAGGAGCATGCGACAGGCAGCCAGGACAACTACAAGGACTCGACAAACTTCGATTACAAAAATTCGTATTATCCGATTAAGCGCCAGCCAAAGGAAACTCCACAAAAAAGCGAAAGAAAAATAAAATTAAAATTTTAAATTATTGCCTCGGTCGGGTTGCTGCGTTTTGTTGTGTGTTTAGTTCGTTTGGGGCGTGGCCTTGTACACCCATGCCATTTGGAAAGCTGACAGTCGTCTGCCCGCCAAATTATGCAACATAGAATAACAGCAAATGTCAACAAGTTGGCATGAGACAATGGGGTATGCACGACTCACAACTACCCAGCTGGTTTAGCGTTGAAGTTAAGGGAAAACTGGGGAAGGAGGAGCAGATAGACAATATAAGACAATTGGGTATGCAAGACTCACAAATACTCAGCTGGTTTGCTGAGAGAGGTGACACAAAAGAGATAAATTCGCCGCAGGGTTGGAGTTGATGTTAAGAAAAGAAATAAGAGAGATAATAAAGAATGTACGACTCACAAATACCCAGCAGGGTTAGCTGCGAAGTTACGAAAGAAATATATTTTCAAGCTTAATAGAAAGTTCTTCCGTATTAACAATATGCCCCATCGTAGCTACTATTTAAAGGGTATTAAAAGGGGGTAAAACCTCAAGCAATCTGACCAAAGTAATGGACAAAAATGTGTTGAGTAAATAAAATAAAAAACGCGTGAGACAAATCCGGAAGCAACGCTGCCAACCACTGATGACGACAGCGACCTTTTTGGCGATTCATTCGCTCAGTTCTCCATTTCTCCAGTTTCTCAGCTGCTCGCCTCTTGTTGTTATACGTTGGAAATTAACGCAAGTAACTGCGCGGAAAATATGCCATGTCCGTGTCCATGTCCGTGTCGTTGTCCGTGTCCGTCTTAGTGTCTGTCTTTGCGTCCGCGCCTTTATGGACAGACAGTAAAATGCTGTCCGTTGGCGCAACTGTCGCCGGTTTGGCTCAGCCGTCGATGGTTACGTTTGATTAGATGGCAGCTTAAAAGGTTTCATATAGCTACTGTTCAAATTTATTTAATTCTCCGCTGAAATTTCTGAAATGGTTTTTTTAGAACTCTCATAGTCGTACGGCAATATGATTTTCCTCTTCTGATTTCATTGAACTTTCCTTTGAATTTCATTTTATATATAATGGTTTTCCAAGAGTTTTCATAGATCTTTGGAACAGAGCTCACTGAACTGATGTTCGCATTTGTTTAAAATGGTTTTTTTTTCAGAGTTCTCAGTCAGTTTGATTTCGTTTCTTTTCTCTGCAGATTGTGGATTGATTGATGATTTTTTTTTATTTTAATAATATATTTTCTAAATTTATACTAAACATATAATTCTTTATATTGATAGATAATACATCAGTTCCTTTAATTTGAATCTTATTTGAAATGATCCTATTAGGATCATCCTAAACATAGATTGCCCATGCTTTCAAGGGACTTTTAGTGTGTTAACCTTTAGCAATGTTCATCTCACCTATTCCTTTAATATTTTTCTGTTTATAAATAGATTCATTTTCTAAGCTTGATACAATCTTATAGCAGTCCTTTCCAATCTATTCACATATTAATTTATCCCAAAAATATATATATATTTTTCCTTTACTTTGATGCCGTTGATAGCTTTAGCATCAACTCTGAAGTTCAGTCGCCCTACACCCTTCGATTCCTTCTCTCTCCTTCACTGCCGCCTGAGTTCTGTTAGACAAAGTGCTTGCCTTCAGCTAAGCACACTAGCTTGGCTTTTAGTGCGGTCTCAGTTCCGTGCGGGGTAAGGGATATTCGGAAAGCAGTTTGGGCTTCGGTGTTCACTTTTGGTTTTGTGCATTTTTAATTATTGGCTTTTTTCTTAGACGCTTTAATTATATTTGCTCAACATTTGGGCAAAGTGAACACCACACCAAGTCTCAAGTCTCGGCAAGCGACTGAGAGGGAGAGAGATAGAGAGAAGTGAGCGACGGAGAGGGGAAGAGTTGCTTGGATTTTGACCCGCAAACACGCCCTTGCCATTGGCCAGTTTCTAGCATTTAAATTGCATGGAATTTGCAAACTGAAATTAAAATAGTTAATGATTTTTTGGTCAGGCGACTTAAGTGCGGCTCAAAGGGGGCGTGGCTGCAGTTGAAACTGAGAGTTGCCACCAAATGAAGGGGGTAGGCACGTTGGGGCTCAAGTTGGACGGGGTGAGAAGGAGGCTGGTTGAAGAGCGAGCACAGTTGGGTAATTGAAAAAGCAGCAACTGCTGCTGCTTCAAAGACAAATAAAGAGCACAACTGTGGCGCAAACTTTCGTGGCGACAACCCTGACGCATGGCGCTGAGCAACCCTGCAGAACTAACGGTGCTTCTCCAACTTCTTTCCGTTCCATGTAAATGCTGTAAAAGTTTTTACGATTTGCCAAAACTATAAAAAGGGGGGCAGTCAACGCAAAGGGGCGGGGCATGGGACACGGGACACGGAACGGGAGACGACCGACCACTCACTAGTGCGTGCCTGTGGGCAGCAGAGAGAGGGGCGTGACCGGGGGCACGGGAAAGGGGGGGGGAAGGAGGAGGAGGCAGCTCCGACTCGGACCGTTGATACTCGCACTTACAATATAATAAACTAAGTAATTACATAAGTGTGTGCATACGTATATGTGCGGGTATGGGTGTGAGCTGGTAGGCGGTTGGGCGTGGCACACACACATACACACACAGACACACACACTATTTTAATTCACTCATAAAACGAGGCAGGCACAAAAAGTGCGCCCAAATTACCTTGACATGTGAAGGAGAATCGGGAGTCAGAAACTGTTGCTGGGCGCATTTCCAGTTCCACATTCCCCAGTTGCCTTTCACTTTTTATGACAATTTCACTTTCACCAAGAGGCAATGATTGTGGGTGGTCACCCTGCAAAAAGGGGGCAGCTCTCGTCATGGGAGGGGAGGGGGGCGGGTACGGGAACGGGGAGTGCGTGCGTTGCGTGTGTGACCATTTTGCAGGGCATTTGTCATTAGGCCGTCCTTCTCCTTCCCATACGCCCCCCACCACCCCCTTGGTATGTGCCCACTAGTTCCCACTTCCCTCCCCCTGACACTTCCTTTGACTCGTCAAACAGTCGTCAAACAGTCGCGTTTACAGCCGAGCGCTGAATGACACTTAAATGTCGAAGGCGCATCATAAACTTCCATAATCGTAAATATAGATTTGTGCAGCACGTAGCACCACACAATCTCTCCTTCCCCCTGGTCTCTGAGCTACCCAACAGCCCCTCCTCCTTCTTAACCACATTGTGTATATGGCTGACAAGCTGCTGACTATCTTTCAGCTTACTCGTAAGGTCTCTACTTCTGTGTGTCCTTGTAAAGAACATTTCTTGGATTCTATCATAATATGGTTTAAAGAGAGTTGGAAAGATTTTCCTGCTGAAAAAGGCTCTTCCATAGAATTTGGGAAGTTTCAATAGATTAATATAATTAATAGAAAATAGTGTTAGATTTCTGAAAAATAATTTGGACAAGTAGCGAACAGATAGATTCTGTTTCAGCTGACGTATAAGAACAAGTATTTTATTCTCATTTCACTGTCGTAATCAAAATTGAAACAAAGAAGAAATTTGATCGACTAAGACATATCCATGACATTAAATAATAATGTAAATCTCATAAAAAGACATTTTCAGTATACATATATCTTTGTCTTTTTTACTAATTGAAATAAAATTTATAAATTACTTAAAGAACAAAATAATACAAAAGTAGGTGAATGTTTAAGGCTTTAATCTTAAAACTTGTGTTGTTAAATAGATCTCAAAAGAAAAGAAACAAATAAATACACACTTCATATGGCATGAATGAAACTAAATATCTAACTCGACTTATATTCTGTTGTGGAATATGTATTTTACGAAAGATATCACATTTGGTGGCTCAAGCTCTAAGTGTTTCTGAGATAACGTATTTAAATAAAATATACTATTTTATTGACTTGGATTTGTGCATAGTTATAATAACTATTTCTATTGAATGCAGAATATAGTTAAATGACTCTAAAACCCACAGAATCGATTGGTAATATATTTTATACTTTCATAAATATAATATTATAACTATTGTTAAGGGCAGAAAGTATCTGAATGCGAATAAATATGTACTATATGGACTACTTATTAGGTATTAATATTCAAGAATTAAGCGAGCATGTGGCACGGTAACAACTTCGATACAATTGGGAATCCATGCTTTGAGCGAAGTGCTGCTTTGATGATGCTGAAAAGCAGAAACAAAGTTAGAGACTGACAGACAGAGGTAGATGAAGAGGCAAAGGTAGAGACAGAGATACAGACCAAGAATGAGGCTATATGCCTAGAACCTGGGCATATTTTCTCTAATGACACTTTTAACAGCTGTTATATTTCTCTAAGGCGCTCTTTGTTCTTGCTGTTGTTGTTTTTGTTGTTATTGCCACCCCGTGAGACACACAGCGAGTGAAAGAGATAGAAAGAGCATGAGCAAGCGAGTAAGGTGGAGAGTGGGAGATTGAGAGCGTCTCACATATTTGAAGACATAAATAAATGTCAAAAAATGCAGATTACTTATTAACCCCTGTGGCGTGCCACAACTCCAGCTACATCCCCTACCCCGCCTTCCTTCCTTCGTTCTCTGCCCCCCCTCCGTCCGCTGTTGATGCTGTTGCCAAAGCCGTTGCCGATGCCGATGCCAATGCCGATGCCTTAGCCGCGATATTATTCATTAATAGAAGCCCAGGACGGGCTCAATGCTCAGCCATAGCGCAGTTAACGTTCAGCCGCCAACTTTGCCTCCGCCTCCGCCTCCCACTCGCCCCTCCCCACCCTTTGCCGCCCTTAGACGCAAAGCTACAAAAAAAAAAGAAAAAGAAACGCGCCTCACGCGGCGCTTTTGCCACCTTGAAAGGCAAAACGCGAGGTCGGAGAAAATTATTAGCTCTTTGGTAATATTTTCTTGCATAAATTTTTGAATAATTTTTTTTGTTTCTATCTGCCACGCTCTCCCTCTCCCTTGCTCGTTCTGACTCCGACTCTGTCTCTTTCTAGCTAGCGCTGTGGCGTCTTTATAATTTCATATTTGGCAGCGTCGTCGCTTTATTTTCAATTTAACCCTCATTGTTGTTGTTGTTGTTGTTCTCTGGGCTGCGTTTTTTCCACAGCTTTCGCGTGTGGCATAAAAATTGAATCCTAATCCATGAATATAGATGATTATTATATGCCGCCGCCTCCACCTCCTTCCACACTCCTCCTTACGTTTGAAAGCAGCGGGATGGCAGCCATTAGAATATTTTGTCTGTGCTCCGCTTCGCCTGGTAATTTTCCTTTTCCTTTGTTTTGCATTTTGCAGCTCACCTAACCGACAATGGGCAATCCTCCCATTCTCCCCCTTATATCAGTTTCCATTTCCATCTACGTTTCTGGCCAAGAGCTAAGCCCAAACCCAACTATATACACACCGGCTCCAAATGAAAACGCCGCCAAAGTTGTCGTAAAATTTTGTTATGACTTTTTCTTATTGCCATTCGCAATTCGCTATTCGCCGTTCGTCGCGTTCTCGAACGCATTCGAAATGTTGTTTGTTGCAGGGGGAGGTGTCTGGCAGAGGGGTATGGATATGGATGAGGCAGCGAGGTCGTTTTTAAGTTACTTCCTGCTGGTATTTAAAGTTGTAAAAATTGATGGGCCCTCTGCTGCTGCTGCTGCTGCCTCGGCTGCTGCCTCTGCTCCCGCTGTTGCTGCTCGACTTTCCCAATTCAACTGCGTTTATATACTATGTGGGTTGCAGTTTTCTTCCCTCTTTTTTTTAGATGGATCATTTGAGCTTAGCCAAGGCAACGTCTCATAGCTGCTCATCATCTATTGCTCCATAAATCGTGAGTAAAAATGTAGACTAAAACTTTTGTATTTATCCTACAGATGTCACTGAGTTGCAAATATATTCGTATATCTTAGTATTTTGTTTAATTCACGCAATTGATCTACGGTGGTTTCCTAGGTTCGCTAAGGTCACTTCTTTTGCGCATACTTAGAGGGTTAAATCATGTCTCCCATAGTCACTTTGTCTATAGGTAATGAGAATGGTCGGCTAAACATATTTGTCGTATCTAATGCTTCAAATCTTAATATATATACTTATATCCCTATATGTATATTATCTGTATTTTATATATCGAACTTTTGGTATTTAAATTATCGATATAAGGGTGATACAACTTTTCACATTTTGTCGACCATGGCAAAAAGAATAACGTGTGTCAATAAAACACTGTTTTTTGGTGGGGAAAAATACTATGGAAGTGGCTTGATAACCATTATAACGTATCTTCTCTTGGAAAATCTAGAATCCTCTACTGGTATAATGAATTTAAAAAAATTTCCTTAATAACCATTATGACGTATCTTCTCTTAAAAAATCGTCAATCTGCTACTGGTATAATGAATTTAAAAAAAGTTCTTGCCAACACCGAAGACGCTGAACGTTCCGTACGTCCAAATACGGCAATTATCATGAAAAACATCAGCAAAATCCGGAAAATCGTACTGGGTGATCGCAAACTGAAATTGAAGGAGATAGTAGCAGAGGCAATGAAGATATCAGTGGGCAGTGTTTTTACAAGTATACACCAACATTTGGGTATGAAAAAACTTTGCTCAAATTGGGTGCCAACAGGGTGTCGATGATTCCGAGGTTTGTTTTGGACATTTTTAACCTGATGAAACATGGATCTGTCACTACACTCCTGGATCAAGTCGGCAGTTAGCTGAATGAACAGAAGCCGGTGAAAGTCGCCCGAAGCGTTCAAGATAGACGCAAGCGGTATTTTGTTTATTGAATACCTTGATAAAAGCAAAACAATCAATAGCGAATTCTATAAATCAGTTGGCTAAAATATCAAGGAAAAACGGCCTCATATTGAAGAAAAACCACAGCTTTAACAAGACAATACACCGGTTCACAAGTCGATGAAGACGATGGTTCAAATTAAAAGACTTACGATTCGAATTGCTTCTGCAACCCAGATCTGGCCTCTAGTGACAGATCTTAAAAAAATGCTTCAGGCAAAAAGATATCGATAAGATAACTCAAGCTCATTCTAAGGCCAAAGCTTCATAATTTTTTAAAAAGGGAATTAAAAACTTAGAGAAGCGTTGGATTGTATGTAGCATCTTAGATGGAAACTATGTCGATGAATAAAATTTAGTTTCGGGAAAAAAGTGTGTTTTTATATGTTTATCTGCGGACTTATTGAGCGAAGTGTTATACTATGTCCCTTATAAAGAGTTTAAACAAAAATTACACTTAAAGTTACAACCTTTGGGTTGTTATTTTTATGTATAATGTGCGCGATATGAAGATTTTATCACAATTAAATTAGACTGTCAATTACACTTATTTTGTGAAAACTGTACGGATTCCTTAATAAATCAACTATTTCCTTACTTAGCAAATATTATTACCTTAAGGAACTAAGAAAAGTTGGAAAACAGTTCGAAAATACTAAATACTTTCATTTTTGTGATTGTATATGGTTTGGCTATTTTGTTTCATTTTTGTATTTATTTAATTCCGGTTAATAAGTTCGTTTTTTCCCAGTTTAATAATAGTTCTTTCTTTAGGTAAGCGAATCATCGTATTTAGATCTCCCGTCCTGTTTGCATCATTAACTTATGTTATATCCATGGACAACTGATTCAAGTCCAGTTTGACAAGTTTTGATATTATTATGCATATATGTAAATGGTTATGTAATAATTTTAATATTCCCCTCTAGCTTAGCTTACTCTCCCTGCCCCCCTTCCGCACCCACAATGCTGGTCTAAACAAATCGCAAATGCTAAATAAATAAATTATTAGAAAATTAACAATTTTTGCAATTAAAACTACAACTAAATTACAAATGCATTAAATTTGGCAACACACACGTATAAACAAGCACGCTTAACGAGCAAATAATAATGGCAGCAGCATTTGTAATAACAATAATGAAAAGCCATTTGGCAATTTTGCTGGCCGGCCAACGGCTATAACAATTAATTAACAAATAAAATGTCAATTAATTTTACAAACACTGCGTGAAAACACATGAAGCAAAAAAAAATTACAATAAAATTTACAGTATACACACAAACACCACACACCAATACAGACTCACGTGGTCAGACGTTACGCATACGCCGCATGTGTTGAGCGTCCGAAAGCAAATAAACCCGTCGCAACAATCGCACACAGCGAGAAAAAAGCAGCGCAAATTTGCTCATTTATTTATGATTTCAATTTCAATATTAAAGGTGTGCGTATGTTGGTGTGTGCCAGTGTGTGGATGTGTGTGTGTGAATGTATGAATGGGCAATGTTTTAAATAAGTTGGATGGTGGTGAAAGCATTTTTTGGATTTTAAATATTTAATTGAATGATAAATAAATTTAACGAAGTGCAAAAGAGACACACAATGCAGAAAGAAGATAAAGATGAGCGACATAAGAGAGACAGAGATACTCGAGTGAGAGCGAGAGAGAGAACAATAATTTTGTAAATTGTGCAGAGAATCGTTTGGTTTTGGCCTTTTGTAACGGCCAGAAAGAAGAACTAGTCGGAAAGGCTACAGTGGAGAGAGTCCGACAGTGGGAGAACCCTGTACTTATTCAATTAAACCTTATACCCGACATTGCGATAAATTGTTTCTTAAATATCAAGTCTAAATATTCAGGACATATCGGATCGATGTTAATCACGTGTGTCAAATATCAGTTTCTGAATATAGACTCTGAGATCTGCGTTTCCATACAGACGGTCGGACAAACGGACAGATGGCCATAACTATATCGACTCGGCCTTTAAATCTGATCAATAATATATCGCATATACTTTATCGAGTCTGTCAGACTTTCTACTGCCTGTTGTCCACATTTTGCTTTTTTGCAAACTTATTAGACCATTGTTACTTTTATAAAGTACAGGATAAAAAAAACTGAATGAGCCAAAACCAATGACCATATAGCGGTCACATAAATATTTTTACAACACACTCACACAAACACGTGGATGCCGCCATTTTGTTTGGAGGACAACGGCCGCAGACACAAATGCAATTTAATTATTACATTTGGCTTTTGACCCCCTTTTTATACCCTTGCTTTCTTGTATCATTTTTTTTTATATTTATTTACTTATTTATTTAAACATTTATTTATCTATACATATATATTAAACTCTTTGTGTTAACTTAATGACTGATTGGCAGTTCAGGCACAGTATAAACAGAAAAAGCTGGGAGTGTGAATTTGTCATTGACGTTTCCTTTAACGAAATGTGTTTGGAAAATGCGATAGAAAACTGTTAAAAGAAAACATTTAATGTTTCAATTTAATATAAAAGTGCACGTATTGACCAGTGAGCTCCGATAGAAAGAATGCTCCTAAAGTGAATATCTTCCTGATAACTTAATTATTTTAAAACAGCTCAGAATTGGAACGCAATCTTTACAACTAAATACAAGTTTTATTTTTTAAGACAGAGTTGGGAATAGGGGGAGTGGAGGGGTGGTTTGTGGTTGTTGGCGTGTCATATTTTATATCTAAAGAAACTCACAAAGTTCGAAATATGTAAATAAGCTGCCGAGGCAGCAGGTTGAGGAAATTGGCTGCGGTTTTAAGTATTGGCCAGGGAATTAGTGAGGATGACTAAAGGACGAACCGCCGAGATGGAGTTCCTGAATTGAGGGAAAATATGTTGAATTCGTATAGTATAATCCAGCTTGCTGGGAGTTCACTTTCAATCGAATGGGGTTCAAAATGAAAATACGAGTGGCCAAATGCTGTTGGTTTGTGAATCTGCGTTGGGCATGTTTTTTGATCGCCGTCCTCGACTCCTGCATTCATATTGTGAATCTGCAGATGTGCAACCGTAAGAATTCTAACTTTATAAGTTCGACCGTAAAGAACGAAACTGATTCCGCAGATCCTCAATTTGATGTTTTGAATACATTTGTTAACTTGCTCCATGCCTTCGGCTGTTTCACACTCATTCTGAGCGCCATTATCGTAAGATCCATTAAATGTAGTTAGTATACGGATTACTTAATTCGATTCTTTTTCAGGAAATGTCGCACATGGTGATAATTTACCTGATTTCGAATGTCATCCAGACTCTCTTCTACACGGTTAGTTCCTATATCTGGTTCAAGTGCCAGGACAATACTATATTCGAGATTTCCGTTGCTATATTCAACTTATGCAAGTATCGATATTTATTTTATTATTCGCCAATTTGGCAAGCCTTTTTTGTCCTTGCAGGTAGCAGCATCTATTACGAAATTGTGGCCTATTCGTATCTTAGATTGTGTAAGGATGATGTACCAGATGATTTTATTGGCAGTGCCAGGATGACTTACATTTGATGGAAATACGAAAACAATTCTTGAAAAATTATATCTAAATTGAATAATAAATAATAAATGGAAACCAAACTTACACAAGTACTCAATCAGCCAAAAGTTAAGGAACATTAAATACAAAAGCTCGATTAACTGGAAAATTCAATATGGGCATTTGCATTGAGCAAATGCTTCAGTTAGGAACTAAAAAATAACTTTTTACTTGGCATTTGCATCTAATCAGCTCAAGTCATTGAAGAACATTTTGCCTGTACCCTTCAGTCGAAGGGATAAAATGATATTTTAGCTTTCATATGTACGCATTCAGCTAAAATCGTTGAAAGAACATTAAAGTCCGAAGCACTTGAGACAATAGTTATCTACCCTTCAGCTGTTAGCTGACAAACATCATTGTGCACATTACCCAAAAGGAAAGAATACAACTGGATATGAGGTTTTAAGAGTATAAAAACTATAATTTAGCTGCTACCATTCTTGTTCCAAAATGTGATTGAGATAAAAATCATATCCGTTTCTCATATTTCCGACGCCTCACATCTTGGATCAATGGGATGACAGCCAACTGCAATGTGATGACCCTTGACATCTTGAAATCCATCGGCGCAACTTTTTCTTATCATCTCGAGGAAAACAACTGTCTTTTCTCCATTACTTGGTTAACTTTCCCGATATTATTTCGTTATTCTGGTCAATATGCATTGTTTTCAACTGGAACTACCTTCATGGCCTTGAATTACATTCTCCAAAATGTTTACACATACAAAGTAAATATAGATATATTTAAAGCAATGCATGCTGAATTTCAAGAATGTCAAAAAGTCATCAGACATTCTATAACAGTTATACGAACAAATTTAGAAAAAAATATAATAACGAAACTAAATCAAATATGAAAACATAGCATAGCTTGTCAAATATGCTGAAAAGCTGATGGATTGATTGACTGGCTGATTGAGTGACTGATTGGGAATTTGCCCATATTGCAAGCTAATTAACTAAGAGAACAAAATATACTTTTCCATACAACTATGTTACCGTTGCCAGCGATTGTCTTCGTTTTATTTTTAGTTTTTCACGAAAATTTTACAAGAAAATTCATTTTAATTTGAGCAAGAAATGGTTTTTAATAGTTTTTTTATACCTTTTGCAGAGGATATTATAATTATGTCCCGAAATGTGTAATGCATGAAGGGTGGCATGACCCTATAAAGTATATATAATCTTGATCAGCGTCGATATAGCCACATCCGTCTGTCTGTCGGTTTATATTCAAAGTTTGAGATACATGTCCGTCTTTTTGCTGCAGGCAGTACATAAGTCGGAACCGGCCGAATTGGACTTCTTTATTGTGTAGTTGCATCATAGCTCTGCAAGGGTATGAAATCTCTGTTGTGCCAAAAATAACAAAGAAGACTGGCTCAGGGCATCCCACAGTTGCTTTCACCTCGACTCTCCGGCTTGATTTATATTTATCCAGTTGGGTGCCGTGAGTCAGTACTCTTAGTTATTTTTGGCACGCCAAAATTTTTAATACCCTTGCAGAACCCTGATGCACTTTTCAAACGATCTTTCCTATGACAGCTATATGATAGTCTGTATAAGACATGACCAGATACATAATCTGCGAGTTTGGTTAAAGTCTGTCGAATAATAATTAAGTTTGCCATACAAAAGTATGATTTTCGACCGATAGTTCCTATGGCAGCTATATGATATAGTAATCCGATTCAAACCAAATTTGATCAGAATATTTAGAACAGGACCAAATGCATAATCTGTGAGTTTGGTTGAATTGCGTTCAAAAATAAAAGTTTGTCATACAAAAGTATGATTTTCGACCGACAGTTCCTATGGCAGTTATATGATATAGTGATCCGATCCAGCCGGTTCCGACATATCTACTGCCTGCAGCAAAAAGACTGATCTGTTCCAAGTTTCATTTAGATAGCTGTAAAACTAAGAGACTAGTTTGCATAGAAACAGACGTACAGACAGACAGACGGACATGTCTATATCGACTCGGCTGTTGATGCTGATCTAGAATATATATACTTTATAGGGTCGGAGATGTCTGTTTTCATGCGTTACACATTTCGTGACAAAATTATAATACCCTCTGCAAGGGTATAAATATATAAGCAGATTCATCTATGATGTTACTAATGGTAACTTATACTGTCGATGAAGAATGATGTGAAAAACTGACACTAGCGGTCGTGTTATGAACTGTTAGTACTAAATATATATGTACTTTGAGGATTAATTGAAAATAGGACACATTTAAAATAAAATAAGAATAATTAAAAATATTTTTTTCGTAGCTAAAAAAGTTTGTTAAAATGTGTGTAACAGGTTGAAGGAAGTCCGGCAGACCCCATAAAGTATATATATTCTTGATCAGCATCACCAGCCGTGTCATGTCCGTCATGTCCGTCATGTCCGTCTGTCTGTGTGAGCGCCTAGATCTCAGAGACTTTAAGAGCTAGAGCCACCAAATTTGGTATGTAGGTTCTTCTATGGGCTAAGCAGGTCAAGTTTATGTTACAATTTTGACACGTCCCCTTCCGCCTCCGTAAATCGACAGCAAAATTTTTTCAATCCCACAGGACGAGCATCAGGATCCCAATGTATCCTGAAAATTTCATCGCGATCGGATAATAATCTCGGAAATTCCCAGTCGGCTTTTCGTTCAGGACGTCCCAAATTCGGTACAGAGCGAGCACGGAAAATTTCATGTGCTGGGGATCACATACCAAGATCCGCAACCTTTAATTAGCGAGTTCTGTAATAAGAATCGGGCGTTTCTTGGTGTGAAATCCCTGCAGCCGCGTAAGCTACGAAGTCTTGGGGTTTACTGAGCGAGCCATAGCGCTGGGCTGCATGAAACGCTGCAAAGAATTCTCGTCTGTCGATTTAAGTTCCCTGCAGCTGCGTAAGCTACGATTTCTTAGGTTTTACTGAGCGAGCAATAGCGCTGGGCTGCATGAAACGCTGCACAGAACTCTTGTCTTATAGTGCGAATAGTATGCGGCTGCGTAAGCTACGAAGTCTTACGATTTGCTGAGCTCCCTATAGCGCTCTGCTGCATGATAGGCTGCACAGAATTCCCGGCTTATGGTGCGAATTGTATGCAGCTGCGTTAGCTACGAAGTCATACGATTTACTGAGTCTGTCTTAGCGTTCTGCTGCATGAAACGCTGCACAGAATTTGACACTTAACCATTTCTGCTTCAACTTTTTTAGTTGGCTGCATAAACTGCAAAGTTGGAAGTTATTATTTATTTATTAAATGCATAAATATACTATATATCCTATAATATAGTATATATGATCAGAAATTTTAAAATGGATGAATATAAATTTTAAGATTCCCCTTTTATTATTATTTATTAATATAAATTAAATTAATTGAATATTAATTTTTTACTTAAAAATTATGTCATAGTAAAAAAAATAATTTCTTAGTAAATATTTAGAATATTGACAAACGTTATTTGTAGGCATCGACATTATATTAATGCTTGAAATAAGTAAATTATTTATTAAATGCATTTTGTCATTGAAAACTAAGTTGATGCGGTAATCGATAATTTCAAAGGGCTGCAATGCTAAAATCGATTACACTTTATATGAGTGTGTATCCCTGTCTTTGTGTATTTATTTCTGCGTGTCTATTGTTCTGCAAGCAAAGTGAGCATGTGTTTTTCAACAATAAATTGAATAATGGTAAGTTGTGACTATTTATTATGCAATAATTATAATATCGAATGTTTGTATTAAAGTAATATATACTATTTTATACATTACAGTGTTGAAAATACATAATTGCATGCATATGTCGCTATTTGCCAATATGTGAGGTAAGTTACTGCGTAAATAACTTAATTTCGAAATATATCAAATTCGTAATTGTTATTATTTTCTTTAAGATCAACTGAATGGACATACAAAGTAAGTAAATTAATAAAATTAGCAAAAGTGGTTAATATATGAAACTAATACATTTACTTTTACTTTTTGTTTCTTTTCAGGGATAATATAAATATTATATAAGTTTTAGTTTAAGTAAATTTAAGAAAATATTATTGAAAATAAAAATGTACAATTATGCAATTACAAAGATTATAGAATATTTTATTTCAATGCCGCCGCGCAGATTTGCGCGGTCCCTGGGGTTGGGAAATTTCAAAAGGAATTTCAGCATACTTTCCAACTGGATTCCCAATACGAATTCCAACTAGAGTCTCAAATTTAATCCCACCAAATTTCTCTACGCACGCATAGCGATCTGAACAATACGCAGCCGAGCGCTATGGCGCGCTCAGCAAACCGATCTACTTCGTAGCTGACCGGGCTGCATGCTTTTAGAGATTTCCTACCGAATTACCCCGGCCACGCATGTATAAAAGCGAATTAAACTTTTACGCGAACGGGCTGTACAACCTTGTGAGCGCTCATGAGCAAATTTGTATACTTTTCTGCACAAAATGGACGACTGGGATCGAATTGACATTTGGTCCCATTCAAACGTTATAGCGTTTTCCAATAGGATTATTACTTTTGCCCCACCCTTTGTTGTTGGCTCTCATAGTCGGCTTTGACTATCGTTCTCTACTATCGCTCCGGCCCCTACTATCGCTCTTGATCCGACTCTTCGGTCTGTTTTGTTTTTGCAAATTTACGTACATATATTCTTTGGAGTTTTACAAACTTAGTCGATTGATAGAAAAAAAAAATAATGCTTTAGTCAAGTTCGGGGATCAGGTTTGGTGGGTTGAGGTCTGTTTAGCCCATTGCTGTGGTTGACGTCGGTGCGCAGCGACCTGGTGGTGGACCCGATGGTGGTGGACCACTTGGTGGAGGTCCGCTAGGTGGTGGACCACATGGACCCTGCGGCCTGGCACTCTGCAAGAAAAGAAAAGGATAGATGGCGTAAAAACATAAGTTAGTCGAATGTGATGCACAGAAATTGAAATTGAGACGCACCACAAATGCATTGCCACAGAGCAGGACGAGGAAAAGGCTCAGGAAATAGCTCAGGCTCAGACGCATCTTTTCCGCTGTGTTTTCAATTGACAAATGTTGATCCATGTTGGGAACTCTACGGTTTATATATTCCTCTCGAGATGGTGTTTTGCGTTTGTCTGGCCTTGCGTGTCAAATTGCTATCATCAAATTGCTGCAGAAAGTATGATGTTGGAGAGGGGGAGACATTAATTCAAATTGAGTTTTTAATTCTAGTGTGAAAATTTAAATCGATGCACAGTCCATAATTACAAGAACGAATTGTGTATTCTGTCATTTGCACACAGCTGTAATTATAGAAAGTACTACTATATTATACAATTATATTATTATTCATTATCAGCTTGAACTACAGTTTAATTGCATTATCTTCGGTTATTATTATGACTCCACGTTTTCAATTGGCGAGTTATATGGTCACCCGTCAAGCTCCACTGACTAAACAGTTTTTAAGTGGGGCACGCGAAGTAGATTAGAAGTACACTTTATTAATGTTTTTTGTCAATCTAATTTATATAACATAATTAATTTATTAAATCTATTTTTACCCATTTTTTGCCAACAAACTGAATAAATTAAAGGCAAGTCAAGATTAGAGAGAGCTTCAGCAACGATTTATGCTTTGAGAGCTGTAAGCAGAGATTGAAATGCACTTCAGTCAATTTCAAAGCTTTACTGAGCTTTAAAATGTATACATGATCTAACTATTGCATAACATTAAGCATTTTCTTATAAATTAGAACTATTTTCAAGCTTTGGTATGACTTTGGACACTCAAAGCATTAATGTGCTTTCATTGCGATCAGCTGAGCTTTTAATGTAATTAACTTTAAATTTCTTAATGTCATTCAGTGTATTTTTTTTAAGTTTTTATGCGCTTTTTGTACAATACATAATTTAACTAATTGACCAATTTATGTGTGAAACTATTGTAAAATATAAGAAGCCAGCTCTTGCAAGTGTTAAGTATGGATTTTAACAAGTTTTCACATTAAATTCTTAGAAGTCTAAATATAAAATATCATCCCATAGCAACTACAATTAAATCTATTCAACTTGATTCAGTTCGATACGGTTGCCCTAGAGTTGGCCACATCCTCTCGAGGAAGCAACAGCTGCTCTGTTTTCAATCTGCGCCCACAAGCTGCCGTATTTGCGGCCTCAGCTTCGATGCTAGCAACAGCTCCATGCAGTTCATTAAACAATTATAATTATATGGCAACAGAAGTCGCCGCCAGCAGCTGGCGAAAGAGGAGAGAGAAGAGAAATGGGAAATGGGAAATGCTTGTGCTAGGCTAAGGTTTGGGTTGCTTTTGGGCTGTGTAGCGTATGAGTAATAATATTAATAAGCCGCCTTATTTGGCCGCCGCACGTAGACAATGTAAAACAACACGGCGTATGCGTAATTTTCTTGTCGTTATTATTTTACGGCCCAGCGAACGAACACGGCGAGAGCCAACTTTGTAGCCTTATCAACTAGCTCAAGGCGTTCCCACCAAGAGTCGGAGTCGAAGTCAGTGCTGAATCCCGGAACGAACTCAACAACTGGGAAAAGTTTTTGGCCCGTCGTCTTGGATTTATGCGCTTGAATTTCACACCTTATTGCATTGCCAGCATCGCGATGTTGTTGTCGGCCTTAAAACAATTAGCGACGTGTTCGCCATTCTATTTTTTTATTTTTTGTAACTCTTTTACTTTTGAAGCAACCCAATGCCAATCTTAAGCCTGAACTCGACTCAGCCAAGTTTTTGTTGTGCATTGTTGTTGGCTTAATTGGTTGCGCTTGCTCAATGGCTTGTGTCCTGTGTTAGTGCATTTTGGCTCAGTTTTCGCTCCATCCTGTCTCCATTCTTTACACGCTTTCGTTTCGGCCCGAGTTCAAATTCCAACCGACATGTTGTTGGCCGTTAACTTGGCTCGGCTTAAGCCCACCTGGCTGACTGGCTGACTAGCTGACTGGTTGTTTGTTGGCTTGTTGGCTTCTTCGTTGCCCATAAAACTAAAATAATAGCCGCATAACATTTTATCTACCGCAGTAATAAATATTCAGTTAATTAAAGCAGCCGCCAACAATAAGACCGAGAGAGAGAGAGATAGAGAGAGAGAGCATCATGTATGCAAATGTTATAGCGAAGAGATGTAATAAAATACCGATAAAGTGCATAAGAGCAAGAGGCTGAACATCACTCGCTCAACAGTTGACAATGTCATAGAGAGTACGGCAGACTAAGAAAAAAAAAATATAAAAGAAAGTGACAGCTAAAAAACGAAATGTTAGCAAGGAAAATATTCCTGCTGAGAAATGCAAAAGATGATGTAAAAAACAAGCCGATCAGTCGAGCGGGCGCGACAGGTGGATACCCTGTGCAGGTCCTAAAATAAATTTTTTTTTTAAAAAGTATTTTAATTATAGTGGAAGTGCTTTTTTTTATGACTACATATACATTTAAATATTTCAATACAATTGTAAAGGGGACACTTCTCCAACTTATTTGAATTAAATTAGAACGAATAAATCGAGAATCGTTATCGGAATCGCTCGAAATCGATTTTGCTTGCGGCCAAAATTGCAACAAACTAAATTTCACTCTGGATTTAGTCTGGCAACACCACATGTTTCTCTCTCTCACACACAGCAGTTATCTTATTGCGCGCCAAACCATTTCTTTTTGAAATTTAAAGAAATGTTTATATATATGGGTTTTTGTAATGCAGAACAATTTAATTATTTTAATACTTTGATAGAAACGTAAGCAATCTCAAATATAAATTAATATAATAATAGTAATTAATCAGTTTATCAGTGCTGGAAAACTCTGAAACTGTGGTTGAACAGTGTTGGACAACTGGCCAATTATAATGAAAAATTGTCAATATAAGAAATTCCTTAATATCTCCTTTATTTGTGGGTCGATCGCTATGAAACTTGCAGCAAATTGCTTATCGTTGTTGTACTGTCAATTTAAGCTCTGTTATCTCAACGAAGATGAGTGTAAACAGTTGCAATTATTAATTTTACATTCCTGTGAGGAAGACAAGACGAGCGATAGTGCAAAAAAGATTGTCATATGTGCTCTCGCTCTTGCCAACCACTATGAAATAATGGCAAAAATAGAAATTCCTTAATATCGCCTTTATTAATGGGTCGATCGCTATGAAACTTGTATCAAATTTCTTAGCGTTGTTCCACTGTCAATTTAAGCTGTGTTATCTTAACAAACATGAGTCGCTAATATTAATTTTACATTCCCGAAAGAAAGACAAGGCGAGCGATAGTGAAAAGAATATTATCATATACTCTCTCGCTCTTGCCAACAACTATGAAATAATGTTAATAATAAAAATTCCTTAATATCTCATTTATTTGTGGTTCGATCGTTATGAAACTTGCAGCAAATTGCTTAGCGTGGTTATTCTGTTAATTTAAGCTGTATTATCTTAACAAAGATTGTAAACAAACGCTAATATTAATTTACATAACAATGTATAGTTCTGCGTGTGACCGATGGATGGCGCCACATGCCACATAACACAATGCGCCATACAGCGGCCGACACCGCAAATTATCAGATTATCATATGCTTTCTCGTTTGCGCAAATGGAATTTTCATATGCTCTCTCGCTTTTGCCAAAAAATGGAATTAAACCAAATTCCTTAATATCTCCCTTATTTATGGATCGATCGCGATGAAACTTGCAGCAAATTGCTCAGCGTCAGTTATACTTCAACTATCAGTCATGTTAGGCTGAATTATCTTGGAATTTGAGGTCTTCTTCTATTTGCGTGGGCGGGGGGTGAGATATCGAAAATTGAAAATAAACTTGATCTGCGTATGGTGTTCAGGAGCCTACATTCCAAATTTGAAGTCTCTAGCTCTTATAGTTGCTGAGATCGACGCGTTCATACAGACGGACGGACGGACGGACGGACGGACGGACGGACGGACAGACAGACGGACAGGTGTCAATCGACTCGGCTATTGATACTGATCAAGAATATATATACTTTATAGGGTCGGAGAGGCTTCCTTCTGCCTGTTACATACATTCACACAAATTCATTATACCGCTTTTGCCCATTTATAATGGGCACAGGGTATAATAAAGACGAGAACAACAGAGTCTGATGAGTGAAAGTGAAGATTATAGACAGCATTGTAAACTGAACCCAAACAGTAAAGCAAAGGTAACCAGTCTGAAAGGCTACAGTCGGGTGTGCTCGGCTGTTTCATCCCAGTACCCGATTCTTTCCCGCAGCTTGATTCATGAGATTCTCGGGACCTAATCCAGCTTCAGACATTATCAAATTAAAGTTGTTTAAATATCTGTATTAATGTCTTCCTTTAATTTAGAATAGAAGTATTGTTATCAAATTTGGTGCTTATATCTCTTATAGTCTCTGGGATCCTGGGGTGCATACGGACAGGCAGCCGGACAGACGGACAGTCAGAGAGTCGGACAGACGGACAGACGGACAAGGCTATACACTTTATTACTAGGGACTAAAAAGTCTCCTTATAGACCTCTGTGCCGTAAAATTATCACTTGACAAAGACTGACTCTCAAAATAAATCGACAAAGTGAAAGGAGATCCACCATGAGATCCCTCCGTTCAAATGAAAATCGAAGTTCAGTTAATAAAACAAATAAGACACAAACGAATATAAAACAGAAGATTAGTGAAAATGTCAACAACAAGAATAAAACAAAAGTCAAGTCAAGTTGAAGAGAGAAAAAAAGTAAGAAAAATCAGATTGACAGCCCGATAACAAACACACCAGAAAAATAAGTAGATTAATTAGTATGTCGAAGTGAATATCACAGCAAAAATAACTAGAAAAGGAGTTGCATAATAGAAATAAGTTACAGGGTGGGGCAAATGTAATCAAACTATTGGAAATGTTACGCAAACATGTTGAACCAATTAAGTAAACCGATTCATGGCTTGTCGATTTTGTATTCAAAATATGTGAGCTAATTTATAAAGGATGTTCTCTCTGTAGGGTGAGTATTTCAATGTTTACATACCTGACAGTGGAAAGTCACTTGCCCACCTGTAGAATCTGTAAGACAATGATTGTTATGATAATTGCAATGACGATGACTAATATTATGTAAAAATAGATACACATTGTGTATAAAAACTATTCTATAAGTTGAACAATAAAGTATATTGAAAGCTAAAAACATGATAGAATGATTGTGACAGAGAGATACATAGAGGAAAAAAAACATTGTAAATATTGCTATTTATACTTTGATTTAACTGTTTTCAACTTCTGTTTGACACTATAGACGTTTTGCTGTTGTTGATTTAAATCTGTATGCTTAAATCTGAGTTATCATATGGACATATTAGTTTTAATGTGAAATCATGTTGTATTTAACTGTCGAACTGTTTTAAATACTAGTAAAAGCAATAGAGAATTCGAAATTAAATATAAAAATATTTTTCATTTAAATATGTTTACAATATATTTAAATAAACCATAAACATCTTTGGTTTTATGTATACTAATAAGATGAAAAAATATGAAACTTACTTAATACTTTGAATAACGTTCAACTTAAAGTCAATACGATATATTTATAATTTGTATATTTTATTGTTGATTTAAAAAGGAATTATAGAGTTTCGAAAGTAAACACACAAATAGTTAATTTTACAACGCATTATTTTTATCAGTGGAAAATAAACCATCACGTTGAGCGACTCTACCCACTATAACAATTGACAAGGCAACTTTGTGTTGGGCCTGGAACATCTTAGCCATTATGATGGGACACAACAACAGCAATGGCAGCAACAACAACATAAAAGTCTTTGGCATTTTCGGCACCTCGAAGCAGGAACAACAATGGACAATGCCTCGAATCGACAGAAACCATTGCGATTCTCATTTCCATTCTCATTCCCTCTGCATTCTCTGCTGCCCGCTAAATGACCCTCTCTCTGTTGCGCATAACCGTTAAAATTTGTGAGCTTTTGTGGGAGCCCTTTCATCGAGGTATTCTCGCAATCCCCCGACTCCCTTTTCCCCTTCCACAAAACAGCAGCACATCATGAAACTCGTCATCACACTGTGTGGGTGTGTGTGTGTGTGGCATTGTTGTTGCTGCCTGTACTTAGCGGTTATAATAATTAAAATGAGCAAAATAATTTCAGCCAAAAGCATCGATGAAATGCTAAAATGCTCAATAAATGGCAGAAACGCGCTCGGTGACAGCCAATAGAGGGAGCAGAAGATGAAGAGGTGGTGTGAGGATGTAGGGACGTAACTGTAACTCAATGCTTGTTGGCAACACCCCTTTCCCCTCCCCTTTCTTGCTGCCTTACCCCCCTGGGGGCAATTAAAGCACACAAAAAACGCAAGCCAAGAAAAAGTTGGCCAAAAGTTTTGCCATCGATGACTTGGCAGCCTTTTGTGGCAAATGCGGAGAAGTTCGAGAGAGGAGGGGAGAGGCGCAAGGTGGCAGGGAGTGCCATGTGATATCGATGTCATCCACACCCCACACTCCCTCCACACTCGTACATTTGCCAAGTGGGCGCCCAGAGCAGTTGGCAATGCGTAAAAGTGTTAACCAAAAGCAGTTAAAATTACAAAAGGCAACAGACGCCATGGCAATAGGCCAAGGGTGGGGGTGATTGTGTGCTGCGGGGGTGCGGGAGTGCGGGAGTGCAGGGTAAGGTGGGGTAGGTACTTTGAAAAATTAACACCTAATATCCGCAAAATCGCATCAAAGTATTGTTGTTCCTCCTCGCATCCCGGTCCTCGCTCAACTCGCCTTCGCTTTTCTCTCCTCACGGCGACAGTTCGCCTTTTGTTTAGACTGAAGAACTTTGCAATTTCTTAAAAGTGTTGCCGCCTCCGCCTTCCAGCCACATTTCTCCACTCCGGCAGCTGTTTTACTTAGTTGTAGGCGTTATTAGCAGCAACACTTAAGATGTAGAAATGTAGAAGTGAAAGAGTCTCAGGAGCAGGAGGATTTGCCTCAACTGGAACTTGGTTTTTTCAACACCTACGCAACCAAAAATTGTAGACAATAACGAATTGAAGGGGGTTGGGCGCAGGGGGGGGGGGGCAATTGTGGAGCAGGCAACCAGTTTGGTGGTTGAGTGGTTGGGTGCTTCAACTTGGCTACCAAATTGTGCTATTGTTTTACTCGAGTTGCCGTTGTTGTTTTTGGCGTTTGTTTATTGTTGTAAGTTGACACCACAGCAATGAGTTAATAAGGCGATAAAAATGTTGCCACCATCAAGTGAAAGTGTGGCTTGAGGACTGTCTAAGAGGGTGGGCGGTGGTACGGGGGTAACTGGGCGGTAATAGGGAATTTGTAGGTTTTTCGGGGTGTAATCGCCACCCCTTTAAGTCTGAGCTGCAAATCAAAGTGAATATTAACAGAATGCTCCAGTTGCCAAACGGCTTTTAGTTGCATATGAAAAGAGGGGGGGGCAGGGGATTGAGTTGGAGTTGGAGTTGTAACCCCCTTGTTACACCCCTTTCTGCACACACACACACACACTCACACACAGAAAAGCAAACTGATCTGAAAAACGAAACCAAAACAAGTTTCCGAGAGCAATAAAGCCTGTTTAACGCCATCTTCTTTACATGTGTGTGTGTGTGTGTGTGTGTGTGTGTGTGAGTGTATATGTTGAATTCATATATATCCAGAGAATGACAGAGAGAAGAATATATCCAAATATATAAATTTTTATATATATGTTTTTAATTATTTTCATTTCATGTCTTTTAATTAACATGCCTAATAAAACACATGCCGATGGGGTTATGGCCGGGGGGTTGTTCCATAGGGGTAGGGTAGTTTAAATTTTCAGCTGCAGGTGTGAGAGGGGGATGCTACGCCTTGGAAGTACACACACACACACACACACACACACTCACTCACATGAGTGTATGGCAGCGCATAAAAAGATATTGTCGGCAGTCGACAGGCGGGCATCACAGTCTGATGTATGCAAATAACACCCCCAGCACACACACACACTCGCTGATACACTCATGTGTGTAAAGAAAAACTTGGAAAGCCTTTGAATCGTGCGCTGCCTGCTAAAAATCCCAAAATATAAATAATTAAAAAGAAAATGTTGCTGGCAAATCAAGCGAGAACCAGAAAACAGAAAGACAACAAAAGGGGGTATGGCTATGGATTGGAATGGGGCGTCATACGGTGAGGGGGGGTACGAGATGAGACGTTTCTTGTAATTATGAAGCCTGCCCCCCCCCCCCCTCCCCCGAAAATTCAGGCCCAGCCAGACAAGGCCGTATCCTCGCTCTCTCCCTTTCTGCCTGTGCGGTAGTCAAAGTACCACCGTACCACAGCACCACCGCACCACCGTATCACCGCTTTACTCTTTGCGGTTTTTACAAATGCATAATGCTGATTACGGGCAATAATTTTATGAATTTATGTAAACGTTCCCAGTCGAGGCGAAGGTGTGCCTCCTCCTGATAAGCGGGAGGATAACTCTCTGTGAGTGTGTGAGTGTGTGTGTGTGCTAGTGTATGTGTGTGTGCCCATAAACTCTTTAAATGCTCTCCTATCTGCAGCGAGTCTATGCCTCCCACAAGTGCCATAAATTCTCGAAGAAATTTCAAATTTTATATCATGTGTTTGCTTTTTTCCCAATTTTTTTTTTTGTTTTTCTTACCAAGTTGTTTATAGCCCGATATCGTCGGGTCTTTTGAAAACTACATAAGACTTAAAATTCTGCCAAAAACTATAAAGTTTGTCATTTTTAAAAAATCGTAGCAGAGTTATATACACAGAGCGAAAACGTCAGCTTTCTCGTACTTAAAACTTCACACTACAAACTTAATTTCTCACTAACAATCAAATTACTGAAGCTAAGTCTCTTGATATTAGTTCACGTACGATTGCTTAAGTTCGAAAATGTAAGTATTATGGTATTTTTAAACTTAAACGTGAACTTAAAACGTATCTTAAGTAAGTATATTTATTCAAACTTGTGCTGAATCCTACATATTATGTAATTAGGTACAAAAATATCTTAAATAAATACATGTCACTTGATTTCTACATACTGCAAACTTAAGTCAAAGTCGTGTAATCTTGAAAATAATAATAATAAATTAAATAACACGATTTTAAGCTGACTTATAATTACATTATCCAAATTATCAGCGTAGATTCTAAAGGCTTTATGATAATGTAAAAGTAAGTTAAAAAAAAAAACTACAGAAACTATCCTATTTAATATAGACTTATTGTTTTTCGTGCCCATCGAAACCATTTGGGAGTTCTAAGTAAAAAGATTTAAGGTTTAAAAGAAATTAATTTACGATTTCACGAACTTGTTATGGGAGTATTCAATGTTAAAACCCGTTTATCATAAATCATGTTTATCATAAAATGTTTTAGTTGTTCAGCAGAAATTTGATCAGTGAGTGAAATTTGCATCTATCTGGCCTTCAATCAAATCTTAATGGATTTGATTTTATTCAAAATTGCTTGGTTTAAGATAGACTACAAACTTTATTGCTTCATTACTTTACAACTTAAGTAAGGGTGAATAGGAATCTATTATATTTTCACCATGTGAGAAATATTAGTAGTTCCATTGTTTTAATGAAAACAGAAGCATTTAGTTAGATTGATTATACAAGTACATACAAACTGTGGCTGCAAATTATGAATGCAAAGTCCAATATTGAAGTTCGTTAAATGAAATTGTTGGGGCCACAGTCGAGATGAAGAGAATTGCTTTTGCTTGGTTACGAGACATAGAAAGAGTCACGGACTCGGGGAAAGTTCCGGTTATGCCCAGTCCAGTTGAGTGCTCATTTAATTTGCCGTTCAATTCCACATTCGTTTCGGGTGTTGAATTTTTAATCACGCACACGCCTGACCCCACAAGGAGGACAACAACAACAGCAGTTCGAATCCGAGTTGGGTTTGAGTTTCGGTTTGAGTTTGAGTTTGGTCAGCCTTCAGTTTCAATTGAATATGCAAGCCAAGCGAGACTGAGACTGCGGATGGAGTGTGGAGTGTGGAGTCTGAGTCTGGACCGAGACCGAGACCGAGCCACCAAAAACTATGCACTACACATACACACACATTCGCACACTCGCACACTCGCACACACAGAGAAGCAGGTCAACTCAATTTGGTCAGTCGCCCGTCGAGGAATCCCAACCCACAAACCAATCCACTGGAGCGCCCAATGCTTTAAGTTTAGCTCATTAAATAATATCCTTTTTGGCGACGAACAAGGACGCAAGGGTAAAAGCTGCGACGGGCAGAGGAAGGGGCAGGAACACTCTGACCAGACGACGGAGGACGCTTATCAAAATGTTGCCGCTGTCCTGTCGAACGGGTTTTTCGGGTGGTGTGCAATTGCTGCTTGTGTTGGGTATATTGAGGGGTAGGGGACGGAGTGGAGGGGAAGGGGATGGGGAAGTTTGGGTGGTTTGGACAGTGGGTTTCTTTTGGGACATGGTTCATGGCGTTGTCGATGCGTTTGGCCTCTGAACTGCCGCACTTTTTGGTCAGCCCACGTTCTGGTCAAAAGTCTCTTTGGTTCATTCGCTTCCAACTTAACCTCTCTATCGCTCTCACTCCGGCACACTCTCTCTCTCTCTTTTTCAGTTGCTGGGACAGTTTTTGAAAACGCTTTTAAATATTAAAATCCATGACGATTTCCAACGGAACATTTTCGCCATATAATTTTGTAGTTGTTGCCCAGCTTCGAGTTACCCACTCGGTAGAGTGGGGAGTTGAATGGGGGGTGTGGGAAGGGGAGGGGTCTTGGCTTGGTCGAAGGGGGCAGGCGCCCGTTGCGCATATTGAATTTATTTAATTAAGGGTTCCATGTGCCAAACACACACACTCACAAACACACACACACACACTTATGCCCCTCTCCTCGTCTGGCCGTTGTGTCTCTCAGCGCCTCGATGACTTCATTTTCAAAAGTATGCAATGTTTCTCGTTGTGCTTTTTTTAATACTCGTTACTCGTAAAGTAAATGAGTATATTGTATTCGTTGCAATGGTTGTTACAGGGAGAAGGAGGCATTTCTGATCCCATAACGAATTTAGTATATTCCAGATCAGCATCAATAGCTGAGTCAATTTCGTCAATTCCGTCTATCCGACTGTCCGTCTGTCCGACTGTCCGACTGTCCGACCGTCCGTCTGTCTGACTGTCCTACTGTTCGTTTATTCTACTATCCGTCTGTCCGTCTTTCCGACTGTCCGTCTGTCCGACTGTTCGTTTATTCTACTGTCCGACTGTCCGTCTTTCCGACTGTCCGTCTGTCCGACTGTCTTTCTGTCCGACTGTCCGTCCATCCGTCTATATAAACACTTAGATCTCGTAGACTGTAAGAGCTAGATCAACCAACTTAGGCAATAGCCACAATACTCAAAGTTTTAAAAATAGAAAGCACTTTTGGTCGTGAACAATCTTCTTTAATAGTATCTATATAATTATAATATAATTATAATTATCTATATAATTAGAATTATCCTACTTGATCGCATCAATATCGTGTAAATTTAATGGGCGGTATGATTGGCTTAAGTTTTTAAGCAACGCAAGTGCCTAAAAGTATGCAGTCGTTTTTATACCTCTTAAATTTAAGATGCATAAATAAATTTGATATATATCTCAGTCGCGATCATGCATTCAATGCTGACGGTTGTGTTTTCTGCATAATTGTGCTTCAATTGTTGTCAAAACATAATCAGATCGAACGCTTATCTATTATCGCCGCCTAAGTGGCGCCTTATTCGGACAAAGCAAAAACAATACACATATCGGCTGTGCTTGCGGTTGCCCTTACGCAAGGTCGTTCTAATCTCGCTGCGCATGCGGCCTAGTGCAAAATCTCTTTTTGGACTCCGTCTCGTGCGGTGTCGGCAACGGTAGCGATAACAACAAAGACAATAGTTTGACTCGCAAACGTAATTGTTCTTGCCCGCTGGGCAAGATAAAAGCCCCGCGCCGCGCTTGACCGTCGCCGGACTTCTTATCAGCAAACTTTTTGTTTTTGTTTTTGTTTTCGTTTATTCTTTGCGACTTACATTCGCAAACACACCTTTAACAAATAAATACGTAGTTGTTGGCAAAACAATATTTAATTGATTAAATATTGCCAATTTGCCTAGACATGAGTAATAATGCATCATCTCAATCTCAGCCTAGCAAAGGGCGGCCGAGTTTCGAGGCGATGAAACAAGTAGCTGGTCAATCGTCAACAGAGCTGCGAGCCCAGCTTGCTTCTGTGCTTCTTAGACCAGCACAGCTGGGTCTACCGCTATCAGCAAATGACAGCAACAGCTGGGCGGCAACAACAACAAGCACCACTACCACTGCTACTTTTTCAACGAGTGGCAGTGCTTCAACATATACAACAGCAACTGCTACAACTGGAACTATCTGCTCTGTTCCAATTTCGGCAAGTAAATCAACATCAAATAAAAATGTAGCTTCTGCTAAATCTGTAGTTCTGGATTGTTCGTTCCAAATGCCCCAGGTTTCCGTACGTAGAAAGCAGAAAACAGTAGGCAAAGTAGCTAAGTCAATACAGAAAACTAAGCTACCAACCATAAATATAGCTGATAGCAGAAAAAACGTATATGCAGCCTCAACCTCCGCAGCGCTTAGTAACAATCGGTATGCAGCGCTAGCTGAAGAAGCTGAAGCTATTATGCAAATAGACGATGAAATTGACGATGCAGTATCACCTGAAAGGACCAATGATACGCAAATAAGAAGTCCCACCTGTAAGCCACCGGCCATTTGCGTACCGCATGTGAACAGATTGGACAAGTTGGAACAAGTGCTTGATGCAGTGGATCCTCCACTTGATTATTATATTAGAACATCAAAATTCGGCGTGTCTCGTATATATGCTAGTAACGCAAATATGTTTAGGTCCATTGTCCAGGTGCTAACACAACACAACTGCGAATACTGGCATCACCAACTGAGAGAAAATAAGGCATATAGATTGGTGCTTAAGGATATTCATCCCAATGTTCCCAAGGAGAATATCACAAAGGCATTCGCAGATAAGGGGTTCGAAGTGCTAAACATATATTGTCCCAGGAAGCCTGAATGGCGTAACATTGACATTAACGAGGACGACGATCAGCAAGTAGTTGATGCGAAAACGAGGCAGCACTTGTTCTTCGTTAATCTAAAGCAGGTTCCTAATGTGGCGGAAGCCCTTAAAATAACCCAAATTGGTAAGCACAGGGTTACTGTCCAAAAGGCCAAGCGAAGCAAGGAGCTGGTGCAGTGTTTCCGGTGTCAGGATTTCGGTCATACTCGAAACTATTGCCTTAAAAAGCCAGTCTGTGGTAAATGCTCGGGCGATCATTCTACTGGATCAACATTGTGTGAACTAGGTCTTAATAAAAAGTCCATATGTGCCAACTGTGGAGATGACCATTTATCTAGCTTCAAAGGTTGTTCAGTCAGAATTGAACTGAGCAAGAAGCTCAAGCCAGCGGCAAGACTACCGGAAGATGGACTGCCAATCAGCAGAAATGGTGCAAATCAGCCAGTTAAAACACAAGCAATTTCCAATGCTGCCGTCAGGAATGGCTTCTCCTATGCAGACATGATAAGATCACGTGAGGAAAAGCATAATAGCGTGAACATAAAGCAGGCTAGCTCCCGGTTGTTTGAGGGTATTGAAGATCAACAATTCAATAGCAAATTTAAGATGTTGGAAAAAGCTATTAACGACTTAAATTCCAGAATGGACCAAATGTTCAAACTCATGCAGGATACGATGGAGGGAAACAAAGCCTTTCGGGAACTGGTTCAGAAGCTTATTTCAAAATTATGAATCTACAATTAAAAATCGGATTATGGAATGCACGTGGGCTAGTCAGAAACAATGACGAACTTAGAATTTTTCTTAGTGCTAATGCAATTGACGTAATGCTGGTGACTGAGACACATATGCGTCCTGGCCTGAAGCCATACCTACCTGGATACGACCAATATTACGCTAATCACCCCAGTGGAACATCGAAAAGTGGTTCTGCTGTTCTTATAAGATCGTCAATTGCTCACGTTCAGAATGAACCTATATCAAGCCTGAATATACAAGCTGCCAGCGTGAGTGTGCCGACTAATGGCGGATGCATTAAGATCTCTTCCATATATTTACCTCCCAACCAACCTTGGTCTAAGACCGACTTCGAAGAGCTACTTCTAAACTTGGGTTGCAGATTCATCGCAGGCGGTGATTTTAACGCAAAGCACCAATGGTGGGGTAATAATAGATCATGCACTCGGGGGAAGCGCTTGCAAGAGGCCATCACAAGTAATACATGCCAAATTCTTGCCACAGGTGAGCCAACGTTTTACTCATACAACACTCGGCTTACTCCCTCTGCTTTGGACTTTTTTATTGTAAATGGCGTTGATTTAAACAGGCTTTCAATCCAAATTAAGTATGAGCTCTCCTCGGATCACTTGCCGGTTGTAGCAACACTGCATCATGAGCCACAATTTAAAGCTAGAAAGCAATGCATTCTCCCGCGTGGCTCTTGTGTTGAAATGTTTAAAGCCGAACTGGATAGAAGCATTAATCTCAATATAGAAATTAACAGCGCAGAAGATATAGAAGATGCAATCTTAATCTTTATGAGAAAAATACAGCAAGCTGCATCGAACGCTTCCCCAGAAATTCATCGCTCAACAAGTCAACAACGACGAACAGTTCTGCCTCCAAACGCCGATGCACTCCTACGCCTGAAAAGAAGAGTCAGAAAAGAGTACGCAAGAACGGGTGATATTCGTATACACCAAATCTACGTAAGATTATCAAATCGTTTGCGTAAGGTTCTTGGAAAAATCAAGCAAAGGAAAATTGAAGACATATTGGAGAACGCTGGTCCGGATGCATCCTTCAATTACAGTCTATGGAAGCTTACAAGCCGCTTTAAGAGAATTGTCGTCCCGAAGACTCCAATTAAAAATCCAGCAGGTGGATGGTGTTACTCTAACCAACAGAAGGCTGAAATCTTTGCAGACAGCTTAGAGGATAGATTTAAGCCTTTTAATTATACATCTGCGGTTATGCGAAGGGCTGTCGAGCTACGATTGGAGATGCCATTTCAAATGTCCTTGCCAGCAAACCCAGTCACACTGCAAGAGGTGATGCAGCAAATCAAAGCTCTAAAGGCCAAAAAATCTCCTGGCGAGGACCTTCTGGACAACAGGACGCTAAAAATTTTGCCCAAGAGAGCCCTGCTGTTTATAGTTCTGCTCCTCAACAGCATACTAAGGATAGGTCACTTCCCAAACAGCTGGAAGATAGCGCTAATTACCATGGTACCAAAGCCTGAAAAACAACACACAGAAGTCGATGGGTACAGACCAATTAGTCTGCTCTCAGCGCTGGGGAAGATGACTGAGAGAGTGATCCTTAACAGGATCCTGAAGCTCGAGCCTGTAACTCAAAGAATTCCAAAGTGGCAGTTTGGATTTAGACAAGGTCACGGCACGCCGGAGCAACTCCATCGTGTGGTAAACTTCGCTCTAAATGCAATGGAGCAAAAAATGTATTCAGTTGCTGTGTTCATGGATATTCAGCAAGCTTTTGACAGGGTGTGGCACGACGGTCTCCTCTTCAAACTTAAGAACATCCTTACGCCGCAGCTATTCCAGCTTGTAAGTAGCTTTCTTAAGGACAGAAGTTTTAGTGTTGTCGTCGATGGAGCAAAATCTTCGAAACGACCAATCTGCGCAGGCGTTCCACAAGGCAGCGTTCTTGGTCCGACGCTATACTCCCTGTATACAGCTGACATGCCTACCTCAAGAACAATAACTGGGCTGAACGAGGACGATGTGCTGATAGCAACCTACGCGGATGACACTGCAGTGCTGACGAGAAGTCCAAGCATTAACGTAGCCACTGAAGCTCTGCAGCAATACGTACGAAGATTTGAAAGCTGGGCTGCAAAATGGAACATAGGCATCAATGGCAGCAAATGTGCAAATGTAACATTTACAACAAGGACATTGTCCTGCAGGGGCATAACTATGCTGGGCTCCACGCTGATGCACAAGAGCTCACATAAATATTTAGGTGTCGTTCTAGACAGGGAGCTAAGGTTTAAAATTCATACAACGATGGTCCAGAAGTCAGTGATGGCAAAAGCAGGAAAGATGGCGTGGCTTCTTGCACCTAGGAACAAGCTGTCACTGTTCAGCAAAGTCGCGATTTACAAATCTATTTTAAGTCCGATTTGGAAGTACGCACTGCAAATTTATGGCGTTGCGGCCAAATCAAACTTAAGTAAAATTAGAGTTGCGCAGTCAAAAATTTTAAGGCGAATGTCCAACGCTCCATGGTACGTTCGAAACAGGGACATCGAACGGGATCTAAGAATCCCTAAGGTGGGCGATGTTATGCAACGTCACTCATCAAATTATATTCAACGCCTTGGTGGTCACCCTAACGCACTGGCCAGAAGATTAACTAGATCACCTAAGAAGAGAAGGCTCAAAAGGTGCCATCCATTGGATCTCCCCGCAAGATTCCTTCATTGATAATTTTCTATAAATTTGTAAATTTTTGTAAATAGTACTTCCATACATGTAACAAGAGTATTTAAGCATCACCTGTGATCAATTTTGTCCTATTCCCTAAATGTAAAACTAGATTAAGTTGCCATTAATGGTAACAAAAAAACTTGTTTAAATAAATATACAAATTTTTTAACAAAAAAAAAAAAAAAAAAAAAAAGATATATATCTAAACTGAGTGACGGGTATCTCATAGTCGGGGGACACGACTACTTATAGCGTACCCACTGGTTTTCATTTTGAATTTGTTTTTGTTTTTGTGCTTTTTGCTGTATATTTCACAATAATTTGCACAAGTGGACAGCCCCAAAGCTCCCTAAACTGTCCACTCCCGAGTACGTGTCCATAACTGTGCATAGTTTTGTCGTCCTGCTGAGAAATGGGAACTGGAAAAACAACTATGGACTGTTTGCAGCTTCCGCTATGAGTCGATTCCCCTTCCTATTCCCTTCCCCAACTACGTCTCTGTCTGTCTGTGGTCTCTGTTTTGGCATGTCACATTTCGAGTTTCTTTTTTGTTGTAATTATGAAATAGAATGAAATAAAAGTACTTCGACTCGCAGTCTCCATCTCCATCGCAGTCTCTGAGTCTGAGTCTGAAGTTCGCAATTGGTTAATTAATAGACGTCCAGCCGGGAATGGGCAGGGGGAAAGAGGGCACCCAAATCAAATGGGCTTCCAAATAATCGGCCACGAAAACCGCTAATATGTCGACATTGGCGCTGCCGCAAAAAACGCGACCAAAAATCAACACACAAAACACACAACAAGAACAAGAACAACAGCAGCAACAACGTGAATAACTGTGGCATGAGGCATGTACGTATAGCATCCCAGCAAGCATTTTCAATCACATTAGAGTCTTAAAAGAGTCTTTTTACTGATTAAAATGATCACATATGAGCTCTTTTTTGAGTCATATATGATCGTTTTGTCGGGAGAAAATGGTACCCTAGCAATGAGTCCTTTGGAAGAGTCATTTATGACTCTCTTTTTTGAACAGTTTAGAGTCAGTTTTGAGTCTCATTTCTGAGTAAATTTTTTCAATTTAGATTCATTTGGGAATCATTTACGAGCCATATTTGAGTCACATTTGAGTCTAAATGGCGAGTCTTATTCGAGTCTCATTTGAGAGTCATTTGCGAGTCATAATCTTCAATCGATTGCTTTTAAAAAAATAAGAATTAAATTATTTTGTATTTCTATTCAATTTATTATATTTATTGCAAATATGCTATATATATATACAAAATATTACAAAATACAAAATAGCATGTATAAAATGATTCTGCAGTGCAGCATTTATGTCTTTATCCGCTGAGCTGAATTTTAGATTGCAGACATCTAAGAAAAGAAAAGTTACTGATTAAATTGACTGAAGAATAAATAAAAATATATGTACATACGTACTTTTAATGGTCGTAACCACGAAAGACTTTTCAGCGCTTGGTTTTGTTCTGGTTCTCTTCCAACTCGTTAGAGAAAACCTTTCAAAGGGCTGCTCTTATGAAATACGCCGCTCCGACTCCACCTATCTTTCCAATGACCGCAAGACAACTACTAAACTGACAACTTATAAGCAAAGACATAAAATTTGACGTAATGCAAATAAAGTGAAGAGATTAAACAGTTACATTTGCAAACAGCAGCACAAAATTGTATTTGCATCGTCAAAGTTCGAAAAATTGCGGTAAAATCTCAACGAACAGACCGATAAACCTTTCTACATCATCAAACTGTTTAAAATATGAGTCCATAAAGAAAATCAAAATAATCTCATTTCGCTCAGTTAAATGATTAATTTGTGATTGCTGTATATTTTGTTATTGTTAATCTCATTTTAAGCATACGCAGGAGTCATTTTAGAGTCTTTTTTAAATCTCACAGGAGCAAAATCTTTTTTTAATCATTAAATAGAGTCAAAAAAGACTCTGCAAAATGATTACGCTCATCAACAATCTTACAAATGCTTGCTGGGATGTGGCATGTGGCATGTGGCATTGCTGCCAGTCTGAGGCGAGTCAGTAAACGTGTGTGTGTGTGTAGGTGTGGGTGCGTGGGTGTGTGGGTGCAGGTAATGTTGAAGGCAAGTTTACTGCAAGACTGTCAATTCTGTATACCCTTATAGCATACATGGCGAAAAGACCTCGAATTAAGTATTTGTCATTTAAAATGAGTATAACAATTCTAAAACCAACTGCACATAATCTCAACATAGGAAAAAATAGTATTGAATCAAGTAAACCTTTAGATTTAATTCAAATTAGAATGTCAATTTTTGATATTAGTTTACAACTAGCACCTATTTGAAATTAAGTTTGCAGTATGCATAGGTCAAGTACCATTTTCTTGTGTTTAAATATTTTTGTACACGGTTAAAGGTTAAAGTACAGAGCTTAAAGGATTCAGAACAAGTTTGAATTGTAACTCAAACAAGAATGAAAACACCTACATCAGGTACTTTTTAAACTCATTAATATGTTTGCAAATCGAACTCCTCAACTTCTGTATTTTTCTTCTTATTCAGAATCAATAAATCAATCATCACTAATATTTTTAATGTCATTAAGTGCATTGGTTTTTAATCTTAATTTTTTAAGGTACGCATTAAAGGATCCGGGGTGTTAGAAAGATTTAAGTTAAGGCTGAATGTTTCAGTCTCGCTATTTTCATAACTAAAAGATATATTATTTTTTCCAAGGAGAGCAGAGCGCGGTAATCTAAATTTAAATACGAGAATTTAGTTTTTAAAACGCACAAGTTCTGATTATTTTTTCTTATTTAAGAAATCGAAATGTTTTAATGAAATGACGCTACGAATTACTGTTGGTCACGATATGTTTTAATGAATTACACTGACCGGCAGAGTTTTGTTGCGATTTTGACCGGCACAACTATCACAATTTAAACTTCATTCTTGAACGGATTTTTTCTCATTTGATCAAATGGGAAAACCTGTAAATGACTGTGCTCACAGATTCATATTTTTCAAGAATTATAAGGAGTAAAACCACACAAATGAAAACTTGCTTCCTTTAGTCATTGCTTCTATCTTTGTCAATTAAATGGAATTTCTCTTGGTATTTTTTTTATGCGACTGTTATCTGAATTTTTACATTCCTCACTTTATGTACACCTATCTTTTGTTGTAGTTATTCAAAATGTTTCTAAATACTCTGAAAGACATTACAGAATTAATTTGTGTTTTTATGTAAATATTGTATGTATGGAATGTTTTTACTTGTAAAGCCTTAATACGAGAATAGCCAAACTCTTTGGGAAGATATAACTTTTTGCTTTTATTCTGGAAATAATGCGAAGGATCAGCAATTGAATTTTTTCAATAAATTATTATTTACACTTTAACTATTTTTATCTCCAAGTCTGCATCAAAGACGTTTTAATTGATTTAAAGTGTGAACACTTAAATCTCTATTCTAAAATGGAACTTTTAATAATCAGGTGATATCATGTATAATTAAATTTTCAAACCATATAAAATATAAATATTAAGTTTTATTGCTTAATATCAGATTGTGTAAACATTATATTTAGTATAATTATATTTCATATTAAAATTAAGAATCTTTAATGTCAAATAAATACTACTATTCATTTTCAAACCTAAAACCTCACGCCGTCTCAAAATAAATAATATGGAACATAATTAATTTAAAGACAATGCATTTTGTGCATTTTTAAAATATATATGATTTATTTTTTACCTTTCATTTTTAGTATATGTTTATATTTATAGAAATTTTGATATATAGCTATGCTTTCATTTAAGCTGATTGTAATAGATAATAATATGAATTGTGCCGTTTTACACATATTCAGTGTATGATCTGCAACACAAAATGTTAAATTCTAAAGCTTTCGACGATATTGTGATTATAGTCTTTACATAAACTGAAATTAAATGCAGCTCATAATATTCTCCGTGGTCGGTTAGACCTATTAACAAGTTGATTAACTCTGTGGCAAGTGTGGAACAAAGCAGCAACAAGCAGCTGAGTCTCAGCAAAGGGGTTTCATGGAGGCGTTGCATGGGGGAACTGAGGTAGATGTCAGGCCGAGGACGATTTGGGTATTTGGCTGGACGCGAGTCGCGATAATAATGATAAACATCATACTGAACAGGCGTGAGGCAAGTGGCATGTGGCATGTGGCATGGGGCAAGAGGCAAGAGGCGTAAGGCGGCCATGCATGCGGCATCCGTTTGTTGTTGTTTGGACTCAGATGCACACACTGAGAGACACTCGTTGGCGGAGGAGTGAAGTAAATTGGAGAGAGGTGGGGAGAGGACGGAGGGGATAGTAGATGGAAGAGGTGTAGGGACTGCGGGGCGAAGGGGTGTTGTAGGACCAACCACGCACTTTCGCTGCGACGCGACATCGTCAAAAGTTTGTTTTGACAAATGATGTCGCTGACATTTTGTGTCGCGTCCTCTGTTGTCCTGTCCTGCTCTGCACTTGCCCCCCCCCCCCTCTGCCCTTGCCCGTGTCCTGTGTCCTTGGCTCCGCAGTCGTCATCATCATCGTCGTCGTCGTCGTCGTCGTCGTCGTTGCAGGACATGGTCGGTGGCATGCATATGTGTGCCACGGACGCCACTTTGACCGCTTCCTAATGAACTTTTGTTTGCCTCGGCGACAATTGACAACAAAATTATGACCTGCAATGGACCCATAATGCCCTCGGATCATCCCAGTGAACTCCCCGTAATCATTTTGCAATCATTCTCCAAGTGAATGGAGCTCAACAAGTCGCGAGTGCCACATCAGCTGCCCCACGAGACCGACAACAGTCACAACTCTTTGATGAATCGGATTGATGCGACTGCAGCAAAGTGAAAGTACTTGATAAGCTAAAACTCTGCATTTAAGTTTAGAATGAACCAAAGACACCAATAATAAATATATGTTAACTAATTGTTGATAAAAATGAAGAATGCATATCGGTTTTTTGATTTTTAATACATTTATTATATAATATTAATTTATTTAATAGTTATTATTCTTATCTCATTATTTTTTTTATATTTATACTTGTAATAAAAACCATATAAAATATAATAAAGTCAAAATAAGTTTATAAATAATAATAAATAATCTAGTCTAAAGAATTACATGACAAATTATATAAAAATTAACATAATATTATCCACTCCTTTTTACTTAGTTAAATATATTAAAGTATTTACTGCGAGCTGCAATTAATATTGAAACGAATTAACGTTTGTTGCTAATTGTTGAATAATTTTAATATATTTATCTATTGCATACATAACTTATTGTAATATTACAAAATTATAATATTATATTAGATCTAATTAGAGTAGATAAATATTAAAATATGTATATTATTTGTGTTTGTTTAAAAAAAGTAATCAAACCTAAATTTATAGCAAGAATAGATATGCTAATAATATATCGAATTAAGTTTTTTGTTCTTTGTATTTTTTTGCTAAAAATCTTAATGTTTTAGAATTATATATTACCAAAGTAAATTAAATGATAAGCATACAAAATTCATCCAATGATTCAATAATTCTGTGAGATGGGTAAACGTATTAATCAAATTGTTAAACTATCCCAAAAGTCCCAAAATGAATACTTGCATATTGAGTTATTATTCTCAATGGAATTTATGAAACGTCAATAGATTGTAATATATTATTACAAATTTATATTAAATAAATATTCTTCATTTTATTAACAAACGTACTAATTTCTAAAGTCATTACATATATATTATGAATATATTTATAAAAAATAGTAGAGCAACAATTCAATTCAATATATAGTTATTATATGAGGTATAAGAATCATAAAAAAAATATATTGAAAAGGGACAATAATTTGTGCGTTGTTAAAAGTAACATTCCTAACTTTAACTTATTACAAGGATTAAAAACGATGTATGTTGTTAGCTTTTCAATCACTTAACATTAGTAGTTAGAAGTATAAGAAATAATGAGTATAACTATAAGAATTGCATTTAATGATTCAATAATTATTTGAGATTGCATAAAGTAGAAAGAAAATTTTAATAAATTTTTCTAAATATGCTAAACTACTGTCTAATAAACACTTCAACATATTGCATTTTAAATTTCAATTTAAATACTAAAGACGTTTGTATTCAAAACCAAATCAGGTGTCTATAAAATGCTATTCACCAAATATAAATAATTTTAAATACCAAGAGAAATTTGTGAAATCATCCCTTGATACGTCAATAAGTTAATTCATACTTAAGTATAAGAAAAACGAACATGTTTCTAAAGTCATTATTCATAATTATGATAAACAAATCCTATACATTTTATAAAAAGAATTGTATAAAAATACAAGTGCAACAATTCAATCCAATCGCACCGGTTTTAAGTTGAAGCAAAAATGTTGCACACACTCTTACCCGCGGATGTGGCCAAAGGGGGAGAGGGATGAGTGTGCCGCTTGTGGCTCAGAATAAAACCTGTCGTTAAGTTAGTTGTCTCTGTCTCGGCATCGCAGTGAATCAACAATGGAAATTAACTCAAGAGCAACGTCATTTCACTCAAGTTCTCCGCTCGAAAGGCAACGGTTTTCGAAAAGGGGAAACAGTTCGAAATTGAGCACATCGAAATTTATACAGGGCCGCCACTCAAAGCACACTCAATGAGGGGCAATTCGGCTCAGCGAGTGGATGAGGGAGGGAGTGACTGAGTGAATGAATGAGTGAGTGTATAAGTGAATGAGTGAGTGAGTGAGTGAGTGAGTGAGTGAGATAGCGGCGCAGCAGTTACTCATAGCTATGGGGTACGACAAATACTACACAGAGAGCAAGGGGCAGGGCCTCATTCATCCGAATTCTTTCTCCGATTGAGCGAAATACAAATGGCGTCCAGCTAGGCGATAAATAGGTTTATCAATTGATTTGGTAATTTTTTAAATATTTACTAAATATTATTGTTAAGATTATTATGTTTAAGATTACTAAAGCTAGAGCAGGCAATTATGGTGAAAATACTCCTATAGTGTATATAGTACGTCAAGTTTGTTTTAGAATTTTGCCATCATCCTTTCTGCCTCTATACATCCAATTTTTAATCTACAATTTTGAGATTTAAATTTAAGATTTGTGAATATATTTATCTGAAAATTACATTACAATCGATAAATAAACAATGAAGCTATTGAATATACTATTAGATTATATTTGTAGAATTATTTGTTTCTTTTGAATTAAAACATTTAAAAATTAGAAGAAAAATAATGCAAATATTTAAAAAATTATAGTTGCATGATGATTAAATCGGGATTAGAACCCACGTCCCCCGCTTGACCAATGACCATTCGCTCTACCTTCTAGGCCAATGAGCCCACAGAAAGTCTGCTGCTAAATTGCAGTTTTGATTGCATTAAGAAAAATGTCATGTCTTAAGTTTTGGGTGTTTATTATCCGATTGCGATGCAATTTTTAGCACATATCGCCTAAATAGTATCCCGAATTTGATCTGTGTCTACAGTCGCAGAATTCTACGGCTCAACCGAAATCACTAAGATATTTATTTTATTTTAATTTCTTATTTTGATTGAATCGAAATGTGGAAAATATTCGGGTACTGGGCATAAACAGTCGAGCACACTCAAATGTAGTCTACCCGACGGGTTTTATGCATATAACCATTATGACGTCCTATTGACGTTTTAGCTATTTAGGCGACCTGCTCATTAATTTATCAATTTCTCTGCCCAATTAGAGCATAGAATTATAATTATAATTATTTATTTATTTTTGTTTTTTATTATGGCTTGTTGACTCTCTAGGCCTTTTGGACTTATCGTTGGCCCCGGCATTGTGATCAAAATTTAGCGACAAGTGCGTGGTTGCATTGTATGTAAATGAGGCTGCAGCCCGGCAAAGGAGGCAAGTACTTTTGGTGCGTGCCCCAAACATGCTGCGGCAACTGGTAAACATGCAACTGGCAACTGGTAACTTGCAACTAAAACCCGGCAACTGGCAACTTGTAAACGATTATCAATTTGTCATAAATGGACGGGCTGCCGTTTAGTCGCTGCCTGATAGATGTTGCCTTGGCCAGGCAATTGGCCAAAAATGTGCATCTACGATAGGCATAACACGGGGACAGAGCGAGAGACAGGAACAAAGATGTTTGCGAGTGAGAGGGAGAGAGAAAGGCCAAGCCAAAAATGGGTCAAATACTACACAGCTTGGGGAGACGGAGAAGATGAGGGAGTCGTCTCATTTCTGTAAGCCACTTGTAGATGTTAATCGCATTTGATTTAAATACATCTTTGGTTAATTTATGTTGTCGACTGTCAACGCGCTGTTTACTTCCTGCCACGCAGCGTGGCAAGCCTTTAGTTTTATTGTACTTGCTACTCGCTACTTGCCGCATTTGGCAACTCTGGCACACGACTCTAGGATCCCAAGCCGAAGAAGAGAGAAGGTTGTGCTCACCAGAGAAAGGTCAGCTTTTGTCTGCCATGATCTGCAATGCGGAAAACACAGATTGTCATTGCAGTAAATGGCTCTAGAAAATGCTAAGCAATCATCTGCAAAACATAGGAGTTATGAGTACCTAAAGTAACATTCAACTTAAGCTTCGAATAGTTGCTGGAGCTAAGATTCATCAATTACAAACTTTCTGCATAATATTTTACCAAAAAAAAAAAAAAAAAAAAAAAATGCTGGGATCGTTATATATTTGGTTAACTAACGTTTTTTTAAATATTTAAATGTTTTTTTTTGTTATTTTAATTAAATGTTTATTATACCTTTGTTAAAGAGCTTTGGTTTTTAATAAATAATAATCAAGTCAGTTGAGGTTTTCACTGTTATTTTGCGAATTTCAATTCGCCAATTTTGAAGTATTTTCTCTTTAATTTACTGCGTATTACCCACCGAATTTCTCTTAAAATGCTGAAAACTTTTCACTAAAATGCTTTTGGGAATCTTTCAGAGCAAGTCAGCTGTTTGTGTGGAAATATTTGATACGATTAATATTTGAAAAATTTTGTAGTACTGGGAATCAATGAAACAAATAAAATACACTTTAAAAGAAAAAAACATTGATTGACAAACTTCTTTCGAAAGTCAACTGTACTTACTTATAACAATGTGCCATATTTTCAGTGTTGAGAAAGATATATACATATATATAATATTCCAAATATGTTTGACTCGCATTAAATAAATATAAATTGCTATCTGTATATTATGCGAAACTTTAAACACAAACATTTTTGAAATTGTTGTTGAAATATGCATTAAAATATTAATTAATTTGTGTATTTTCCATTTGTATTCCAGAATACCTACGGAAGATAGAAAAATTCATAGAATATCCATTAGATCTTTAGAATAGAGTCTAACCTAGATAGAGAATAATGACTAAAGAAAAATGATGCATAATCACTCTTAAAAGATATAGGTATTTAATACAAGAATTTCCCTCAGCAATTGAATTCCTTAACAGTTTGTCGAAAGTGAATCATTCGATTTTTTTAGCCAAACTTTATAGGTAAACCTTTTCTATGAAAAGTATTTAACTATTGTTTATTTATTAACAAATATAAGTAATTTGTGTATGTTTACAGTGTATACTCCTGCGCCCAACGAACATATATAAAAGCTTTCAGTTTAGTAAATTATAACGAAAATTTCAATTGAATTTTGGCAACTTAACTGAATAGAACTTTAAATATAGTTAAATATAATGCATCAACTTGTATTTAGTTAATTTGCCAAACTACAATAGAATTCTTTTGAAAGCCGTTACAATAAATAACTTAGACAACAACGAACAATATCCAAATCAAGTTTGGAATTGAACTTTGCGGTATCAGCGTGACTAAATAGATTATTTTGCTTTAATGTATTCTCAATCAATTATATCAATTGTCCTCTAAAAGCTTTAAATCAGAAATTGAAGGAAACACGAATTTTACAATCTCAAATATCTATTACAATCTATGTTCAATTGAGCAAACTTCCTTAGACAAACATAATATATTCTGCTACAAATTCTAGTTGTTTTTTTTTTTAAGGTAAACTTTTGATTGAAGTAAATCATGAAATCACATATTTGCTGCACTATTCAAGACCCAATAGTTTGAAGTAGTGGAATAGCGATAGATTCGTGAAATTAATTTAAAGCAAAAGTGAGGTTACTTAGTGGCACAATGGGGTTAGGTTGAGTGCGCGCCAAATAAACAGCCGCAAATATGTCGAAAACAATAAATTGCAAAGGACTTCACACATACAGAGCCATACACATAGACAAGACGGAGACTCTCAATGGCATTGCATGAAATTCATGCATATTTTTGGGCGCGTCAGATGAAAGGATCCGTCTGGTTGTTCAATCCATGGTCTGGGTATCTGAAAGTCTGCGGACTATGAGGGGTTTGGGAGAAAGGGTTCACTATGATGCTGTGGGCAAGTCAGCATCCAAATATTTGCCGCGACGCGCACTTTATTATTATCCTTTTATTATCAATGAAAATACACACCAATACACATACACACATACACATACACACATACACATACACAGTTACAGTGAGACCGCACTAAAACAAACAAAAAACTAGCCGTATGCGTTGGAACGAGCTGATTATTATTATCCGGCGAAATGCCGCCCAAAAAAGGGACTTACTCACACACTCACAGACACAAACACACACACACACTCACACTACACTCACACATGAATTGGGCTATTGAATTAACGCGTTGCACAAGTGGCGTCTCCGAGTCGCAGTTGTCCGTCCGCAACGCTGACGACGACGTTGCCAGCTATTCAATTAATCGCACCTTTTCAGCACACCCACACACTCTCACACACTCTCACACACTCACACTCAAACACACACATATTCACATTCATTGCGTAGTTAAAATCAAAACTGGCAAAACTACTCGTAAAATCAACTTTTGTTTTTCAAAGCCAACGCCATCTATTGGCCCATTTTCCATCTGTTTTCCCCCTTTTCCCAACCATCCGCCTGCTCTGCTTCAGACGCATACGCAAATTTATTTATTGAAGCATAATTTTCTATTTGTTGTTTGTGTCGAGGGCATATTGGTTTGGGGCTACGGTTTTTGCCATAGGGTTTTAGAAACTATCAAATGCATTTGACAGCTGCTTCTAATTTTGGCGTCATACTCATTGTAGTAGTTGTTGTTGCTGTCTGTTTTTCATTTTGTGAATTGACATAAGAGAAATGAAGATTCTCGACAGTTTATTGGTAGAATTGGAAGATGAGGCAAAGATAGTGGAACGACGCAGCTGTAAAACTGCTGGCAGAACAAAAAGATTGTCACGGAAAGTCAATGAAAACGGTTATCATTGAATATATCGCGGAAGTTCCTTTGGATTTATAGTCAGCACAATCCAATAATAGACTAAGAATTAATTAGTGCTCTATCGATTATGCGTAAACTTAATTATTTACGACTGAGGATCTATAGTCGGTATACGGTCGGCGGAGGAGTCTTTTGACATATTTCTTATATTTTAAATTATGCGAAATCATTTGTTGTTAGAGTTCGAACTTTTTTCACTCAGTTTTATTAATTATAAAAAGTATTCTTCAACTTCCTAGGCCAGCTAGAAAAGAAAATTGTGATTATTATCATAAAAATTATAATTCTTTCTAGACTTAAAGTCCGTTTCCCAAGCTTTTACTTACGCTTAGTGCAAAATGGTAAAAACTCACAAGTATTCCCATTCCACAGTGTTCTACTCTCTAGTGAGACGAGTCAACTTCCAGAGAACGGGAGCATAAGCCAATGTAAGTCCAAAGTAGCTATTCGAGATTTGTGCATTACATTTGAGGTTACAGGTTCAGTTTGGGCGGCAAATGCACTTGTGAAAAAAAGTGGAAAGGATTTATAATAACGCAGCCTAAAAGTATGCAGTACACGTTTGACAGACAGACAAACAGAAGCGTTTGACAAAAAAGCGCAGCACAGTGGGGTGATGGAGAAATGGAGAAATGGGGGAATGGGGAGAAGGGTAGGTATACAGGTGGGCTTGAGGGGTCCACCGCAAGAATGCACACGTAAAACGCAGCTCATTGTCGCATACCTGACCGAAAGTACTAGAAAAAAGAACGTGAGAAGAAGAAAATAATAGGATACGCAAAAGGTGTCCTGTGCAAGGACATGCTAATGTTATTTTTATATTACTCGCAACAGAGCAGCGTCAGCTACTTAAAAGGGCCGCCTTTTGTTTTTGGCCATGCATGTGTTTAATTTTAATGAAATTAACGCGTGTAATGGCAACCACGCCTCCCAAAAAAGGCAACGACGACGATGATGATGATGGCCTTTTTTTTTTTGCTTATCTCCTGTCTGTCCTGTGTGTCCAGCTGTCTATGCTGCTTTTGATGTATGTCATGCATGGGTCGTCATCGGACTTGGAGTGGGTGACAAACGTGTTAAATGTTAATTAAAAAGCAGCCGTGTAAATGTAACTGTAACTGTAGCTGGTAACTGTAACAATTGTGGACAATGCGTGACAGGGACCGGGAAAAGAATCAGCGCCAAGATGCGGCTTAGTGCAGTTTGCACAGAGCTTTCCGAGAGCTACACATAAACACGCCTAATTAAGGGCGAGTTCGCCTTTAACTTCGGCTCGGGCTGAGGCTAATTGGCCGGCGTTCTTTTTGCCCAGGCGCGAGACAATGGTAAACAGACAACACAGAGTGGTAAACAAACGAACGAACAGGTTGACAACACACACACACACACACACACTCACGGAGCAAAAAGGGCGACAGTTTAGCTTGCACGCAACTGGAAACCACAGGCTGGACAAAAATCGGATGCCTGGCCAAATAAAATGCCATCTTAAATATAATTTTCGCGTATTTTTCCATGCTACGTGTTGTTTGTTTGCCGCTTCTCCTTTGTTTCCTCGTCCTTTCTCCAACCGTGTCGGCTTTTCAAAGCGAGAAGAAAAGATTTGCAAGCGGTGGCACATGTGAACCAACGTTGTCCTATCCACAAGCGCAGCTGATGGCCTTACATGGGCCCATACCCCGCACTTTCCCCCGCTGACGGCATTAACAGTTGCATAATTTTAGGCGCAGTCCAAACTTCAGTTGCACAAGTAAATCCCCTGGGTCTTGGCAACTGCTCAGGGCGCTGCAGCTGCTCGAAAAGCCAAGGGCTTGGCGCCCAACGTGTGCTGTGAATGGATTGAAAGTAATTCGGTTGTTTGATTAAAATTAAAGTCAAGTCTCACTCACATGTGATCTATGTAAGTTTATTAAGTCGGGGTTAAGTTTATCCATCCATTCAATCAAATATTCAGTTGGGCAATTGACATGGCGCCCAACGTAGTATTTGTTCAAAATCAATTTTATTTTTCACTTATATTTGACATTTATAGTATGTCTATTACAACTGCTCAATCTACTCAAATGCCGCTTCGTGCACACTACTTAGACACACACACTCCCAGCAAATTTTCGCCGCGGTTTAAGGAAGAAAACAGAACACACACACACACACACACACAAAAGCAAAAAATATAGAGCTCTTGGCAGGGGAATGGAAAACTTGCCACAGCGTTGTTGGTGGTCGGAGATAAACGCATAAATGACGAGCTGAAATCTTTTTGCTGGAGCATTTCTTGAAGCCCCAAACTCTGTGCCGTACCACCGCAGCATAGCACCACCCCTCCATTCCCCTCGCATGCCACCTAGCGATGTTAAAAAGCATTTTTTTGTTAAGCCTTTCAGAAAAAACGTCGCTTACCGCGGCAGAGGACAGCTACAGTCACAGAAATGGGCAGAGATGGAGACGAAGATGAACGGGAAGGTGGAACTGGAAGGGGGTACAGGTTCATGTGTAAAAATTATAAGAATTTTGCTCTCAAGTTCTTTAGTCGCCGTGTGGTTTTTCCTCATCTTTTATTTTTGTAGCATTTACGAAATATGCATGATGTTATTTTTTTTATCCTTTCCTTTTTTTCTCCTTTTGCTGCCACTGTATTTATTTTACTAAGAATGTGTAAATTTCTACTTTATGCAAAAGCTGCGGCCGCGACTTCTTAGCATTTTTGTCCATTCAAGAGCAAATAAAAAAAAAAACAAACAAACAAAAAGGAAGGAGAACCCAAATGTTGCAATGCTTTTGATGCTGGCATGCCTTTAACTTGCGGCGGCTTAAAGCAGCCTATGACAATTTCTTATGCCCCAAAAACACACATAAGCACATACACATGTGTGTAGAATAGTCCTTGCTGATTTCTTCCTCCCCTGCCCTCTCCTTCCCCGCTCATCTTTCTTTGCTATACAAAGAACTTGAGCCATTAATCGCATTGGTGTTTATTTAGCTTGTAATTACATTCATTTATTTACTTATTGACTGTGTCGACGGACCAGACTCCCCAAATAACTAACAATATTCAGAGACAGAAGTCGCTCCTCCATTTCCCCCACTGACCCCTCAATTACCTAACAGCCTAAGACTGACTGACTCTGACCTAGAGTAAGCCACAAGGAGAGACGAGGCCAACCCCCATTAAAAGCCAATATCTTTCGAGCTGCCAGCAGCCGCAGCGAAATAAGAAAAAATGTCTTTGAATGACTGACAATCAATTTGGCTTGGCTGCATCTATATAGAGGGGAAGAGGGGTCAAGGGGGCAAGCAGGCAGGCAGGCAGGCAGGCAGGCAAGGGGAGTGTCCTGTGGCAGACTCGTGGCTCGTGTCGCCTTAACGAACGTTGAAAATTACTTTGACATAAGTTAATTAATCTTTGGCGCGCAAAGTTCGTGTTTGAAATATTGCATAGCACAAAACAGAAAACAAAACAAAAATGTTTTGCGAACCACAAGGATGGCAGTTGCCAGGAAGTGAGCACCACTTCCCAGCAGAACAACTGATAAATAGACGGAGTGACGAACTGACTGACGGACTGACGGACTGACTGACTGAGTGTCCAACTGTCTGTCTGCTTGAATGAAATATTTGTCAATGAGTATTGCTAATTTACAAGTTTGATTTCTGCCCTCCGCCATCTTCAGCATCAGCTTCAGCTACAGCTCCACTTCCTGGCCAAGGACTGAGGCTCTCCTTGAGAAATTGCCAGGGCATTCTTTTGGCTAGCCGTACATAAATAAAACTCAAACTGACTAACGTGTTGTCGGTAGATTCGCTTTTGGCCAAAAACTTTTGCCTCACACTCAAAGTCTTTCTACAGCGAGGCGAAGTTGTGTGTGAGAAGCTACTTTAAGATGCAAGACGTAGTCTGTGAAGGTAACTCGAGCTGAAGTTAAGAGATTGGCCAGAGGAATTCATTAAGCAGAGGGCAAATCATAAATCTAAATTTCAATCTAAGAATTCCTTAAATTCAAGGAGAAATCGACTGGGAAATAGTTTCACAAGGAATGGAGAAAACTGTTGCTCAATCTATAGTCTCTAAATGGTTCTGATTAAAATTAAAATCCCATTCTCACAGTAGTTCTCAGCACTTTGCTTAGCTCGCAGATAAACTGTACATGAGTACATGAGCTCTTCAAATATCCTTTGCTTTACTCCACACCCTCTAATATCCCACAATGTCCAAGGAAATCCCACAAAATCAATGAGCCGTGCCATATGCGTTTCCCCCTTTTCCCCTGTTTCTACTCTGGACCAGCTTTAGCCCTCACTTTGAATAGTTCTTAGTTGAAGTGGACCACCTAGCGCGTAGACAAAGCAACTTCTGGTTGAGTCCTGCCCGAGTCCTTTGCAGTCATTTCTCATACAATTGCCACTGTCATTTGGATGTCGCCTGAACGTCGGCAAAGCGAGCAACTTGTAATGGACTTTAATCAATTAATTTGAAAACGCTTTTCATTGGCACTGCGAGCAGGGAATCGGTAGGTGTTCCCTTCCCCCGGTCTGGCCACTTTCTTGCAGAGAAATTCGAGACTGTGAGACTGTTAGACAATACGGCAAACGGAAATACATGGCAAACCAATGCCAAAAATTTAGATGGAGTTTGAGTTGGAATTGGAGCTGAAGCGAGTCACAAGAAAAAGAATAAATAAACAACCCGCCTAGCCAGAGATAGGACTAGGAACAGGAATAGGAACAGGGTGAGGTGCTGGGTCAGGGACATGAACAGGACACAACAAACGCACTTAAAACACAATGATGCTCATTGTGTCTGACAGGCTGGCGGCGAGTGAGCGTACGGACCAAAGCAGGATTCAGGACGTAGAAACTCAGACGAATGCAGAAGGGAACCAGCCAACACACAGGGGAAAGCGGGGAGTCATGGGCTAGGTGGTGGGACTATTGCTGATCCGTTGGAGCCACACACCTAAGATGACGACGTCGACGACGACGACGACGACGACAATGTCGAGGATGTTGGCGTCGTCTGGCTTGGGGATTCTGTCCTGTCCCTGGTCCGCCAGCACTTTGATTACGCATTGGCTTTGCCAGCTGCCTGCTGTCCTTGATGTCCTTGCTTTCCTTGCTATCCTTGCTCCTGGTTAAGTCCCGCTCCAGCAATCTCCTCCAACTCTAGCGTCTTTCTTTTTTGCCAACGTTGTTTGGCATTTTCATTTGTTGTCGTTTTGGCACTTCAGTTTGATTTCGTTTGTTGCCTTTGCCTTTTTGCGCTCCAGCTTCCCTTGGCCATTGTCCTGTTGTTCTCATGTCCTCTTGTCCCGTTGTCCTTCTTGTTCTGTTGTCCTCTTTTGGTCACGCACTTTTGCCGTCGAGTACCTCCGCCAATTAATGGGCGGACTGGGCGCGATTGTGACTGCGATACTTGAACTGTGTCCACTCGTCATTTTGTACTTCATTGAAATCAAATTAGTGTCGATAAAGTCCAAGAGTTTAATTTAACGAGTGGCAACTGTAGAACTGTATGAGACAGAGAGGGAGAGGGCATATTGGAAGTACATTTGATGGAACTGTACTTTTATAATGCTATGGAATCTACGAAAGGATCAAAAGATCATCGTCGATATCAATTTCTGAAATATTGATTTAACTAACTATTAAGGTTAATAGGATTGTGGCAAGACATGTAACAGGCAAGAGAACTCTTCTCTGATCCTTTAAAGAGTATGTTTTCTTGATCAGTGTCAATAGCCGTATGTTCGTCTGTCTGTTCATTTAAATACATCGATCTCAGAGATATCTCGAGCAACCAAATTTGGTAGCAATACTAATACATTGTGCCGGCAGATCAAGCGTACATAAAAAGCCACAGACTTGAGATTTTGCACATCTGCTTTGTGCACCACAACAGACTGAAAATTTATTCTCAATCGGTAAATAAACTGAGAAGATAACAAATTTAATATTATATGATGTTTAAAGCAGCTGCAACGGCTTATAGATGATTAGATGACTAGATGACTTAGATTAGATGACTCAGATGACTTTTATATAAAGTTTTTCATATATATTTTTTTGTTTTGACTAAATCGAACTGTGGGAAAGATACAGAAACTGTCCCGACTCTCCGTTTTCTTTTTTTTTTCATTACCTGCTCTTCCAACATATTCTCTCTACATTTCTAAAGGTTTTTAAAGTTATATTCCAAATATTTCATTTATATTCAAATATACCGGCTAGCCAGGCAACTAGTTGGATGCATGATTAAAGCGCAGATTCTTCAATGTTTTACCCGTTCATCCTCAGAGGGGACGTCGTAGACACCACCGCTGAGATCAAACCCATCTAAAGCCTTTATAGGCTAGGTGAGAGTAAATTTATTTATTTATTTATTTATTTATTTATAAATAGTTCCTATGCGTTGTAAAAACCACATACGAACTAACTTAAGCAATGGCTGTGGCCTTAAGCTAAGGTGAGAGTAAATCAAAACTATAAAATGTTATAAAAAAAATTGTTTTTTTTATCTATATATATTATGTTTATATTTCGAGCATCCCTAACTCGAATCACCAATGAAATAGTTTGACTTATGGATACTTCGACTAATAAAATTCTTTGTTTTTAAGTTGCAGAGTACTAAATAAAATCAGAAATTAGTGACTGAAAGAGGACTGAAGAAGTTTCCGTATACCATATACCATATTTATCAGCCACTTCCTTTTATTGGATCCACTTTCGATTTCTTTAATAAGTTTGAACTTTTCTTCAAGCGATAAACATTTTAATACACGTTTTGGTGACATTGTAATTGACGCTGATGCTTTTCACAATGATTATTAAGCGCGGCTGCCAAAGAAGTACATAAAAAACGTCTTTCCTAAAGCTACATACTTATTTCCAGGTAATTGTTGATGCAATGTTCTATCATATTGCATCATCATATGTTAAAGTACATTTTAAAAACATATCCGATCGAGCCGGGAACAGAAACCTAAAACAAAAACGAATAAAAAATCGCACCTAATTGGGGATTTCCTCGAAATGTTCGATTAATGGCCAGATTGGACTTACGGAAATTCGAGTTACGGAAACAGAATTGTATGTAATTTGCTTAGTAAGCACTACCCCCACTCGATTTGGTTCGAGATAGAGAAAATTCGAGTTATAGACATTCGAGTTATGGAAGTTCGACTCTATTATAAAAATTATGATTATATATTTGCTTACTCAATTCATTTTTAGCCAATCTTCTATTTTCTGCTTGATTTTCAACTTTTTTCTATTCCTCTTTCCTCTCGTTTCTAAATCTCTGTTTTTGTGTATTCCTGTCATTCTATAGTCTCTTTTTCTACACTTTAATGTATTTTTTTCTTCTTCAAAGGAATTCTCCAACTTATTTCTTTCTATCGAAACCTCTTTCTGTCTTTATTAGCCAATTTCATTCACTTTATTGCTATCTTTTTTTCAAGTTCTTATTAAACTCGAAATACATTGTTTTCTCTAAATTTTTGACATGTGTAGGATCAGTTAATTGTTCGTTTTTCCTCTCTCTCTCTCTCTCTCTCTCTCTCTATCCTTTATCTCACACTCTTATCTGTATTATCTCTCTCTCTCTCGCTCTCTCTCTCTCTCCATCTCCCTTCTTTCTTGCACTAATACATACAATATACACAACGCGACATTTGGTTGCTTGGCTTATTTCCGCTTCCGTTTCGCTTTGCCTGACTGCTCTGCTGCCTCTCCTCCATCCCCCAGAATCCCCTCGTCAGAATTTTACTGTGTAAAAAGGGAGGAGGAAGGGAAGCGGGGGAACTGTGAACAGAAACGTCAACCAATTTCAAGTCACAATGACACTGAGAGGCGACATTGGCGCTGGACTCTGCAAATGGCAAGAAATCAACGTCAGCTCAGCGGCAGCAGCACCAACAGAAGAAGAAGAAGAAGCAGCAGCTGCAGAGGTAGCAAAAAGAAGAAAACGAAAAAAAAAATGGGAAAAAAGGAGAAAGAGAAATAGAATGAAGCCAAACGAAACGCAGCTGGAAAAAGAATTAAATCAAGAACTCATTAAGGCGCCGGATGCAATCACACTTTGCGCTATTCAGCGAGCTACTCTGTCCCCTTTTCCCATTTCACTCTCTTCCTCCTCCGCTTACTTGCCATCTATCTCGTTCTCTCATTCTCCCGTTGCCTCTCTGTCATACGAGAGCGCGAGGCTCTATAAAAATGGCGTCAACACACAGTGGGAATGTCGCCGTCGCTGTCAACGTCTGCGTCGGCGTCGGCGTCGGCGTCGCTGTCGCCGTTTGCCGCAAAAGTGCGCACAATTATTCATTAACTTTGCACCGGAAAAGCAGAGAAATTAAAAACTGCCAACGCCAGGATAAATAGGGACAAAGTGCAGAAATTAAAAATATGAGAAATAGTACAGAGAGAACACAAAAAAAACACACACACACAAAATAAGAACAACAACAAGAAGCAGCGAAAAAAAGAACATAAGAAAAAACAAGCCGAACAGTGGAAAACACGACTGTAAAATACCCTGTGTCAGAACAGGGCACCCCTCATATTCCTACCCGATATAATTCTTTTGTTATTTACATTATTCTATTCTGTGGGCGAAGGGGGTGTGGCATTGCAATGCAATGCATCGACCGCAAGATACTCATATAAGCAGTGATGGGAGATCAAGCTCAAGTTTCTAGCTCTTACCATTCCTGAGATACGAATGGACAGACAGACAAATCTACAAAGAAACATTGACTTGGCAATTGCTGCTGATCAGGAAGTAGTATCTACTTTATGGGATCGGCCAAGAATACAACTGCCTGTTACATACTTTCAGCAAACTCAATATACCCCCACAGAGTAAAAAAATAAGGTTGAGAAGGAGATGAGGGGTAAAGAAGTGAACTGAACGCAGAGTTGCACTGAGAGTAGCCATGGCAAATGCTTAAATAACTGCGCTCAGCGTGTGCCACAAGCGAGTGAGGCAGCGGCATAGGGGCTGCGGGAAAGAGGGACGGGGTGTGGGCTCTGGGTTCGCGGGTTCACAACTAATAAAACAAAAGTCAAAAGTCCTTAAGCGCAATGAAGAAGCTAAAAATGCAATGCAGCAGCAGAGACTGTGGCAGCAGCAGAGACTGTGGCAGCAACAGCAATAGCAGCGACAGCGGCAGCTTAAACTACAAAAAGAGAGCGACGCCAAGACGGGGCCCAACAGAGGAAACGGTGGGCCAGGCCAAAAGGCACGGAAAAGGGTTAAGGCTGATGAGCTGATGCTGATGCTGATGTCGACTCACAGTTGGCGTAATGAGCGCGCCTGCCGCTGCGGGCAACCATAAAAATCTCATCCTCCCCCTACCCCCCAACCACCCTATTGCACCCCCTCCCACTACATTTATACTCCACAGTCAACCCCAGCGCCATTTGACTGCCCAGCAAGCATTTGGCGCAGTGCAGAAATCGCCTGGGCGCCTGAAAGCATGCAGCACTTATTGTTTTATTCGCCAACGACGCCGACGACGACGACGACGATGGCAGCATATCCGCTCCACGTCACTTGTGATAATTGCGTGCAGCCGGTAGTTGGGCACCTCAACTCCTCCCAACCGCTAAACAGCGCTCTCTACACTCCTCCTTCTTGGCAGGCAGGCATTTCTAAGAAACGCTCAACACAAAATCTGGCAACGCCAGACCAGAAGTGACACATGCAAAAAGGCAGAGAACCCGAAGCCCTTAGACTGCCGCCTCCGCCTCAACGAACTGTGAAGCCTTTGTGCATATCGCGAACCGGATCAGCACCAGCGACAACTACAAAAACGGCCACCAAACGATGCTAAACAAAAAAGGCCAAAAGGAGTGGGGAAAAAAACACAACAAAAAGCGAAAGAGTGAAAAAAAAAAAATACAACAAAATGCGAGAATGCGAAATAAAAATTCATAATTACGTTTACGCCGGTAATTAAAAATTATTGTAATACACGCAATGGGCAGCTGGCCACGCCCCTAGCCCCACACCCTACGCTCCACATCTCCACATCTCCCCTCGACCCCACACGAAACATGCCCCAAATGCGACTCATGTGCGGGTCTAAGTCCGGGGCAGCTGCCACAGCGGTCGGTTGCACAAATCACGGAAGCCGCCGCCGCAGCGGCAACGACAGAAAAAGTTGAACGCCAAAGGATGCAGGGATGCAAAGGATGCAAGGGCTGCAAAGGATGCAAGGGACGCGAGAATGCGAGGATACGAGGATGCGTCTGGTAGACGACAGCGGCGGTAATTACATGATAAAAACTATTTAAGTGGTTGCCAGATACGCCGAGCGCTCGACTGAGATGCATAAATGAAGGCAGCAGGCAGCGGAAACGGAAACGAGGCGTTTGGGTTAGCTGAGCTCAAAAAAATAATACATATATATATAAAGATGTAAAGAGCGAGAGTGAGTGATAGTAATGTTATTAGCAGATAGTTTTGATAGTAAAGACAATTAATAGACTATTTGTATAATTAATAAATTAATAAAAACATAAATGTTCTTGTAAAACTAAGTGTGTACACACTGTTTTACAGAGCTGGTCAACGGTTGCGTAAAATGAGCAGATAGGAAATCGAATAGCTTGCAAATTTAATTAAACTACAGCACTATTTTAATTGGGCTTATGCTGCTGTCATTTCTGATTATGTTCCTCATGCATTACATTCTTTTATTTTAGGTTTTTCCTTTCATTTCCCGAAGACCAGCTCTTTTTTATGTATTATTGCTGAAAGTAATATTTCCACTTATCATCGATGGGTTCTTTTATTCCATACCGACGACGGTTCTCCATATGTTTTTTTCTCATATTATTTTTATTGATAATTCATTTTCTTAATGGTCACCTTATACTAGTGACAACACAATATTTTGTATTCTAATTTACAGCTAAATTAGATTCACTATATTTATTTTTTTTATCTATTGTATGTTTGACGTTGCTTTTATTAAATGTGTTCTGTTACAAGTTTGGATATAACAAATCTTTATTATTTTAAAATATCATTATTATTTATCATATTTTACAATCAAAGTTTTTCTTAAGAAATCTACCTTGCATCGACATTAATTTAAATGTTTTCATAGCTTTCACTTACACTCATTTTTATTATTATATTGCATTCTTAACTCTACTAAATTCTTAAATCCCTTGGCGCCTTTGTCAGGTTAATCTCTTGTATGTTGACCTTTTATTAATACAATTAACGTTATTAATCAATATAATTTAATTATATTTACAATTGGTGGTAAAAGCGATTTCGTCTCTTTATTATCCATTTGTTCTCCATGGTCATTTTATTTCCCGAAGACCTGCTCTTCTTTACATATTGCTGATCGTAATATTTCTACTTATTGTCGATATTCATATTAATATATTAATAATACATTTACTTTATGGTCACCTTATACTAGTGACAACACAAAATTTAGAATTCTTATTTACAGACAAATCACATTTTTTACATTTATCTTCTTATCTGTTATGTGTTTAACGTTGCTTTAATTAAATGTTTTCTGTCATATATTTGGTACACAAAAAATATTTGAAATCGTTGAATATAATTGTTATTTATTGCATTAATCGTATTTTGCAATCAAAGCATTTTGGAAAATTCACCTTGCCCCAACATCAATTTAAAAGTTTTCATAAATTTCTCTTACCCTCAAATTCTGTGCTTTTTTATTAGATTGCACTCTCCCCTCTACTACTGCATCTCTTGTCTGTTGCGCTTTTATCAATACAATTAAAATTTTTAATCAAAATAATTAAATCATATTTTCAATTGATGGCACAAGCGATTGCACAAATGCGACGACGACGACGACGATGATGACGATGACGACGTTGAACCATCAAAGTGAAAATTCAAAGGCCACTCCCTCACCCCGCCCATGCCACCGCTGGCGGCATCAACGGGCACTTAAATTACGCACACATCGTTAAACGCGCGTTTGCAAATTGAACAATATTTGAAAAATTACACAAAAAATATATATTGAAGCCAGCTTCTCTACCCCGCCCATCACCACCAACATATATAGAGTGAAAAGAAAAAATTGCGAATATTTTTATTAATGTTGCGGCATACGCAACGCCGTGGGGCAAAAGCCGCGCAGCTCGTTAGCAACTTAAGTTGAGCTGTTGACGATGACGACGACGACGACGACGACGTCAAACAAAAGGCAAACGTCAATGCGCCGTCGAATTGGCAACATATTTGCGAACAGCACGACGCGCAAATCCCAACCACCCAACCACCGAACCATCGCAACACCGCACCACCCGCCTACTCCTGCCACCCACCAATGCTGCCACACAGGCGCCAGCCTGCGGCATATGCGCGCGGCAAATATCGCAAGCAAAAAAAAATTGGCAAGCAAGAGGACAACGATGGCATGTGAAACTCCTCCGCCTCAAATGCCGCCCACCCGCGAACCTTGCCGCGTGTTTGATTACCACGCGCGGTTACACGCAAAACAACGCAATTTTCGGCATGCATGCCGCCAGTCGAAGCACCACGCCGAACAGACCCTCCCCCTGCCAGCCTCTTCAAGCTCATCCCACCCACCAGCCAGGCTATCAGCATACGGAGGTCAGGGGTCGGGGCGTCTGTTCAATAGAGACGGGGAAGGTCGCGCTTGAGCTGCAAGAAAAATCGCACAAAATCCCACTTGACAGGCGTAGTTAGCGGGCATCAGCATCATGCAAATATCAGTCATGTGGCCAACTTCAATGCTAGGGCTGCTCAAGCAGTTTGCCAACTGAGCAGCAACTTAACAATACAAATTTATGCCAATAATAATGTGGAATTAAACCAGCAAATGATTGCATCAATGTACTTTTAAAGTCTATGGCAAAAATCATCAAGTTAATTAAAAGGTTAGTGCTCGGCAAGTTTCTGTTAATATATAAATATTTCTATATCTGTATTTTACTCATTTAATGTTTATTTCTCTTAAAGTTATATAAATTTATATTAATTAAATTACTTTTTTAAGAGTCTTTTAATTGAAAATCTAAATCATTTGCTCTATGATTCATTAGTTATGTTTAATTTTCAGCAACTTCCTCTTTTTGATTTCTAAGCAAACTTTCCGTACTACCCACGCTGCAAATGTATACATCTTTTGATATATTGAACACTGGCGACTGGCGGGCCGTCGACTGCGGTTAATGGCTTATTTAAAATTGTGGCGGCGGCGCATTTTGAGAAATTGGCAAAAACTGGCGGCTGGAAATTGATACGCGGCAATCAGTGCGACAATCCCCCGAATCCCCGGATCCCCAGCCAAAGATGCTGGGCTTTAAATCATAATCAGTAAAATGGAAAAAATATAAATAATGAAAATTACGCTTGGAATTGAAAGTGGAACAAGAGCGGACGAAGGACCCAAAAGCCAGCGAATGTGCTGCAAAAATTGAAAGTAAAGCGCGGAGGGTTGGCAAAAAAAAAAAAAAATGTAAGTAAAAAGAATTTGCATAACACTGGGTGGTTCGAGTGATTTTGATGAGGGATGGGGAGTTGTTTTGAATCAACAGGATGATTACACTGCAGGAGTGTGAGTGAGCGGAAGATAGAGACAGAGAGAGAGATGAAGAGGTAGAGGGAACAAAAAACCAAAATGAAATTAATCTAATAAGGCAACATTGTCGTCGTCCTGTGTGGCAAGTGGGCCACAAAGTTTAAACTTTACTGCTGTTGTTGTTGCTGTTTCTTTTGGGCCCAAGTCAATTTTACAAACCATTGATGCAGAAGATCAAACTTCCGCAAATGTTGTTAATGAAATATTAATGCGAAAAGGATATGCAATTGACAATTGTCTCGCCTCCTGTTCCTCTTCTGAGTCCTCTGTGCCTTGGGTGGGCTTAAAACACAAAGCCGCTCATTTGCATAGGGCCAGGAACAGAGCCAAAGAATCAGAAATGGCAACGGCCACTCGAGAGAAACGGTCTAAATTAAATTACAATTTCAACTGTGCAGATAATATGAAATACAATATAAAAAACCAAATACCCAAGGAAATTTAAAATCACAGCCATTAATCATAGCGCGACAGTTTCTCCTGCAGCTTCAATTGACATTTTCCATTTGCCAGCCTTGAGCGTCTTATGCAAATTTCCAGAGTCCGCCCCTCGGCCAACGCGAACCGAGCAACCCCTCCACAACCTGACACGTATTGGCTGCAGTTAAAAGCATTGATAAATCATAACCACAATGCCCGGCACAGATTTATTGTAGGGCGAGAAAAATAAATATAACAAACAGCTCAGGCCCCAACACTCTGCGCAGGCTGTTAAGCGGCAAAGGGGTCCACAAAAGGAAGGTCGATTTACATTTGAATTGATTGAAAAATTGTATTGAAAAGTCCAGCAACTGTTTGAAAAATTTGTATATTTTAGACTTTACTAATATCCTGCTTCCGGATGGCGCTTAAACTAATTATACATTTATATGTGTAGTAAAGTAATGCCAATATCAAAAATAGTAAGGTTTACAATACATAATACATTCATAACTAACACACTACATATTTATATATGTACGATTTCAAGCAAATAAACTTTTTATTTATATATATTTATTATCACACATAATTCGCAGTCAGCAAAAAGGTAGGCAACATTTGTTGTAATACAATGTGGTTGGCAACGCTGCAAGCGATTTTTTATACCCTGTGCCCATTCCGTTTGTCCGTCCGTCCGTCTGTCTGAACGCGTGGATCTCAGCAACTATAAGAGCTAGAAACTTCAAATTTGGAATGTAGGTTCCTGAATACCATATGCAGATCAAGTTTATTTTCAATTTTTGATATCAAGCCCCGTTTGTTTTAAAACTAGAAAAAAACACCATAACAAAAGCCATGTTAAAGCTAGAGACTTGAGATTTGGCCCACATGATAAGAAACTTGGGCTTAATGTGCCCAGAAAATTTCATAGCTAAAGACTTGTTTTGATTTGCATTTCGGCCGCTGTGGCGCTAAACATAAACAATCAACAGCCGCAGTCCAGTGTTGCCAGACTATCGCAAGCTACCTATACTGAAAATACTTTTGAAGACCTGCACAGTGTTTCCTACTGTTGCGCACCCTCGACTGATCGGCTTGTTTTTCATTTTTTTATTATTTATTATGATATAATTAACAGGCAGAATAAAAAGATATAAATATCATGGTACCTAGCTCATCGCCGGGCTTAAGTGCATCCTTAAACATGATATGCAAGCGATTACACATTTAATATGATTTATATTCATTTAGCACTCAAATTCAAATATTTATTAAACATTTAATTTTATTATTAAAAATATAAACTGATATTTATTACTATAATTGCAATTGTAGTTTCTTTATGAATCAGTTGCCAACTGTCAATAATTTACGTGTCGCTTTACATATTTTCGATACGTGATTGGCAATACTGCGTGTGATTGGCAACGCCTAATGCCATTGCACTATGGTCCCAGCGACCACTTTCGTTGGCCAAAACCCAATTTTTAGAAGTTAAAAATTTAACGTTCTTTTGATGGATCTACATCAGAAAAAGAGTGACCATATTAGTTGCGTACCAGAAATTCCCATAGATGGCGCCACCTTCGCGAAATCAGCTGTTCAACATGGCTGTTGTTATTAAAAAGTACATGCAGTGAAAACGCGTCAATTTAATTGCAATTTGAAATTGATCATAAATTGAAAAAAAAACTTATTTGATCAAATTTTTGTGTTGAATTGTAATCAGTGGGGTATGTACTACGTGTTTTTTAATGTGAACTATATCTAGTAGCTGTGATGTCATAGTAATTGTATGTTAAAGTGAGTCGTTCAACATTAGTCGATTTGTGGGGAAAACTAATTTTTGAAAAGGTATACAAAGTGAGTCCCACCTAGTCCCACCCTAAAACGTATTGCGTGTCGTAGATTAATATGTTCTTGTTCACATCTATATAGTGAGAAGTTCCACTTTTGACCACATTTCTTGTAAATTGCATTTCCTTGTAGAACCCTGAAGCACTTTTCAACCTATCTTTCCTATGGCAGCTATGTGATACAGTGATCCGATCTATACCAAAGTTGGTCAGGATGTATATGACATGACCGAGTGCATACTCTGTGAGTTTGGTTGAAGTATGTTGGAAAATAAAAAAGTTTGTCATACTAAAGTATGATTTTTGACCGATAGTTCATATGGCAGCTATATGATATAGTGATCCGATCCGGCCGGTTCCGACATATGTACTGCCTGCAGCAAAAAGACTGATCTGTACCAAGTTTCATCCAGATAGCTCTAAAACTGAGAGACTAGTTTGCATAGAAACAGATAGACAGACGGACATGGCTTTATCGAGTCGGCAGTTAATGCTGAACAAGAATATATATTCTTTATAGGGTCGGACATATTAACTTTCATGCATTACACATTTTGGGAAAAAATTGTAATACCCACTGCAAAATGCTCAATACTTGTTTTGTTTTTCACTATTACTAATAATTTAAATAAGCTTTAGTAATAAAAAAGGCAGTGCCACACCCATTTTTTTTTGTAAATATACTTCCTATTGATTATATCTATCCAATACAAAAAAATTAATCAAAAAATCTTGTTTCGTTAGCGAGTTATTAATTTTGGCCAACAAAAGTGGTCGCTGGGACCATAGTGCATTGCAAGTCGAATAAGTTTCAAACAAATTAAATAAACACAAATAGTATTTATAGTACATCTGTATTTGGTACTCACTTAAATTTTAAATTATTATTTAAATATTATTATTTTTTTTATTATTTATTAAGTGTAGAACCTGTACTAACATAAAATGTACCTAAACAACACATGGATGGAACATTAAAAATAGACCAAACCTCATAACTCAGTATGAGGATTCTTTATATAAGGGTATATTTTACCGTTGCTCAATTGTCTTGGCAAAGCCTTGCCGTTTAAGACGCCTTAAAGGTCGAGCATAGCTAATTATTCTAACTTTTATTGCATAATTTACATGTCGCCAAAAAGTAGGCAACATATTTTTAACTCTTCAAATTGCACTTGAGCGACAATTAACTGAGCTGCAGAAAAGTGGGCAACTAATTTTGCAATAAGACTGGTGGCAGCGCTAGATTTTCAACTTTAACTATTAATAAATATAGAATGTATTATGCGCATTTTTAAATTCTCAATAAAAATATTGAAAGAAACCCACAAAAATTAGCTAAATTTGTATTAAACTTACTGGTTTTTAAAATTGAGCTATTTTTTGTTTTGTACAGAAACAATTAGCTCGCCCATTTGACCACCGTGTAAGTTCAATTGACTTGGCTTTAACTACACGCACTGCCGGCAATGCTTATTACCAACATCGACCACATTGACCACACACAGAATTCTGGCTGCAAACTTCGGTCTGAGTCTGAGTTTCAGCTGGCTTTAAGTGCAGCAGGAAAATGGATCAGGCGTCGATTGCAAGTGTCGTTAGTCGTCTTCTGCCTTCGTCGCTGTCTCCAGTGTGCGGGTGTGTTAAGTAAACTGTCAATATTTGATGTATGTTAACACCCAGTGCCTACACACACACACACACACAGACAGGCGACCTGGAAGCCAAAGGTTGCCAATGCCTGGCGTGTCAACAAACATCCTCGTTGATGACGTCGACGTCAATGTCGATGTCGTCTGGAGTGTTGCCGCCTGTTAGCTGCCTTGTTAAACCGATTTGGCATATTTTTGCATGTGTATCTAGCCATATGCACCATTTGGCAGCCAAATGCCAAAAGGCAGCCACAAACATGCGCGCATCGGGCTGCCAACAAGGATACAACTTGGCAGTTTGAATTGAAGTTGGTAATCGAGTGGGAGTGAGAGTTGGAGTTGGAGTTGGGGACCAGCCACAGCCTGGCAGACAGGCAGACATGTCGTCTGCCGCTTGGCAACGTTTTACTGTTATTCAATATGTCAAAATCGTGTCGATAACGTTCAAACAAGGCCACTCAGAGCCCAACACCCAAAACCCAAATCAAACCCGACCAGACGAGTCGAGGGAAAGGATTGAAGGATTGCCGTCATTTGTGGTTAAGGCATGCCAATGCCAGCACCTTGGCATCCATCACTGGAATCAGCTGCAACGAGACAGAGAGTGATGTGTGTGTGTGCGTTGCAAGTTGTTGTGGCAATGGGTTAAAGCCATGGACAAACAGTGCAACGTCTGTGTGGTAAACTTAATTAATCAATTTCAAATCAATTACCACAAATTTGTTACCAATATGCAAAGACATGAATCAGTTGCAACTCTGAGCAGACTGGCCCCAAGATAAGACCCTGCGTCCGGCGGCGCATAAACAAATCTTAGCTGTCAAAAGTGCTCAAAGCCATTGTGCTAATCTCGACGAGAAGGAGGTTGAACTAGGAGAGGGGGCTACAGCTCTAACGGCATTCAATAAATCACTAAACACTTGAATGACGCTGCCAATGCAACTTGCAACACATTGCACACACTTTTGCACAGGGAATGGGGCAGGGACAGGAACAACTGAGACTGCGACTGAGACTGAGACTGGGGCTTAACATGCAAACGACATAAACACAGAAAGAGCGAGAGCGAGAGAGATAGGGAGGGAGAGGCAGTCATACTCGGACGGAAGTGGGCAGCGACCGGATGCAATGGCAGAGGATGCAGTTGCTGTTGCTGTTGCAATTGCAAGACTCGCCTTGGCCTGCCTGCCTGCCTGCCTCGTCGGGCTCATAATTCAAAATTGAAATTGCAACAATCAATTGCAACAACATGCAACAAATCGTTTGTTGCCTGGTAGCCTAATCACTGCACGTTAGTTCAACAGCCAGCGGAAGCTCGGCAAAAGGATGTGAATGTGAATCTGAATGTGAATGCTTTTGGAATATGTAGAGAATTGAGCATTGAGGGTTGACAAATAAATCTCAGACGACAGAGAAACTGTCCAGTGGGAGGATAGAGAGATGATGCTAGGAAGAGAAGGAGAAAGAACGAGTTGTAGGGAAATGGTTCAATTGCTCAGCTAATTTTGTTAATTTATCAACTAGACAAGCGGCTTAAAAGGCAATTAGAATAAGTAAAGGCAATTCAATCGATTGACTGATCAGTGTTCAAGTTAAACATACATTTTAACTGATAAGTTCACTAATAGATATGTAAACGAAAAGGATGTGATAAAAGCTGATTGATTGAAAACTCAGTTGTAAACATTCAAATAAAAGAAAGAAAAAAAAAGTAGAAATAAATAAATAAATACGTATAAAAGAATAAACTTAAATTCAAACAACTAAAATAAAAATATTTTGTGGTATTATTATTTTCTTAAAATTAACAATATATACAAACACTTGAAAATATGCTAGATCTAGCAATGCTTGAACTCACACAATAATCTTTAATACTTAATATAATATCAAGCTTCCAACCAAATCCTTGGGTTCAAAGGTTTCAGAAGCCGATCCGAGAACTGAACCGAAGCTCAATGGTTCAAACCGAACCTTCCCAAACCATTGGAGGCTTGCAGTTTTCCTAAAAAAAAAATTTCAAGGAAATCTCAGACAAACTTTATCAAATAAAATGAAAAGTGACTTTGCAAAAACCTATTTTGTGAATTACTTAATTGAGTTGTGCCCTCTATTTAGTCAAATTTTTACTTGTAACGCCCAACACAGATTTGTAATTAAATCGACCCCATTCAGTACTTCTTCCACTCATACTGTGCCCCTTTTGGATCTTCTGTTGAGGTCTGGCCTAGTGCGATTTACATGACAAAGTTCATTTTGAGTGGGTGTCTAAGGAGGGGGGAACAGGTGTGGGTGTGTGTGTGAGTAGGTGTGTGGTAGCTGGGCCAATGAAGCGTTGGGTGTAATTAGTAGAGTTCACGAGCTAAGCTGCCATTGCTGTACGTCCAGCTAATCTGTGATTTTCCAAATTGTTTCACAAGTGTCATAAATCAATGAAATACCAATAAGTCGTTGTTTCTGTTGCTGTTGTTGCTGCTGCTGTTGTTGCTGCTGCCGTGTTGCAATGGTTGGAAAATGCAAATTTCGCAAAAGGATATGCCTATGCATAAATGGCATTTTGGGTGCAGCAAGTGGAGCAGGCGGAGAAGGAGGAGGAGGAGTGTCGGCCGCCTGGACACGACAGACGACAGCAGGCAAATGGGGTAGCAAGCGGGGTAACGGGGGGATGTCTCACAAGGCAGTTGGAGACACGAGACAAACATATTTCATGCAGTCTCAATTGGAATTCTAAATCAATCAGATTGAGACGATGACTGGGTAGCAACTGTATGCTCTCTCCCTCTATCCCTCTATCCTGATGTCTGCTGGCCAGGATACCAGTCGACCAGTCGACCAGTCGACCAACAACAAGCACAACAACAACCTCTTGACCCCAGCTGTCTGTGCATTAAGTAAGACACAAATCATAATCGTATGCGTGTGCAATGGGAACCGGGCAGGACGAGAAACGAGGACACTCGGCACTGGCGTGTTAGGATATGCAAAATTTCAAATATGAATTGAACTGATATATTAATGGCCACTTGGATTGCCTAAAGGAGCACTAAAAGGGGGCGGGAAGAGGGACAGTCGACCAGTCAGCAAAAGTAGCTGCAGTTTCCTGAAAGGACTCAGGACTAGGAAAACGACTGAGACACTGAGATGGAGTTGGAGTCGGAGTCGGAGTCGGAATTGGAGTCGGTCTATGAGTCGGCGTTGGCATTTATAAATCAAAATGTTGGGCCAACAAACCTTGGCAGGCAAAAGGACATGCCTGCTGCAATGTTCTATCGATGTGTGTGTATCTAGTGTGTGTGTGTATGTGTGTGTGTGTGTGCGTAATTGCCAGGAGCTGTAGTTGTAGCTGTAGCATTGCTGCAACACATCCTTGCGCCTTGGCAGCAAAATGTTGCAGCAACTTATCTCTTGCCTGGCCATATAAATAATGACAAGCACGACGACAAATAATAATACACACACACACACACACACACACACACACAGGACATGCAGCACAATAGGCCTATAGGAAAAAAGACCTTGGTCAGAGCGAGACAAAAGGCAGCCGCTGCAATTGGTATAGGTGTGTGTATCTGTGTGTGTGTGTGTGTGTGTGTGCATAATATGAAAATTTATGTGCGGAAAGGATTGAAAATAAATTTATGAATTATATTGGTTAGAAAATTGCATCTACTCAAGGATATCCTTAATGTTTATAGGATATGCATGCGTTTTACTGCCGGTGTGCGGCATTGTCTACACGATGGCTTCGACGGGGAGGGGGCTGTTGTTGATAGTGCGGGGGAATAACTGTATCTGTAACATGCAACAATGTCTCCGTCGCTGAATTTATTGTTTGTTTGATTTGCATTGTGCCAGGACAGCTGGCAGGACGACAGGACGACAGGATGGCAGAATGGCAGGATGTTTCGGTAACTGGCAATAGCGTCAGCATTAACTCCACAGCCTGAGGACACTTTAAGCCACTTTTCGCACACATTTCCTGTGCGGGGGCCTTTTTGTCATCTTATCAGTGATAAGAGCAACAATTTGCCCTCTAAGTGCTATACAACAACAACAACAACATCGACAAGAGGATAAACGAAAACGAAAAGGAAACCAAGAGAAATCAGGAAATGAAATTTCCACAACACAAATAAAAATCAAAATTTTAAAAATAAACAACAACAAATACAAAGAAGAAGAAGAAGAAGGCAGATGAACGCACAGTTTGAGTGACTGTCGTCGACCTGTCGTTGCTTATCATAAAAATCCAATAAATGCTACAACACACACACACACTCCCATAGATACACACATATATATTTGCAATGGAGGCTGCTACTTTTGCCTTTTACGATTCGGTTTTCGACTTCACCCTCCATCATCGTCATCTCATATATAGTTTACGACTTTCCTTTCAATGTATCTCACTCTCTACGTGTGCTTGTGTGTGTCTGTGTGTGTTATACTCTGGTAAATCTGTCAAAGTTCAGTTACATGACACTTACCCAACCGCTCGAAAACGCCCTACAATCAAATATCTTACACTTTTAGAAAAAAGCGTGAAGAACTCTCTTATAAAGACTTCAAAATTGATTGACGCACAGAATTATGAAACTCTTTAAATATCATTAAATTGAATTTAAAACGAGGTGAGTAGAATTTAATAATAAAAAATATATACAAATTATTCGTTAATCTTTAACCTATATTTATAAAATAAATTATCTTTCTCTATCGTGTCTTATTTTTGGCTGCAAAACTGCAAACTATGTTACCCAAAATTTCTTCCAGTGCATCGCACACCTTCTTTTCTACACACACACACACACACACCATAGACGAATCGCAATAAAAGTTGCCTGACACGTTTATGTTTATCTCTCACGCCGGGCATCATCATCAGCAGTCGCAGTAGATCAAATAGCTGACAAGGACGAGCTGTTTGGGGTCTCTGTAGTAGCTCAGCCAGTGGATACATTTCATTAGTTTGGCATTATTATATCATTATTGATGAGGACACATTGCAATAAAGTCACAGAAACTTTTTATAGCCAAGAGTACACGGCATACTTATAGGCAATTGGTTGGATGCTCTGCCTGAGGTCAATTTTTTGATGACCCCACAACAAATTATTCCCCGACCAGCGATCTATTCGTGATGTCGGTTTCCTTAAATAACTATTTTAGAGGCAATTTCGAAAAGATTAATATATATTTCTAAATTTATATAACATTTTTTGACATATGGCAATGTAACCATAAATGGAACTCGTGTACGATAGGATACAAAAAAAATGTCCAAAGTATTTTAACTATTTTTCACGAATCGCTGGGAATTTCCTTTCAAGCATCACTTCTTAAAACTTAACTGAACCTATACCTATTAACCTGTACCTATTATCAAATCAGTATAAGTAAAAACGCGTAAATGTTTATAAAAAAAAACAAAATATTTAATGGGCTAAAATAAGAAAAGTTTCTACTCATTTTCAATAGTTTTCTATTCACACAGTTTGGGATTAGTTTTTGCTGAATTTGTATATGAGGTGGATCCTAAAATATTCTTCTTTTAAAGCAGGAGAATTATGTAGAGATCATATAAGGTCTTGCAACCGAGTCGATATAGCCATGTGCATCAGTCTGTTCGTATTAACGAGAGTATCTTAGAAAATATAAGAGCTAGGAGCACCAAATTTGGTTCGTAGACTCCCTTAATGTACAAGAAAAAGTAATCTATAAACTTATTTATTTGCCTTTATATTTAAGAGGTGAAATTATAGTCGGGTGCCCGACTGTCCCGCTTGTTTTCTTTGCAGCTCAACCAAATATTAGCGGTTTGCTATACTAAACTCCAGACATTGCCTTTGCTCTAGACCTTGAACTAATCCCAGATGATAACCGACAAATCAAATCAAAACAAACAATGGCTTCACTGCACATGATAATTGAGGCGGCACAACGTGAAAAAAGCGTAAATAAATAAAGTCGCAACAGAATTAGTTTGAAATGCAAAATCAACAGTATTTTAACAACACAATTGGATTTAAATGTGGCACAATAATTGCACGTTTTGATGCAATTACAGCTATAGGGGCAGATTCAGACACTGAGTCGATGGTGGAGTCCATATAAATGTGAGCCTCGACACAGATTGCAACAATTCGAAACAACGAATCAAGATGCGTTTCTACCTGATTTTCGCCCTCACTCTGGCATTGCTGATGGTAAGTCCAAGCTGACATATCATCCTATCGCAGGAGCAGCTAATCTCTGTCCTAATCCTCGCCAGCAATTGGTCGCAGTCAATGGAGTACCTCTCCAAGGATCCCAGCCACTTCAAGCAGTCGGCAAACAGGATGCCTCAAGCAGCGTGGCAGTTGCTGGAGTTCCTCCATCGGGTCAACCACCACGTGGTGGTGGACCACCACCACCACGCACCACTGCAGCCTCCGGCTAATAGGTGTCTCAACTTAATATGACGTAGAACATTGATGCGACCCCGGACTCTGAATCTATCTAACTAATCTACACACTGCACTGTATAATAATTGAGCAACTAAATAAAGCAAACGTAGTGAAAGAATAAACGGTTTAATTTTAAATTTAAATCAGTAATCAGTTTAAGCAGATACAACTCATAATAAATGAACAATGAGTCTAGAAAATTAGGTAAATAATGAAAAGAAATTAATTAGTAACTTAAAATGTAGAATAGAAAATAATATGTTATCGTATAAAATAACATGTTTTAAACATGAATATTAAAAGTAGAGTCAATGATATCGAACACAAAATATGGAATATTAAAGATAGAATACATATCATAGAAGCCACAGAGTGTCGAAAAGTGAGTAATAAATAGAACACAAAACAAACTTGTTTCTCTGAGATCCAATAGTGAAATTTACTTAATAATATTTTAAAAAAATTCAAATTTTCTTTGAATAGTAACTCTAACTTATACATACATAGGATCTTTCACGAGTCTCATCAGTTTGTTATATACTTATTAATGTATCTGTTTTCCACGCTGAAAACATACGACGTGAATGTATTGAATGGTGAATAACTCAATTTGCGTATATTTTTCTTTCGATTATTATTATTATACAATTATCTTTAAAAAAAAATGTGTAAATAGGCAGAAAATTTAAACTTTTTTGTAATGGAAAACGGTTCCAAAATGTGTTAACCTATTGTAGTATTCATACACTATTGTTACATAGCTGGCATTCCAAGCGCTGACAAATTCTAACACATTCCAAACAGTTTAACAGTGAGAAATATGTAATTAAAATGTCGCTATACATTTTATTTGTAACAAATAACAAGTTGAAAGATTTGTTCTTTTTTTTATTGTAGTTTGATATGGGAAACGCTCTATGAGGACAGACCAGACAGAATATAACAATTAAGAGTTTTTTTATATCTGCAATTAGATACAAATCTTACACAATGTAAAGCAATACGAAAGTAATATGTAATTCTCAGTGAAGGCTTTCCGAATGATACACCAGTTACAATTGTTACATCTAGAGATCAATACAAATGACATCATAATATCATACTTATAGTGAGGAACTGTGAATAACATTTGGAGATTTCTGTGGAATGATTATATTGGAAAAGGAAACTTTACTGCAAAAAAATATTACCACTTGATTTCTCTCTAAGCTTTTACAAATGAAATTCAACTTTTATAGCAAATAATTATCGCGTGGTGTGGTTCGAGTATTTCCGGTCTGTAATACTCATTTCGCTCATTGAATGTAAATACTTATGAATGAATAGCTCTTTGGTGCAGTTCATGGATTAGTAAATCCCAATGCCGTGACAAATGCGTGCACAAATAGCAGTTAGCATTTAGCACAAATGTGGCCAGAAACAATGAAAAGTTATTAAGCCTTAAAAAATCACATGCGCTGAACTCAAATAAACTGAATGAAACTGAATGGAACTGCAGATGCGATTTGAGCACAACTAAAAAACAGAAATGGCAATTGAAATAATAATAAAAAATACTACGACAAAGTGAGCAATTTATAATTGCAATAATTACTTCATCCAATGTCAACGGTTCACAGAAGAAAACTATAAATCGGACGGCGGCAGAAGCTCTTGCCATCAGTTGCGGTTGACCAGTAAACTGAGTGATTCTGTGGTACGTTCTGTGGTTCGTTCAGTGGTTCAGCTTGCCATTCATGATGCGCTGGTCTATGCAAATCATTGGGCTGCTGCTGCTCTGCTGTCTGTCGCTGCTCCTCAATTTGGAGCTGTTGCATGCCGCACCAGTTGTCGATCATGTGGATCATGCTGGTTGCGTTCGTGTTACGATCATTAAACAATATCAAACAACAACAACGACTACAACAGTTAGACCGCCCACAACCAATGCTACTGTAGCGCCCGGATAGATTCACAATAAAAGTTTGTAAATTTTTTGTGAGTTATTTGAAATAAAGGAGCGTTTCAGGCGCTGGAAATTCAATTTGATGCTCTGAACTATTGTAAGCCGATCACGTAAGAACGCTTAAAAAAATATCAGTGCATACTTTTTGGCAGGTGCTAAAAATCAATTTCATAGCTGGATTGCAACTTTGCGCAGTCTTTACATACATACATATTAAAACCTTAGAAAAGGAGCGTTTCAGGCGCTGGAAATTCAATTTGATGCTCTGAACTATTGTAAGCCGATCACGTAAGAACGCTTAAAAAAATATCAGTGCATACTTTTTGGCAGGTGCTAAAAATCAATTTCATAGCTGGATTGCAACTTTGCGCAGTCTTTACATACATACATATTAAAACCTTAGAAAAAAGTTATATTTTGCACGAGAAACATTTTATAACCTTGCAGAGATATGTGTTCAATATACAAATGTGTTCCTGTAACAACTATATGATATATGGATTCGGTTTATCCGAATCCGATATTTGCATATACTGCCTGTCTCCTACATCGTCTCAACTGTTGATCCTGAATATATAGTTTATGGGGTCTGACACGTCTTCATTAAAACTAAATTCAGTAATCAGTAAGGATAGGAAATAGTTGTCCGAAGTGAATCATTATTTGCAAAAATGTTAATAGCATAAAAACACGAACCATCTGCACGTTTGCAGCGAATATTTAAAAAAAAATGAATATATTATAATTTGATAATAAGTGGTAGAGTATTTGAAGACGATATCACGATCACATTGCTATCCAGTTCCACTTTTCGTTCGAGTTTTTCATTAATTTCACAAAAATTGTTGTTCGTCCCATAATGCAGCGTTTCAGAAAATCACATCACACTTATCGGCGGGTGTCTAAAATTCGTTCGTTGTAAATCGCGTTTAAATCTGTTGCTGCAGCCGCGAAAGCTTCACTGAAAAGGTCACAGGATACCTTCGGGCTGGCACTCAAAATGCAATTGGCAGCGCAGTCACATGGCCAAGTCGCAGCAGCTCCTCCCCGCCCCCTGGGGAGCATTGTAAATTGGGCAATGGCAAAAGCAAAGGCAAACCGCACAATGCACAAACAAGCTGGCAAATATAATTAAATATTTTATCGCATAAAAGTGTAGGAAAAGTGCCAAAATGAAACGACAACAAGAAAATGAGCAGTTGGCATGCGTTTGCCTGACCATTTTCCATGGTCCTCAGGGGTTGATGGTGCGGGGGGTGGGGGGGTCGGTCCAGTGGCTTAAGAGGTTGGGCTTGTGGTTGGTTCAGGTAGAGGCCGTTCTCCTAATGCTGTTAGACCTGACATTGTTGTCGTTTCATGTATGTACTCTTTGTGTGTATATCTATGCGTGTGTGCGTGTGTGTGAGTGAGTATGCCTGCTTAGCATATGTTCCACAAACAATACGCCCGCAGCTCAACCGACTTGCACCCCATATGACCCATCCATTGCCATTGCCCCCAGTTGCATTTCTTTGGTCTTTAGGTTTTTCAGATGAAATCTTTTTTGGCCTGCAGTAGCGCCAACAACAACAACAACAAGAACTACAATAATAAAAACAACAAGGCCAACGTTCCATTGTTCGGACATTCTGCTCTCCTTTTTTCGACAATTTCCATATGAATTTTAATTATAATTTTTCTATGTTCATTTTCATGAAAACAATCAAAAATGACTTTTGTGCCGCAGCAACAACAGCAGCAGCCTCAAACGCCGCCAACTCAACCAGCCACCTTTCATGGCAATGGGCTTGGGCATGGGCTTGGGATTCTGGGTTTGGGGGCCTGAGGTATGCTTAGGACCAGGAGTAGGGGGTGCTGTGTTAGTTGTAGACCCGATGCAAATTGTCACTGGCATTTTTAGCCGCCGGGCCAAGTAGTCAACAGTTGCATATGTGTGCGAGTGTTTTGTTTGAAGTTATAATTTGTAGTTCCCCTAATGTGGTACCACAATCGAGTGGCTAAATGGTAGAGTAACGATTGCTCCAAGTAACGAGTAACGCTTTGTACATAATACTATTTATATTTAAATACAAGTTTACAACGGTTGAGGAACGAGTTGAGTGTAACGAGTGAGCGAGAGCGAGAAGTAACGAGTGAACTATGTAAGATATTGCATCCAATTAAAAAAATGTATTATAACAAAGAATAAACAACGAGAGCAAAGTAGAGAGTTAAAGAAACGAGCGAACTTTTTACAGTGAGTGCATCTAATCAAAAGTATTTATTATATTTCTGAGGAATCGCTAGACAACAATAGCGAGAGCATAGAATAAAGAAAAATCGAATTAGAAACTAGTGCAAAAGTATCGAGTAATAAGTATTGAATGTACTACAATGAGTATATTTAATCAAAATGGTGACACAAGCGCAAAATAAGGTAAGAATGGATAAACAACGAGTGCAAGGTAGTGAGTAAAAGTAACGAGTGAACTATGCACAGTGAGTGTATCCAATAAGAAGAATTTAATATATTTTAGCTAGAAAACACTATCGAGAGCGTAGAATAAATCTAAATCGATTAAGCAACTAGTGCAAAAGTAGCGAGTAAAAAGTAATGAATGAAACAAAGAGTGCAAAGTAGCGAGTAAAAGTAATGCGTGAATTACAGTGAGTAGTGCATCTAAATACAATAATCTGATATATTGGAGAACAGTCGCTAGACAATAGTAGCGAGTAAGCCCGAATAAGCAACTATGGTAACGTACTAAGTACAAAAGTTGAGCGTAGAAGATTAATTTGAATTTATTCAAGCAAATAAAAGAATTCGTAACAGTTGAATGAACTACAAACACTTTAGCACTTGCAAAATAACGAGTGACAATCAACGAGTTGCTTACTCACTTTCCCAAATCATATTGTGTTGCGTAAAGATTTAAATTTGTACATATTACGATGATTCAATATTTAAACCACGAATGTTTTCTACAAAACGCCTCATTAAGCTAATATACCCAATGAAAGCGATGAGAACGAAGCAAAAACAAATTATATGCTGACATAAAAAGTAACACAAAAGCAAACAGCGACATAAACAAGTTAACTGAGCAGTGCTTGTTGTGCCTGTTGTTGTACCTGTTGTTGTCGCTCTTTTTGTTGTTATTGTTGTTGTTGTTGTTGTTATTGCTTTTGTTGTTATTGGTGCTAGCATTGTATGCACGTTAGCGGGCAGCTTCCGTTTCCGTCCGTGGCCAAAAAACAATCCACCCATATGACAACTGTCGCTGCTGTCGCTGTCGCTGTCACTGGATCTGGGATATGTCCCAGGCTCTGACTCTGTTTCTGTTTCTGGCTCTGGCCATGCATACAACTAGTTTTGAATGCGCCGCAAGGTGGCGCACATGTGCCGTCTGTTTTTGAGATTTGCACCTGAGTTTCATGCTCCTTTTGCCGCAGGCCCAGTACCATATACCCTGTACCAAGTACCCAGTACCCACTGTCAGTCCCTGTTTCCCCCATACCCCCGTATGGCCATAACGAACCGTTGTCATTATGCATTCTGATGACATTTCGCCGCTGTCTTTTGTGCGAGCTTATTTTTGTAGCGGCTAATTAAGAGCCAGCCAACTAGCTATGGAAATTCTATACAGCATATTAGTATACAGGTGTGTGGAGGGTGTGAGAAGAAAGGAGTGGAACAGAACAGGAGGTAGCTTGTTTTATTTTATTTTTAGCTTTTTCTCTGTATTATTTTTTTGCATTGTTTTAGGGATTGTCTTTGCAGTGACAAGTGCGGTTCTAACTGAACTGAAATTAAGCTCTATATGGTATTAATTGCTCTTATACTATAGATAAAAAGAGTCTCAACTATTCATATATTGGCATATTCTATGATACTGATAACGAACATACGTATAATATTGTTATAATAAACTAGTTTAGTTTTTGTGAGACAGCAATATTAAAAAAAAGCTACTTACTTTTAGACAAATTGTAAATATCGTAAGAGTTAACTCATTCTCAAAAAAATAGATAATTATATTAATTGTAGAAGCTACTATTAATTCGATATTAATGTCGTAAGACACTCAACCATTTTTGACTCTTTTATTTTTGCCACTTGTTTTCACACTCAGAAAATTAAGCTTAAGCCATTTTGAAGCAAGTTGGCAGGTCTTTTCATAGCTGCTTTCGGCTGCTCGGCTGTTTTTGCGATGTTTCCGAATGGAAACACATTTTAATATTTATTGCGATTACTTTTCTTACATTCAATTCAATACCACCTAATATTTGATCAAATGTGGGAATAAATCTTGAGAGATTTGTAAACAGCGATAATTGCTTTTGGGTTGCTTTTAGGTTCCTAGAGGTTTGTAGAACAATCCTCTAAATATTCTTGATCAGCATAAACAGCCGAATCGATACAGCCATGTCCGCCTATTCGTCCGTCTGTATGATTAAATAGATCTAGAGATACAAATCTTAGTATGAAGATTCCTCTATATTCTAAGTCTAACTAATTGAGCAATTTTAAAACTATTGGGTTTCCTAACGTCGGAGCTTATTCAGCGTCAGCCCAAAAGAGAACATCAGCACTACAAAATAAGTACACGGTCTCTCACAGTTGGTTTCGATTGTTGCCCGAAATTTATATATGTATAGATTAATATTTATTCCATATATGTCTGAGTTACTTTCGAGCTACAATCAAAGCTACAATACAAAGTGAAGAGATAATTCTGAAGACACTTTCAGTAGTTGTCCTGTTACATCGATAGTTTTTCACCTTCATATTGATAGTGTGGACAACTATAGCTGGTAGACTTCAAATCGGCATGGAATAGATGTTTTTATAGGGTTTGAGTGGCGACTGTTTGAGTCTGCCTCTTGGTCAAGTTGAAAACTAATTTTGCAAACATTTGTCAGCTCATTAACAATTCAATTTGCTGCATAAACGACCTAAACATACAAACAAACATGCACACATAGTGAAGAAGACAAAATGAGAAAGGTATATAGACCGAGTCTGAGGTTGAGATAGAAACGGAGCTGTAGATATAAAAGGGGCTTCAATGAGTACTCGTAACAAAATGAGTAGTTAGTTGAGTTGGACTAACCACACATGGAAAACAGTAAATATTCAATTAACAGCACAAGTTGAACTAATGCTGAACCCTTTTTTATGCTATCAAAGAGCCACCCCCCATCTCCCCCTTCACCACAATTTAAAGAGCAATTTTAGTTTCAGTTTTTTTGTTTTTATTTTTTGTTTTGGTATAATTTAGTGAGTAGTTTGCTTTGATTTAGCAAGGATTCAGGGTCAGTTCCATCACTGCGGGCATTTTTCTAATTACTCAGAAAAAGCAGCTGGCTTTGAACCCAAACTAGATAATTGTGGAATTGTATTTTATTTAATTTAAAATATTTGCTAAGCTACCAAAGGAACATTTTGGCCGGCAGAAGATGCTACCATCATCATCATCTCTCCTTCCCTTCTGTCTCCTTTCACGTTGCCGTCTCGTTCAGTACCTTTTGCTTCCCCCGCTTCCCCGCCGGCACCTGGCTGCATCGACTGCGACGTCTTTCCAGCCATCGTCGAACAAATGGTGTCAGCAGGCGTGTGTCGATCGCATCCAAATCGGTTTCACGCAGTAACAGACTGGTCACCAGAGCCACCACAATAGTCACCATTGCTCCGAACAATGTGAAGTACAGATACGAGATGCGATATAGCTTGAAAGGCGCCGCCGATGCAGGACTAAAGAAATTAAAATAAATGCAAGGAGAAGAAAATCGAATTTCGAATTTAAATCACTTAAGCAAGGGGTCATTTTGAAAGGTAGATAAATTCGATTTTATCTTTGGATACTCACCTGATGGCCCCATCTAGAGGTAGGCTGCTGAATTCACCGCGCACGCCTTCAAATGTGTAATTACAGCCCAACGTGGAATAGGGCTTCCTGGGATAAACCAGATCTCCGGTCACAAGATCCAGCTGAGCGCTAATGCACATCCAGACCATGGCGAGGAGCGAACAGAACCCGCCAAGAAGCGCACCCTTTGAGTTGACCCAGGGCAGCATGACGCCAGCTGTAAAGATGCCCAACAACGGACCATTGGCCACCGAACTGAGGATAATGGTCAGCTGGAGCACGGCGCCCAGCTTCTCCACGACAAATACCAAGGCGACAAAGATGAAGCCGAAGAGGACGACGACGCTGCGCATGACAAAGGCGGTTTGTGCCTCACTCAGAGGTTCACGTCGGAATGTCTTCACAAAGTCCTCAAGCACGACCGCCGAGAGAGAGTTGAGACCCGTGGATAGGGAGGAGAGGGCTGCACTGAATACTCCAGCTACAAAGACACCTGGCAAGCCGGGATATGAACCGAGCGTGTCCATCACCAACAGCGGCAATAGTTGATCATTCCGCTGAGCCAGCTTTGTCTCTAGGGGATCGCAATCCGCATATGTCGCATAAATCAGAAGTCCCGCATAGCCGCAGATAGCGATGAAGGTCAACACTCCGGCTATGAATGTCCAGATGGCAATTCTCGCATGTCGCAGCGTCGGCAACGACAGATATCTCTGTATCATGTTCTGGCTAATTGCATTCGACTTCAGCCAATGTGCCACGCCCCCCAACACCAGTGAATAGAAGGTATATCGCTCACTGAGATCTGGATTAAAGCTGGGCGCCTCAATGCGCGTCGTCTCCCTCGCCCGCTGCCACACGACACTCGGTCCTCCAATGTCCAAGGTGCCCTTGATCAGCACCAGAGCCATTGCCCCAAACATGATCAGTGTCTGGATGACATCTGTCCAGACCACGGCCTTCAAGCCGCCAATACAAGTGTAGAAGATGCAGACTACGCACACACATGGCGTCACAATGTGGATGTTCACACCAGTTGCCTGATTGAAGGCTATCGCCGGCACATAGATCACAATGGGAAGCCACAATAGCTGTAAGGGATGGAAGAGAAAAGCCTTTTTATTTTAGTTATTGTTTATTGAATAAAAAAATAGTATCATATACTATTATAACATATTGTATTATACCATAATCTATTATACTTATATATTAGTTCGTAATATCGATAGATCTAAGAGATGGACGTGAAAAATGACAGTGAAATGGATTTGATGAAAGATTTCATTGAGGAATTCGAAATAGCAAACCTCATTTTATTTTATTCATTATTTATCATACTTCAAATTATATTGTATCAAATAGAATCATACAGTATATCATACTATACTGTATTATACCATATCGTAAAAATATGTCAATTCATGATTTCGATAGCTCTAAAGGATGGGAATAAAAAACGTCAGTGAAATGGATTTCATTGACTAGTTCGAAAAAGCAAATCAGTTATTACCTTATCAATGGTTAATCATATCAACTTATACATAGTATATCGGATAATATGCATTCATATTATGAAATAGACCGTGAAATAGTTTATAAAAGGGTTCCATTAAGCAATCCTAATAAGTAATTTTCTTTCTATTATATTGATTATATCGTAATGTGTTGAAAACTAGAGAATCCGTTAAGTAGATACCATCATAACAAAATTCTATTATATACAAACAAATTGTGTCGTACTAACAGCCAAAACTTCTACATATTTACCATAACTTCTTTTTCTTTGATACATTTGACCCACAGATTTGAAAATAACTACTTTTTTTAACTTTTAAATCTTATAATTATATCTAATAAACATTTATAAGTACACTCATTAAAATTTTGATCGCTAATCTTACAGATATATATTTTTAGAATAGTAAAATTATGATTTCTTGTGCCTTTTCATTTTTGAAGACTTTTCTTTATTAATTCTGGAAAAAATCTAAAAATAATGGAAATTTCTACTATGCAGCTTTATTTGCATAATTTGAATTATCTACTTTGAAGACATTAATCATTGAAATCTAGAGGAAAAGTGTGAAATAATAACATCTTTATTGGTGGTTATTTTTACGGATTTTATGCCCCAGGAATGTAGCTTTAAATTAGTTTATCTTTTACATTTCTTGATTGTATAGACAAATAATGTACATTTAACAATAATGGAATGAAATGTGTAAGAACGAAGAAAATATTGTATGATGTATAATCAAATATATAGTGGAAATCTTAATAGATTAAAAGGTTATAATTATGACAGTAGTAATAAAATAAGTCCAGGAGATATGTTTAGGAAGTGTATCTAATTTAAGGCAAACAGAATACAGTAGTTTTGTCTAGAACTGAGTATAAATCTCCTCCTATAACTTAACTTAGAAGGTGCAAATTCAAGATTGTTATCAAAATTGCTTATTAAGACTTACCGATGCCATTATGAACATGACAGAACCAAAGAGACGCAGACTACGATTGTAGCGCTGTTCCAGATACTAAATAAAAAAATAAGATAATATTGAAGAAAAGTTATTCCGGTTTAGGAAAGATAAACAAGTATATACCTTGTAGGTGGATATCAAGTTGAGTTCGTGGAATACGGGCAGAAATATGTAGAACATACAGAAGCCCATCAGTATGAGGGAGCCCATGATATACATATACTGCGAACCGTACAGGTAAACCTCAGTAGGAGTACCCAGCAGTGTGATGCCCGATATGAAGCTGTAAAGTAAGGGAAGTGAATAAGCCCACGAATTTTGAATAGAGATTCTGTGGAGATTGCCTAAGATTGAATTTATAAGCATAATAAGTAGTATGTAGTTGACCCAGCAACTTGACCTTCACTCGGATATGTCGTCGTGTCTGTCAGTTTGAAACTTATTGGAGATCAGCGTGCGTTTTATACAATTCAATTAGTCTGTCGTTTGGGGGCGTTAAAATAGCCCGTTCTTATAAGCTCGACACTGAAATGCTTTACTTGAATGCGGAAAGGCTCGTTGCTTTCAGCGATTCTCATGCGATCCATTTAAGCATCATGAAACTATTTGATTTCGTGCGTTGATAAACCCAGCCTCACAGCTGGAGACTAAAAATAACACCGTAACTGTATGTAAGTGAAGCAACCTCTCAGTTTCCGGAAACGACTAAGACTGCTAAATAACGTGTATCACTTATACATTGATAACTTAATAGAAATTTTACTCAAATGAACTGCGTACTTGTCTATTGAAATCTTAAGATTATAATGAACAATGTTGTGAAAATCTAACTGAAAATATTATTAAATCTCGCTGAAGAATTTTGAGTTATTTGTTAGTCAAAGATCAATCTATCAATGTAATATAGTATTTGTAGAAATGCTGAGTTGCAGATGCACTTAATTTATTTAAGCTCTTATAATAGAAGTAAAGTGAAGGAAAGTCTGCAGAACTGAGTCAATTTGATGTCATGAGTGCTATTTCTATACATATATTTATTAATATATTTTTAAGAAAGTCAAATGGATAAATCTTAAGTAAAGCTCGCGGTTTCCGAAAGCTAAGAATAAAGAGTATCTAAAGTACTTAAAGATCTCAATAATTTCACGATCATGTCGCTTATAAATGCATTATAAAGAAAACTATCCGAGTTGCAATCTAAAGAAAGAGTTATTCAAGAAATCTCATTCATTCCGATTTCAAGCAATAACTACAAATTAAATAAGTAGTTGTATTATCTACAGACTTACCTCGCTATAAGTGACATGGTGATGGGAAATATCTTCATTTTTCTGCCACCAACCAGATAGGAGGCTGCACTATTGGCCGCCTGCTCGGCATCGCCGGACTTAATCTGTTTGGACTCGCGGCGCATCTGGAGGCAGAAATAAATACCGATTACGGCGCAAATGGCGAGCATAAGGCAGAAGACAACATAATCCGGCCAGCCGAAGCTTTGCAGACTGGTACGCAGCTCATCGACATGCATATTGATTGATGTTTGAACACAACTCAAAAAGGACACAACACAGAACAAAAATTGTGAGAGGGGATCGAGCGATCGAGGTTTTCACGAGTGATTCAAATACGGTTCAATACGAGTTCCGAGCTGCCACCAAAGAGGCACCGCACTGCTGCACGCATCAGATGTTACTGACAGACACTTGTGCCACATGTGGCATCTACTGGCGACTCATTTTGTTGTCTTCAGCCTCGGCTCAGCCTCTCTATGAACGAACGAGCAGTCAAAACTGACCGTCAGCCGGTTACACTTTTTTTTGATTCTGATTTAGATTTGTTTTAACATTCCCGGGCAACAGAGACGAGCTGTGAACTGTGCGCTGCTCTATTGTTATTAATTATATTATATGGCACTTAGCTTCTGTATACCCTATAAAGGGGTACAGATAGGGTACATCTGTGAGATGCCAGGAGTTGATACATAGTATATACTTATATTATTTTCAGGAAATGTGTGTTCTGTAAATGGCATAAATATCGGATAATAATTAATAAAGATATTTTGGCTTATACCATCTCAATAGAATGTTCAGGGTAGCTGCTAGTCGATTATTTTCGTAAAGTGTTTTCTTGCTTAATTCTCTTTTCATTTGGATGCTTGACAATCAGAGGCGACAACAGCTGACAGCTCCAAGTTCGCGATGCTGTTTACATTCTGGATCGTCACCTGCCCCCAAAAGATCTCAAAAGATTTTCGACTTGAACGCATCAATTGAAGAACTTAGCGCAAATTGAGTGTTCCATAGATCAACGTGGTGTCAACTTGGGTTCGTCTTTGTCTTTAGATATTTTAAGTATAATCAGCCCGCTATTGGGGTTTCTCTTTATTTTTGGGGTGCCATAGTAGTATAGGATTCGGTTGCGTAAATTAACTTGATTAGATTTAGTGCGCAATTTGTGGTCAGTAACTGGCGAGTTCAGCAAATGTATGTAGGGCGATGTGTGAGTGAGATAGTCGTAGGCTGTGCGACAGAGAAGGCAAAAATAATAACGATCATGTCAGATTTAGCATGCGTAATTTGTTAGTTATCAGTTAGGATTAAAGTTAATTTGTTGAAATTGTCTGTGTTTGACCGCGACTTATAAAAAGAATACGCCAAATTTAGATCAGTTTTGTTTTGCCAGACTTAGAATAAATCAAGCAGAGAGACTGATTGCGATTGGCGCTTATTCTAAGCACACTTTTTATAATAATAATAATAATAATAATAATGTGAAAATTGTAAGATATCAGACTATGACTACATGACAATTTATCCAAGATTTTCCTATACATACACATACTTATTACGTACATACTTATTACACTTTATATATATTAAATAAAATATGAAATTGGAGAAATATAAATTCAGTAAATTAATGGGATGGATATATTTATTATAGTTCATCTTTTATGCAGAGTTTTGCAATTGAAACTGAAGCCCTTAGTGGAAAATTTTCAGAAAACGATTTTTGTTAGCCACAAACTGTTTAATTGCTTAATACATGGATCAGTTAATCAGTTTTCAGTGTTAAAAGTTATATATATACGAAACTATAACTATCTGCAAGAATAGATTACATTTGATATTTAATTATGATATTAGAATTTATTTAAAAAAAAAAAAAGAATATTATTGCAGATTCTAATACAATGCACTGCGAGGCTGCTAAACGTGGTTTAGTAGAACAGAGCTGGGATCAGCTATTGGTGATTTATGGTCTGTTATATGTGAAACTCATTTAGATCGACCAAAGCAGCTGCAGCTTCACTTCCCAGCACATCCATATCCACCTCGCCAAAGCCTCCATCGGCTGCATGGAAAAGAAGTTTAAATGTTGTCAGATTAAAGAATGGATTAAAGACCTACCTGCATCATCACCAGCTCCGACTGCTGCATCACTCATGGCCAGCACGGTGGTGGCTAGTTCCTTGAGTGTCCTCTCCAGTTCACCAAACTGGCTCCAATTCTCGCCCGAAGGAGCTGCCTGGATGGAGGAGAAAGCACAGAGCAACAGTGCGAGCGTAACACAAATCCAATTGAAAGCCATGTCAAAAGATACCTATGAGCGTGTGAACAATGTTTTTATAGATCGAATACTGATTGCAATGGCCGATAGCTGGAACCACATGTTCTGCACAATTAAAGGCCCTAAATGTTGCCACATCGCATCAATAAGCAGCAAATGAGCTATGACAAATCTAGAATAGATAGCGATAACGTTTAAAGTTATTCACAAATATTATTAACAAATTGTTTTTGATTTATTGAGGTTATGTGTTCTAACTGCAGCCAACTTAACACGCCTCGAATGTTGCCATAGCTCTCAAAATTTGGCAAAACTTTGACATTAGACATATTCTTCCACATAAATAATTTATATGATTATTTTTACAAATTTTTCAGCATTCAGTTGTCAGTTGATAAAAATGAATTGCAGTTGGCTTTTTCACATGCACTTATGATCACCCTAATCTCACTTTTAACTGGCCAGCCTGAAAGTATGCTACAATACATGATGCGCTTTCGTTTTGCGGTTAACTTTGTGCCTTACAAAATTGTTTTAGCATTTTACAACACAGCACAGTCTGTTTATTTATTTTTTTATTGTGTACTTAACGTCGCTATGCATTAATTGTACATATGTATTTATAATTGTATGTTTATGTGTTTGTATATATATATATTTATTTTTCTTTGCTGCAAAAAGCGTCTGCACTTTGCAGTCAATCGAAGCATAAAATGAGCAGCAAGTGCCACTACATCCACATCTAAATACACAAACGAACACACACACACACACACACACACACACATGGTGCAAATGAGTGCAGTGTAATGTACAGGTGCAACCAAACACACACACACACCAAGTCGAGTGTTGTGCAGTCTTGTATCAGAATCAAAAATTGTATACGACGCACGTTGAAAATGAATCCTGCATATGAATACAACAAATATGTAAGTACTCATAGTATTCATTCTGCGCTACATTAACAGACAACGCCGCGTACATGAGTTATCACATAGTAAGTGTTAACTGTACCCGAATACATATCCTACTGTATGTGAATATTGAGTCAAAGAATGGGATCAGGTTCCATTTTGATTGAGTATATGTTATCGAACTATGACAAAGATGTTCTCAATTCAAATTCATTGCAATTTATTTATTATTTTATCTCATCTATAATTTCAAATATTCCTTAACGTATGAAAAACGCTGAGACAGTTTAAGAAAAATTCCTATCGTATGTCTGTTTTCCAACATTTACTATGTTCTCTAAATGATCTTTCAAATTTTACACTGTGCTATAGCGCCCTCTATGTGTCGTCTAGGCACCGTATCAACTAAATTTGTATATCTTTTGATTTCTCGGGTTGATTTTATTCATTTTTCTTGCATTTTATTTTTACAGGTACCAAAACGGCAGCAACGGCAGCGACGCATTAATTAATTCCAGTGCAGCGATTTTTCAAGAAAAAGCCCTTTTTACACATTTAACACACAGTACGACATGTGTGTGTGTGTGTGTGTGTGTGTGCGAGTGTGTTGGTGTGTGTGCTGGGATGTGTTTGTGCACTTGAAACGTTTCTGCAGGTGTTGTAATATTATTTGGAATTATGTTGGAATTTTTTTTAGCGTTGCTCCGCCGCCGTTGGAATGCCATGAATATTATTTGCTTTTTAATTTTGTTTCAAGTTGCATATGTCTCTCAGTCTACAGAAACACACAGAAACACACACACACACACACGCACACACGGAGGAAATGCTGGTGTGTGTGTTCGTGGGTCGTTGTTTATAGCTAACTTTACAGTTGAGAAAGCATTTCTAAAGTGGTTTTAATTAGTTGCCCCAACTGTTTTCGGTCTGGTTTGCTGCGGTTCTGGATGCGCGTCTACAACTGATCCCCAGTGTTCACATCCCGATTCCCTTTTCCCTATTCCCGCTGAAGAGCATAGACTTATAACATTTTGTATATATGTATGCTGGAAGGAATGGTTAAGTTTATTACAATGCATGCATAGGACAGAATAAAAAGGATAAGAAACTGATTAGAGTCCTCATTCGGTTACAGTATTCGCCATTAGTATCATCTCAAGGAGCTGTGGTTGTGGATGTTCTTGTTGAAATGTCGTCGGTTTTATCAGAGCATTTGCAAGATACTGAACTTATAACTCTCTGCAAATCGAAAGGAAATCATATCTCGAATTATTATTCTCTAGGATGATCAATTCTAATGGATATTCATACCCTAACAATTTCCCTGCAAGGATCCAAGCCACTGAAGAAAATAAAAGGGAAATTACTCAGAATGCAGATCTTGCTCTGAAGCTCTCTGATTTCATTCGAGTTGCACGACTGTAAGCAGAAACAGAATTATCAAATTCAGACTTGTTTCCTTAACTTGGAGCTTACCTGGGCGCCTGGTGTCATACTCATCAGGCAGGCCACAGCCAGAACAAAGCCAAAAATAGTCAATGTATGGAACTGCATCGTGTTCTTTGTAGTAACTGAAACTCTTATTTCTGAACTGAGTATCCAAATCAACTCCAGCGAATTATATACTCCGCTAAAGTCGCTTGAATACTGCACTGTTAATGAGATCGTGCTGCAGCCTAATTAAACCGCAGACGTTCTACGATAAGAAGAACCTCGATTTGAGTCGCGTTATGAAATCCAGTCATAACTAAATCTATACATATTCAGAGTTTTTCAAAATAAACAAATTAAAATTCATTTCGAGGAACCCGTAAACTTCACATTATCATAAATATCCGTATAATTAATTTTGTGTTATTTAAGAATATTTACGACAAACAATCCTATGCAAAATTAGATTTTAGGAACAGATCAAGCAATAACTTTAATAATTATTAGAACTGACTTTTGATTTAAATCAATACCTAGAGTAATTGAATTTTTAGACCCTTTACTTAAAGAAAATCCTAAATTGGTCTATTAAGTTTGTTTAGTGTAAAATGTGCGTAATAGATCTAAGGAAGTCTGGCAGACCCCATAAAGTATATATACTCATGATCAGCAGCTGCAGCCGAATCGATATAGGAATGTCCGTTTGTCTGTCCCTCTGTCTGTCCCTCTGTCTGTCCCTCTGTCTGTCCCTCTGTCTGTCCCTCTGTCTGTCCCTCTGTCTGTCCCTCTGTCTGTCCCTCTGTCTGTCCCTCTGTCTGTCCCTCTGTCTGTCCCTCTGTCTGTCCCTCTGTCTGTCTGTCTGTCAGTCCGTCCGTTTGTCCGTGCATGTGTCCATCCGTCCGCTTGTCCGTCCGTCCGTCTGTCCGTCCGTTTGTCCGTCCGTCCGTCCGTCCGTCTGTCCGTCCGTTTGTCCGTCCGTTTTTCCGTCTGTCCGTCTATCCGTCTGTCTGTCCATCCATCCGTCTGTCGACCGTCTCTATAAGCTCCTAGACCTCAGAGACCATAAGAGCTAGAGACACCAAATTTGGTACATTAAAAATCCAATTTTAAAACTATTTCTGCTTCAGGATAATTAAAATGAATTGATTTTTAGTAAAATCAACAATAACCTTTATGTGATGACAGTCATGTCAATTACTTATCGAAATTAATTTATCCCTAATAGGAACACAACTGTACTTCCTGCTATGTCGCAATGTATCGTATTTAGTTAAGTGTATTAGGTCACTTCCATATATGCAAATGCGCCAACACACACACACACACACACACACATATATATATACAAACGATAACATATGCTAGTTGTTGTTGTTGTTGTTGTTAGCATTCATTGTCAGTTGACTTTTGAGGCGCACTGTGTACACTCATCTCGAGCCCATTTACAATAATATTTATCAAGTGCGCGGTACACACCCAGCTAGGAGTAGCGTCATATATTAGCGGCTTTAGCGCCATCCTCGTAATCATCATCATCATCATCATTATGATGATGATCATCATTATGATGAGGCGAGCCTATGCGTGGCCTCTAATTACGTCGCATTGTCATAACAGAATTGAGCGCATTTGACACGCAATTGGAGCGCACGATGACATGTGAGAAATGCCATCAGAGTTACGGGAGAATTACGGGAAAGTTCCTAGTTCCGAGTTTGCTTGCAAGTCAGTCAAAACTTGTGCTCGAACTCGAACTAGAAATGTAAATGGAAATGGCAATGGCAATGCCAATGGAAAGGGAAATAGAAACTGACAATGGAAATGGACAGTGACAGTGACAGTTAGTGGGACTGTTGCATCAGTTGTCGTACCCCTCTATATCCTCTTTTGACTTTCCCCTGCAGCTTAAGTAGATAAGAATTAATTGTTCAATGGCACGCATTGCACTTAATATTTGAATATGCCCATGTCCCTCGCAAAGGAGTCAAATGAGAGCGAAGCGAAGCGTTACAACATTTTGACTTATGCCCCGTCATTTGGCCCACGCACCTATGTAAATAGTGGAAGCCTTGCTTAATCGGATAAAATTCATAATTATCGTTATTACTGTCATTTCTTCTAATGACCCGCAGCACACAAATTGCGTGTACTTTTCTATTAAGATGAGCTATCAAACGCACTTTGACTGCGACTTTTTCTAGTCGTTGATTTTTTTCACTTTTCTCGCTTTCTTTTTGTTGTTGTCAGTTTTCAACTACATTTTGTTATTTTGTTTGTTTTTCACATACCCTAACTGTGAGGTATTATAAATTAACCAAGTAATATAGAATACTTAGAAGGTTAGAATTTGGTAATAAATATTATCTTGTCGACAGAAACACAGATTTTCTATATATATTAATTTGTTTGAAAACGGATTAAAGAACAAATAACTATAATGTTTTCGTATAGAAACAATCGATATCTATAATATTTACAAATATGGCAATCTTTATTGAGTGTTCAGATTTCTAAAAAGAGTTTTAATTTATTTTATATTTAATATAACTGATAATAATAAAGTAATATTCTCCATCTATTATATACAAAATATACAATAATTTCAATAAATTGAATTCTAAGGTATTTTCCAGTCGGTTTGCCGTCAATAATTGTTCTATCTTTTTTGTTAAACATTACTTGCCCATATTTCCTTGACTCTAATACACTCACCTCCCCCCACGGTCCGGCAATCCGCTCCTGAGTTCTGTTGGAGGGCGCACGCGTAAATTATGTAATTAAAATTCCGCACCTTAATTCAGGCAATTTATTACATAAGCTTTTGACTAATTGGATAACGATCTTTAACTATGTTTACTAAATACATGAAAGATACATCACAGCCATCAGGTAAATAGGCAAACAGCTAAACTGACTCTCTACACTTGAGTGTACTTATGAGTTCATACGACCCGCGATGATTGCATTTTTTGATAAGCTGCAAATTAATTGAATTTGAAGGTGTGTGGAATTAATGCGCCTGATTTGCGTGCCTTGACGAAGCCACTTAAATAATGAAGGACTAAGAATTAAACACAGTTCATGCCTTTTCAAAGCCATTTCGAGAAATCCAAATGAAATGCATGGGCAACTAGTTCTTGCTATGATTTGTTGTTCAATATTTTTGGTTGAGTCGACGAATGCATACCCTTACTTGTTGAATGCAAAGAAATATAAAGATTCCCCTATTTTAGGAATTCCTATTCTCAATCTAATAGTTCTTGGGAATGTCAGGAGTTCGTATGGAGTGAGAGAAAGTAAAAGGTATTTCCTATTAATTGGAATTACCAATTACTTTATAAAGCAAATAAATAGCTTGTATATGTCTCAATTGTAAGGTTACCCTAAGATAAATAGTATTCGCACAATTAATAATTGCAAATACTTTAAATTAACATTCCTAAACATAAAAGCATACTTCCTATAAAAGCATACAGATACAGTAGTTCTATAGGGTTCAGAGAGATAATAGAATCCTTTTACTAACAAATTACTATATGTATATGTAATTTGACAACCTAATAATAACATTAACTTAAATATTTCTCTTTTATACTTCAAACTTTAATTTGTTTTTTTTTTGATTCTAGAGCCAACGAAACAATTAAAATAATTGAACAATTTTATTGCCTTTCTGTTTGTCCGATTGATTGCGACTATTAGTTCCGGTTCCAGTTTTCAGTTCTCCCAGTCATAATTTTGATCGAGCATGAGCAAACACAGTAATATAATTGTTAACGTTCTGGTTAATAATTTTTTATTTCAATTGCATTGATGACAATTTTAACGAAATTTTGCAAGTGAAATCATTCAAAGTGTCAAATTGGGTTCGGTACAGCTCGGTGTGGTTCGGTTCGGTTCGGCTCGGTTCGACAACAAAAGGCAATTTCGATCATTAAAACGAGCAAAGTTGAGTCAACACAGCATAGAAGTGTATGTGACGAGGGGGAGGGGAGGGGACAGGTGGTTACAGCCTATTAAAATTGCCCGCATTGGCAAAAAGCTCAACTCGGCATGGGAACAGGGTGACTGTGGGGAGACGGGGGGAACTGGCAAGGGGTTCGCAAATGACGCGGTGCGCTAAAAATAGACCAAAAGTTAGGGTCAGCTCAAGCTATTCGGTATGCGGCACACGTGTAGCTGTGTACAGTGGGAGGGAGAGGGGGGCTGCGGTGGGTGGGGAGTAGGGGATAGGGGGTATAGGGAGGTAACAGCGGGTGCGACAATTGGGGGTCGTCAATTGGAGAATCCGACGAGTTGCGGCCAGTCGCGTTTCGTTGGTCAACGCAAAATGTTGTAAGCGGTTTTTAGCTGAAATTTTGTTGTTATTGTGATTGTTGTTGTTCTTGTTGTTTTCTGTTTGTGTTTATGGCCTCCCAATGCAGACAGCTGCGCCCGCAGCTCCTAACATGGCTCTTAGCGCTACTCCTCCCTCTCATATTGCTATTGTTAAGCGGAAATCAGGTAAGTCGGTTGAAAAGTTGTTGGCAAAATCGTGCATCTGATTGATAAAATACCATTTATACTCGTCTAGTCCCATGCTCTGGAGTTCATGGATGCGGATGAGTCATTGCCGGATCACGATGATGTGGGAGATTCCGCCGAGTTGCCACCTTCCTTTCACAGCTATTCGAGAGATACCATCGCCAATTTCAATCCACACAAACAAGATGCACATTTCCGTACGCTCTGGGAGCGCGTGCCACTGCAAAAGCAGGAGGTGATTAAGCGCAGATAATTAATCTATATAGTATATTGACAACGACAATTCAATCTTCTCAACTCAATGCGCAAAACGAAGAATTGATTGACTATGAATTACCCTATGATATTATACGACTTTATACCTAAAACACACACTCGTAATCCTTATATAACATTACTAAGTATTAATAAAACGATACAAAGTTAATCATAATCGACATGAATTGGGTTTAATTGGATTTTAAACTTAATTAAATATTGACTAAAAGCTTAAATATCTATTCTTACCTATTTACAACTCAGTTGGCTTTATTTTATACCCTGTGCCCTTTAAAAATTGGCAATAAAGAGTATAATGAATTTGTGTGAATGTATGTAACACGCAGAAGGAGGCATCTCCGACCCTATGAAGTATATATATTCTTGATCAGTATCAATAGCCGAGTCGATTGACACCTGTCCGTCTCTCTGTCCGTCCGTCCTTCCGTCTGTCCGTCCGTCTGTCCGTCTGTTCGTCCGTCCGTCTGTATAGACGCGTGGATCTCAGCAGCTATAAGAGCTAGAGACTTCAAATTTGGAATGTAGGTTCCTGAATACCATACACAGATCAAGTTTATTTTCAATTTTCGATTTCAAGCCCCGTTTGTTTAAAAATTAGAAAAATCTCTATAACAAAAGCAATGTTAAAGCTAGAGACTTGAGATTTGGCACACATGATAATTTCATCGAGATGCCATGCCCCTTTCGCCCATAACTCGAAGCAGCTGATAACAAGATCAGTTTTATAGCTAGAGACTTGTTTTGATTTGAATTTCTAAACATAAACAATCCACAGCCGCAGTCCAGTGTTGCCAGACTATCGCAAGCTACCTACTCGCGATGCAAGCAAAATCGACTTCAAGCGATATATTTAAATCCCATTTAAAATACTTTTGAAGACCTGCACAGGGTTTCCTACTGTCGCGCGCGCTCGACTGATCGGCTTGTTTTAAATATATTTACTGAAACTTATTATAAAGAGTGAAAGCACGGTTGATATTTGAAGTAGGTTTATAATTTTGGCGGTTGTTGCAGATACAATTTTGGAAGAGATCTGTTCTGTATTTTCTAAATTGCTTTGTTACATATAATTTAAGTATTTTGATTTACAGATGCAGTTATAAATGCATAAGAAGGAGCGCAAGAAAATCAAACTATAATGCAAATCTTTAAGCGCTATTCCACTTATTATATCTGCATTTCTGATTAAAGTCATGTTGTGTTTCAACGCGAAAGTGATTCAATCCAGCGGACCAATGTACATTTTACGACCCACCAACAACTTCTGTTTCTCCCCTTCATTGATAGATCTTAATTGTGGTGAAGCGACTGTGAATTAAGCTAAAACAGCCAGCAGCTGGCTTCGAAATACCTCTTAAAGTTCGCTTAGCCAAGTTTATGGGCCAGTTATGGCTGCCCGCTATTGTCGTCTGATTGCGTGGTATAAAAAGTTGCCACTTCATAGAGAAACAATGACAACAAGAACAACAACTGCCAAGTGCCACACAGATTGGTCAGTTGAAGAAGGTGGCTGTGGGTGAGAGGGCGGGGTAGGAAGGGTAGTGTTTGTGCGCCTCAAGACGTATGGGTCACCACTTGTGCAACCCCCCAACGTGACCCCAACATACCCCCGCCCAAGTGGTTCTTTCGAGAAGTATAAAAAAGACGCCCTAACACAGCTAAAACTTTTTTATTTGCATTTTGTTTTAAGCAGAACGAAAAAAAAGAGTAGAAAAAAGTGAGACCAATGGTGTTTATGCTCACTCCGGTTTCTTCACTTCTTTTTTCTATAATTTTTTTTTTTTTTGGGTTGTTTCTTCTTTGTTTTGTAGAAAAATGCACAAGTTTTATGCTTCTATAAAACTTTTTGTGGCAGAAACTTTGCACTTGTCTTGTAGCCGCCGAAAGGGTTTTACAATGATGCGCTTCAAGTAGCAGCAGTCCCCGCCCCCTTACCCCTTTTACCAGCCCGTCATCGGTCTCTCACCTCCTCCCACCCACGAGCAGCGCTTAGACACTTGATATTTGAGGCGCATATCAGAAAGTAGCGGCTAGTTATTGGTCTATTTTGTGGGTTAGACAAAAGTTTTAGGCAGGCAACCAGAATCTGCCGCCCTTTCCCCCCGCATTTGGTTCACTGCATGAATGTGTCCACTTAGTTAACCCCCGTGAAACAACGATGCTGGGTCATTATGGGACTGACTCGTCGTATAGCTGCTATGCATTATCATTAAAATAAATTATTAGAGTCCGGCGTAGTCCAACTACGTAACAACTAAACGCATTTTGCACGTTTTCCCTCCGCAAATTTTTTACACGATTTTTACAACTTTTTTCGGCGCGTTCAGCTAAGTAGACAAAAGCTTTTGCCGGACAGCATACGTAGTGTGTGAGTGCGAGCGAGTGGGCAACAGAGCTGGAGATTGGGGAGTAAAATAGTCTGTGGTGGTGGTAAAGTGCAGATAAAAAGTCAAGTCAAGGGGCGAGTTAGAGACGCAGCAGCAGCAAGAACAACAACCAGTTGGAAGGACTACAGTCGAGTGTGCTCGACGGTTTATGCCCGGTACTCGCAATTCGATTGAATTAAAACATAACGAAATTTAAAACAAACTTTCTCTGCCTGCACACTACTGGAGACTTTTCTTTTCTTGTTTTATCATTATTATTAAGTATCCTTCTTTAATTGCAATCGGATTTTTTGAGAAAAATGATGATGTTGGTCAACCATTCTGCCCAAGCGTCTTGATAAATCCCAATCGTTTTAACTGGTCTAAAGGATTATAGGAGTATTGTTATCAAATTTATTTGCTCTAACTCTTATATTCTGAGATATAGTTCTTTATATGGACCGACACAAGGCAATATCGATTCGACTATTGATACTGATAAAGAATATATATATGCTTTATAGAGTCGTGGATGCCGCCTTCTGCATGTTACATACATTGGCACAAACTTATAAACCTTAGTACACTTTGGGTACTGGGCTAATAAAGGCAGCATTTAGTTAACAAAAAGGTTTGCAAGAAATAACTTTGCATACTTTTAGGCAGCGCATGTTAAATACTAAAATACTAAATGCAAGGCAAAGACAAAAGACAACGGGCTTCGTATAAGGTGCGAGTGTGGTGCAAGTGTGTAAGAAGTGCGGGTGGTGCTGCCTGCATGCGGAGCACCACGTAATTTCTCAAGCTGCCGTTGCCTAACCACGTAAAGCACAAAATATTTGCTAGTTGTGACCCACCCCTGCCCCCACCATCCTCTTTCCACAACTTAATGCTGATGTCCACTTGGAGGGAGGGGCCATAAGAAAAGTATGTCTAAGAAGTTGCCAAACAAGTTGCAGCCACAGCCGCAGTCCAGCGACGCTGCTCATTTGAATACATGGCAACAACTTTGACCACGCATTAGTTACACAACAACACGAGAGCTGGAACAGACTCAACTCAACTTCAAGTCCAAGTGAAGTCAAGTCCAGGCACAGTGAAGTCCTTGTCGCTAACTTGCCACATCCTTCGTGCGGCATCCCGGCACATGCAATTTGTAAACCAAAGCGCATAATTTACAATGAACATTTCGGTTGCTCTAACGGTGCTTAAAGCTGACCACGGTACAGACTTGGTCTTCACTTCATCTTGGACTTGGACTTGGACTTCGACTTGGACATTGACTTCGACTTCGACATGGTTTTGGGTTTGAGCTGCGTCTTCAGGCCATAAAATGCCAGCCAGGACATTGATATACTTTAGCTTGCAACTGAATCTTTGTGCAGTGCAACATTGATCAAAAGGTAAAGGTTGGGAAGGATTTCAAAAGGAGCCTAGAGTTTTAAAGATGATGCTTTTCTTTCTTTCTTGGATGTAAACAGGACTGAAATCGCCGTTTAAGTTCATCAATAACTGTTGTCGTCCTTGTTCAACATACATCTTGGCTGTGGGTTGAGGAAGTTAAAAAGGTATCACAAATATCCAATATTATGTGTCAAGCTGAGGATTTATTTCCGCGAAGATCACATAGAACCCTAAAGATCCTAAATGAGCCGATAAATGATATTTGCGTTTCAACTTAACATTAAAAATACTAACCATATTTATTTTAAAAATTCGCAAAAGTTTCCTTAGTCAGTTCTCACTTACTTTCACACTAACTGACAACCATTAACACACACTCTGATGATTTGAATCGATTTTAAGGCAGTGTTAAGATTCAGGTTTGAGTATTCATAGTACTTAATTTAAAATTAAAAATGCTAGGTTTTAATATGAAACATATTAAAGCTAAATAACACTTTGTAATTAATTAATTAACCTTTAATTAAAAATTATTATCAAATACAATAAAACGTAATGTGAAACGTATTTGTATTTACCTAAATTTCAATTAAATTAAACATGACTTCACGTTAATATTTATGTGTGCATATTAAAACAAACATTTAAGTGGGATCAACTAAAACTGGCTATGGTGAAAAAACCAGAGATGAAAATATATGTGTGAAAACAGAGATTTACACTATCTTTTCTCTGGATTGAGAATACTTCAATAAGTAGTTTTTATTGAATTCAAGCAATAATTGATATGATACTCTAACCAAACCTATCTACCTAGCAAGTCTATCATAGACACTAAAAGTCCCGCGGTGCGATATTTCAAGGAGTGAGCCCCACTCGCAGTCGGTGGTGCAGTCAAGTGGCCCGTGGCCACGTGGCCCCAGTGAGACCAAGTTGGTTAGAGAGGACGAGGCTCGGGAGTAAGCGAAAATAACTTGTAGCAAATTAAGTTTGTTAGTAATTAGAACACCACTAAGGACACCTGAGCGTCCTGTCCTGTCGTCCTGACCAAAGCAGGCCTGGCAAATTTATATGGCAGCCATCACACTACACAACACAACATAACACAGCAGAGCACAACAATTAAACCCACAGCCCTTTTGCTGTGTGCCCAGTTTCGTGGTGTCCTTTTCGTATATCTTTTTTGTTTTGTTTTTTTTTCTTTTCATTTTTGTTTTCATCTTGTTGTTGTTCAGGTATCTTCAGAACCTGCAAAGTAACAAAAGTTCCAAGTCGCCTTGTCGAAAATTCCTCAAGCTGAAAGTTGGCAACTTTGATGTCCAAGCTGCTTCCAGCAACCGACTCCCCAACCCCCTCCTTCAGTTGCCCATTTGCCAGCCTCCTCCTTCGACTGCTGCACTCCACAAAGTATGCAACAAGGTTCTTGGCATGCGTCAGTGGGAGAAACATTTGGAAGATGAGTATCTCCCGCCAAGTGCATGCCTGGACAGAGGCCAGTTGCCAGTTGCCAGCTACCTGTTTCGACTGCCCTCCTCGGTCACTTGAGCAATGTGGCCAAGTGGCAAAAGTTTCTTACCTAAGCTGTTGACCTGAGACCTCTTTCCTCCTCTATACATACACACATGCATGAGCTTAAAAGGTAAGTACTCTAGAAGTATGGCATAGTCACCGTGTTACATTCTGTCAGCTCGTCTGTCATCTATCCATTCACTCCCTGTTCATAACTCACTTTGTAAGTCTGCAATCATGGATATGAAGCATCCAAGACAACTTGCCACATAGCTGCAACTGAGTTATGGATCCAGCATTGCTAACAGTTTGTCAGTTTACTCGGATAGATCTGCTTGTAGCATCCCTAATTTAGTTGAGAATTTTCCAGGGTTATAGAAATAAAAGTATCTTAAGCTTGAATATTTTATATATTTGGTATGTTATACATTATAAAGCTTCTTTATAATCAATGATTACTGCACTCTTCAAATGATAAAGCCACTTCCGAGATACTATTCATTAAACTAAGGAAAGTTAAGTCTATTGATGGGGGCAAACATGCTGTCGCGGATTGAGGAGGAGTATATAAACTTTATTCTAGATTAAATTAAAAAGCCTTTCAGGGATTTCAAATGTGGTTTTCTTTTATAGGAATTTAAAAAATGTTAACTAAACTTTGGAAAATATATGTTCCTTGTGCTTCTTAAGGACACAATTCCCAACATCCTATCACTGCCTCAATAAGAAATTCTGGTTAAGGAAGTATATAATAACTTTTCTCCATATCGTCAGTTTATAAGCATAATAGAATTCATCAACCAAAATGGCTTTCGAACTGGAGAAGTTAACTTAGTTATTATTTTGGATGAATATATTATTGCTTCGAAAATGCATACAGGTTAAAGAACATCAATTGCTCACTAACATTTTGTCCGTCATCCAACAGTGGTTTTTGTAGGATTTTTGAATGTACCTATCGAGCTTGGAAATGTTTTGAATTTTAAGGAATCCTTATGGAAAACTTTCTGTTTTACTCAAATACCTAGCCTCTTCAATAATCGACAGCCTGTCAACTCTACACCGATTTCAGTTCCATCAAAAGATTGCAAGTTAGGAACTCTATCATATTAGAGTCTCATAAATTTTTATTAAAATTAAAATTAATTTATTTAAAGACGAGCAGTCAATAAAAAATTATTTAAAATTCATAATACAATTAGAAAATACAAATTGAAGTCATCCATTAAAACTTTTATATATATAAATTTAAATAAAGAAAATTACAGAAACTTTCTAAAATAACTAAAGTCAATGCTCATTAGTAAACAAGTCTTATTTAATATAAGATATATAATTACCTAAAGTCTTAAGACATAACTTAAAAATAATAAAAAAATAAAATAATTCGAGAGTGTGCTTAACATCAAGATGTAAAACCTTAAAGTTCTAATCTTAAAGTTTGAAGAACAAAAAAATTATTGCTTGAAAGTTGCCCCTTTGCAACACTTTCACTGTATTAACACCAAATTAATTTTATCTCAGAAACCAAACGCAAAACCAAAGAAGGAGCAGAGAGAGCGAGAAAGAGAGAGAGAGAGAGAGAAGACATGTGTGTGTTTTGTAAGCACAGAGCGATTGAATTTTAAACAAGAAGGACAAATGCCAGCAATCAAGTGAAGTCATGTTAAAAGAGCAGCAAAATGAACTCCCTGGGATGAAAGGACATAGGACGCAGGTCGTAGGAGGAAAGGACGCTAGGCATTGTAACAATAATCAATATGCAGCAGTCAATAAAGGACTGAATAGTCCTTTGCCAAGGAGCAACAATTACAACAGCCTCTGCGACGAGGAGGCGAGGGAAAAGAGCGGTTTTGCCTCATAGTTTTGCAGTGCGTCGGTTAAATGATGTGTAATCGTCTTATGTGCACTTGAATGCCTTTTGGCTTCTAATATGGCCAGCGAGGCGACAGACAACTCTGACGACAAGGACCTGCAAGTATCGACATGGACGCAGGACGCTGTCGGAGGGATACAGGCCGAAGGACGATGGATACAGGACAAAGGCCGCACCCAGAGCCAAGACTCAGACCCTTCCCCAGCGTCAGAGCCAAGGCAAGTAACCAATTCGCACACACAAAAGAAAACTTTGCCATAGGCTGACCTCAAAATGCACAACGACAGGACGACACTCTGAATGCCCAAGGACCCCGGACACTCCGCCCGATTCGGCCCTGACCCTCGTCCTGGGTCCTGGCAAACTTTAATTTACAATCAATTCAGGCGTGAATAATAAACCACAAGAAACCAAACAGAGCCAAAGCGATGGCCAAAGACAACGCACAAGTGAAAGTGTTGCCAACTAGCTGCACTCTACACGCGTCTCTCTCTCTCTGTGTGTGTGTGTGTGTGTGAGAGAGTGTGTGTTTTAAAATTTAGTTACAACACAACACCAAAAGTTTAGCAAGTTTTCAAACAAACAAAGCAGAGAAGCAAAAACCCAAACTCAGACCCTAAAATCCGAATCAGAAACCACAACACTTCCGCTGCCCGCTTCAACTTCAATTTCAAGTGTCCTGTCCGGTCCCTGGTGTCTGCCCGCTTCGTCCCGCTTTGACCTTCGTCATCCTGCCATGTCCTGTCTCTAGGCTGGGCTATCAATATTGTTTTCCTATTAAATTGATCATTGGTCAGCAACAATTGTGGCCAAAGACGCAGACAACTGAACGGTCGGACGGACAGTCGAGTGGGCCATTTGCCACTCCTACCCCATGCCTCGTTCAACTTGCCACTTGCCACTTGCCTCTCCATTCTGACTGTATATCCTTTGTCTGGCCGTTGAGTGGCAGCCCAAGGGAGCTACCACGTCCGACTGGCCACTTTTGTGCATTAATTGTACGATTCTAATGAAATTAATTGAAATGCTTGGTTGAATGTTCTGAATGTGGATGTCGTTTTAAATGTCGTTGTGAATGTCGATATGAATGTAAGCCCCCTTCACCCTCCAAAGTTCACAGCATTTACACTTGCATTTGGTTGCAGCTATTTGTGGCATGTGCCACAACAGCTTTCAATCAATGTGGCAATTCCTAAGACATCAGCTGAAAGTAGCTGCAATTTTAGTGTATGCCGATTTAAATCCGATTTATCCTTTCCTTTTTCGTTTGCTCCTTTAGTCGAAACGGAATGTTCTGAGTTATCTTTCAGCTTAACAATCAGTTTGAGTGCTCATGCTAATACTCATTTATTACTACATAGATTAATTTGGATTCTTGCCAATTACATTCATTTAATTTGTAATTTCATTCATTTCGTTATTCTCTTTTTTTGATAATAAAAAACTTCTTTAGGCTTATAAAAAAGTGCAGAAATCAAGATTAATGTCTCAGTACTATGAATATTCTGAAAAATAGAAAAAACATTTTGTTTGTAAGACTATTTACTGTTCTAATTTTTGTATTTGTGAGTACAATTTAAATCGAAAAGCTGTCATAGTACCAAAGAGGTATCAAAACCGGTTCATTCCGATTAGTTGCAGCTACTAAGCTTTAAAACGGAGGCACTTTATATGTAAACAGACGGAAACAGACAATAATGCAAATACTTCTTGACACGTCTACTTCAATCCTACATCAATTGAAAAACTTCTTTAAACTACAGACCGCAGAGATAAAATAAGGTTCATTATTTCATTCAATTCATTCCAAAAGTGATATTACAAAATCAAAAATTGTTTTAGGGAATTTAAATACAAAAGTATTGTTTATTTGTGTTAGAAAAAAGTCGAGATTTTACTTTACGCGGATTCCCTTGGGTGTTTGGACGTCCGATGACCATCCTTATATACGTAGACAAATTCGGCATTATCTCGGACGATGTTGCCGTATATGTGAACGGGGCCGCTGCCTTCAACCAGACTCAATGTCACCTTCGACTCGAAGAACTGCATATCGGGACTTGTGATGCGTTGCTCGCCACATTTAAGCACGGCAATTGGTGTCTTCATGAAGTCCTTCGAACTGTTCACCTCGACCACATTGCACTCATCTTCTTTTGCTTCGGCCCCCAGTAAAATCTGCTTGATGACGAGCGTATGACAGCGCAAATCCTTGTCACTCAAAATATCCCAGATGACGCTGGTTTCCATATCGTTTAAGGTAACGCCAAAGAATTTTTTAACGATGTTTGAAATTTTTAATTGATTATTTTTCTGCAGAAATAAACCGCGAACACGTTTTCCTTTTGTATGTCAAAAGTGACCGTATCGAGATAAAATCGTTAAGCTTTGCAGTATTATCTTAGGTGTTGTAAAGTGAGTTAATGCTTTCAACACTAAGCAAGCTACATGCTCAGAGTTGCCAACTTTTCAGGGCCTTAAAAAATATCATATGTATATTATCAACATTTTATAAAAGACAGATAGAAAGCTATTACAGTTTTTGAGTTATTTTTATATTCTGCGCCCATTAAGAATTGGTGTAATTGCCTTAAAAATTGAATGTAATATTCATAAGGAGGTAATATTCATAGTAACAACACTCCCCCCTTTGTCTTTTAAAAAATACCATGCGACTGTCATAACTTCGGTCCTCAAAATGCATTACATTTCAATTTTATTAATTGTGTAAAACTATATTTTATTTTAAAAAAATTTCCGACAAAAACTAACGTGCGCAGACATCACAAATGTTCAGCTGCTACAAAGATTAATAAATTTTAATTTAAGATTTCTTATTTATGTTTTATAAGAATTTGATGTGAAAACCGGTTTCGAGCCCGAGTTCCCAGCTTATATCAATACTTTTCGAACTCATTTCTAGTAAATCTAGAATTATACTTGATTTAAGATACACTACTCTTATATCGAGATTATGAGTACTTGGAGCTCAATTTCCGCATTATTTAAAACCCGAAAATGCAATGAATTATATTACTAAACATGCCGGTCAGCTGCGCGAGCGCGATAGTAGGATACCCTGTGCAACTATTCAAAATAAGTATTTTAATTATAATGGCTTGATTCTTATGCATACATATAGTATCTAAATATATCTCTAGAAGTCGTGTCAAAGTAGCTCTCATGAATGCTAGATCATATATTTTTGAAATTTAAGAAAATGTTGATAATTATGTGACTATGATAAACTATGATAAAAGTTAACCGTTGTCGCTAATATAAATAATTATAATCATACATTTTGTGTTGTCAGTACTCGACAACTCCTAAAGCTCTTGCTCTAGCCATGAATAATGACATACTACTTGCTTAAAAACAAATTTCTGAATTATGGGTCAATCGCTGTGAAACTTGAAAAAAATTGCGCTGCGTTTAGTAAACTTCAACAACCTGCTAAGTGAAGCTGAATAACTTATTTCAATCGACTCGACTGCTTCTTATGCCTGTTGCATAAATTTGCAAAATTTCATTTTTCCCTATTTTATTATTTTACTCACTTTTAAGGGGCACAGCGTATTCAAAACATGTCTTCTTAAGAAGTAACATAACGTAGATCTACTTTCTTAATATGTCCTTCGCTCAAGAACTTTGAAAATATTTTATTGTTTTAGTCAGCTTCCACAGTGTCTTCAGCGAGGCTCTGGATACAATCTCAAATATTCATTATGATCTCTTCCCTTTTGGATAGGCACCTGGATGTCCAATCAATTTAGTTTCTTTCAATTGTCTCTATTGCTTCTCTTCTGCTGCTCTGTAGTATCATTTGCCGTTTCGAAATTAATGGTCAATCTGCCATCGTTTATCGAACAATACCAGAAATGTGCCTATTGAAGACTCAGCCATATGAGAAGAGCATTTTGTGTGGCAACTGCCTGCGGTGGTTGCCTATCCACAATGCCACCGCCCACTCCACAAATGGTATGTGGCATGGCAGCCAAGTGGCAGCCAAACTCAACTCAATTATGCACAATTACAGACACAAACAGACCAAGTGGCAAGTCTGTAGGTATGGGGAATGAGGCACATATGCAACTGCCACTGCCACAGTCTCTGTCTCTGTCTCTGTCTCTGCCTGTAACTCCAGCGCCTATTTAATAGCCAACGACCTTAATAGGAGGCGGCATGCAACTTAACTGCGCATTGGAATGACAACAGAGCAGTTGCAGTTGCAGCAGATGGTGGCGCCTCCTGCAGTAGATTCAATTCCATTTACTTTTTTTTTGTGGATATTTTTCTCTTTTTTTTGGGTGCCTCACAACAACAACAACAAATGCAGTTGCATTTGGGTAAGTGTGGTGCGTGGGGCACGTGGCATGGGGCGTTTAAATTGCATGCATAGCTCATTGCTTGCCACTCGACGTGGCTGAAGTGCAGCCAGTGGGCATGCCCCAAAACTAAGGGGAGGGGGAGGCAACGAGTGGCGACTGCTGTCAAAATGCCATTGAATTGCTTAAATACTTTGGATCTGTGGCAGAATCATCGTCGTCGTCGTCGTCGTCGTCGCCGTAATGGCTGGTTGCCATGTGGCAACCCCCAAAAATGATGCAACATATGCCAATGGCAGCGCATGAATAAACGGCCTGACTGAATGACTGACTAAATGAATGAATGAATGAATGAACGATATGAAGTGCAATCAATGCAAAAATCTGTGTCTGTGTGTGTTTCAAGTGCCCCCAAACAGCCTGCAGCAGTTGCATGCAACGCCAACATCAACGGCAGCTCGACTAGAGATAGCTGTAATAAGTGTGCAAATATGTATGTTTGTATGTGTGTGTATTTAGGTGCATTGGTGTGAAAGGATTATTCACACACTATTGATTTCAAATTGAGTTGACTTCAAATCCGTCTGAATTGACAGGCAGTCAACCAACTGAGGCAAGTGGGGCAGCTGAGGCAAAGGCAACACATGGCAACGGCAAAGCCTGCCACATTCTTGAATGTGTGTGTGTGTGTGTGAAACCGGAAGTTGACTAATGAATTTAATTTGCTGTGGGTGTTGAAGCAAATAGAGCGCCAAACAGATAGACAGCCAGACAGACAGACAGACAGACTGACAGACGGAGAGACAGACGGTTGAGCAACGGAAGATGAAGATGGAGCTGGTGTCGACTGTCGACTGGTATTGAAGCCAGTCACTCAATGACTGATTGACTGCCACATGCCTCACTGGATGTTGCCTGTGTGCGCCTGTAAGTAGGCAACATCTTTTTGTTTGCCAACATTTCAACCGAAATGCATTTTGTCTGCAGTTTGAATTGAAGCCGCAAAACCAACAACAATAATAACAGCAACAACAGCGGTGAGATTAACAAATGCAACAACAACAACAATAAACAATTTGATGCGATTGTATGTAGAAACTGAAATGTATCGCATTGGAACTTGCAGCGAAAATTAATAAGTTTGTTGGTAAACTAAGAACTGCAAAAGCTGCACAGATAATTCGATTAATTGCGCCAATACTTAATTGAACAAATTTAATCAAATTTCACTACTAGTAATTACTGCGCATTTTAAATAATTGCCTTATTTCAATGGTCATATTTTCTGTTATTGAATTTAATTTAATTTAATTGAAGTTCACAACTGCTGGCCCCATTCTTTTCACGATAGCAAAATCTAAAATAAACAATTAATTTTGAATAGTAAAATGTTGATGCTAAGCATCCAAGTTTGAATTTTAATTTTAAATTAAAAACTAGTTTTGTCTTATATAAACAAACTCTACTTTAGGTCTTTAAAATATGTTTTACATTTCCATTAATCAATTAGGAACTCAACAAGAATGTGTCGATAAACTCAGTTCTTTGTATGACGATAAAACACTATCAAAAACTATATCGCTATCGCTGGTATTGTGAATTCAATCGTGGGCTTAGTTCGGTCGCCGACGATTTCCGTGAAAGTCTTCCAAAATCGGATGTTATGCCAAAAAAACATCGATGCAGTGCTTGAACTGATAATGCAAGATCATCATGTGACATATGGTGCGATAGAAGCATTCTTGCACATCAGTTCCACTTTAATACATTCATTTCTGCATGAACACTTAGTTGCAAAAATCTTTCATTTCCCCATAGTTTATCAATCAAAAGACATGTAGTAAATCGTGACAGGTCACGAATCACAGGCACTGCAAAGCAAATGGTCGCCTGTTTCTTCGGCCGTATGGGTCATGTGGCCATTGTTTCGCTTGAGCAACGCAGGACAGTCAGTTCTAAGTGGAACTGGACCATTTGTTTGCCGGAAGTCTTCGGAAGTCTTCTTCATTCTCCATCATGACAATGCGAGCTCTCACACATCTCGTCAAACAGGTGAATTTTTGAGCAGTCAAAACATCAAATTGGTGACTCATCCTCTGTACAGTCCTGATTTGGCACCCAATGACTTCTTCTTCTTCCCGAAGAAGCAGTTGAAATGTTCAAAAACCATGTTTTGGAGGTGTCTCAAGAGGTGGGGAAAAACTACTATGACAAATGGTTTGAACGAATGTAAAAGTGATCAATACACAATCAAGGGGAATATCTTGAAAAACAATAAAGGCATTTTCATTTAAAAATGTTTTTTATTATTTGCTATTTCCGAAATATAACTATTACCCCTCGTAAGTAGGCGTGAATAATTCTGACGTCTGCTGTCAATGTAAGAAATTTAACTAATTTAGTTTTACTTCTGCGTTTGTTAGACACACACATAACAAATATATTCGAAATCTGATTTTATTATATTTTTTTTTGTCTGGCTTTCGTCTATTTCTCTTCTATTTGTCTCTTCTGCTAGGTAAATATTATAACGAACTATATGTATATATAAAAAGAAATATATGTATATATATATATATATATATTTGTGGCACCCACTTTGGCGATTAGAGAGCAACATGATTGAATATTTAGATAATGCCAGACGTAGCATTCAGCGGGCAATGAACCAGAGCTACAATTCCCTCACCGAGGCGACCAACATGGCGGGGACATTAGCTTTGAGTGTCGGAAATCAATTGTATAGCGCCCTGATGAACATAAAGGCTCTAGTTTTGCAGGAAGTAATCGGATCTATTGGATCAACGGGATCGAGTAGTTCAATTGGATCATCAAATGGATCGACCATATCCACAAGTGAGAACCACATGGACTCAATGCAGTCTCAGTCGACGTCGCTGTCGTCCTCCCAGCCGCGACTTGTAAGTGTTGTCTGCGGCTTTCCGAAGGACATCAGCATGTATCCGAACTATAGTAAGGGTCAGTTTGGTGAGGATGCCTGGTTTAGAACGTCAACCGCCAAGGCAGAAGCGCTCGGCGTAGCCGATGGTGTCGGAGGCTGGCGAGTCTACGGCATCGATCCTGGTCAGTTTAGTCGATTCCTGATGCGTTCCTGCGAGCGCTTGGCCCACACCCGTGACTTTGAGGCCACACGACCTGAGCAGTTGCTCGCGCGCGCCTACTGCGATCTCCTAGAACAGAAAAATCCCATACTCGGCAGCTGTACCGCCTGTGTGCTCACCCTGTTGCATGACAGCAACACCCTGTATGCAGCTAACATCGGAGATAGCGGACTTTTAGTGATAAGAGACGGATCGATCGTCTGTCGATCGATGGAGCAGCAACATCATTTTAACACGCCTTTTCAATTGGCTGTACCTCCGCCAGGACATGGACTGAATGTGTTAACTGATGGACCCGAATGTGCCGCATTGTTGCAGTTCGATATACAATTTGGCGATATCTTGATTCTGGCCACCGACGGTGTCTACGATAATCTATCCGAGGAAATGCTCGTCGATGTGCTCAGCCATGCCGCTGGAGTTTCAGACCCTGTCAAGCTGCAAACGTATGCCAACTCCGTTGCCTTGATGGCACGATCTCTCAGCTTCAATCCCAGTCACGATTCGCCATTTAGTCAGAATGCAAGACGCCACAATATCGATGCACCTGGCGGGAAACCAGATGACATAACAATCATCTTGGCAAGCGTGGTATAAACAAAGATTCTAATGAACAACAATCGATTACCCACCCTGAGCAATCACTGGCAGCTGTGCACAGCGATCAGTTCAGTTGTGGGCAATTGCCAGTGAAGACCTGTCGGGCAGAATCTAAAAAAATCAAGTACTGCTCTTAACCCAAAAAAAAAAAAAAACAAGGTCTAAGTACCCGACTAGACATACCTAGCATCCGATCAAATATTCACATAGATGTATATTTTTTAATAGAGATATCTATTCCATATAGATATATATCCCAGACCCACTACCCTCATATCACCTCCTTAACCGCAAAGCATTCAAATTTTAAAATAATTGTTTTACTACAGAGGAAAGTGCAACTAAAAGTGCTCCTTTGACTGGCTAGCAAGGGTATAGGCTTTAAGACCTTGAAAACATTATATTTATGGAGCTACGGCTATATTAAAAATTTCTTAAATATAGTTTTTTGGCTATATAAAAAAACAGATTGTCTCTTATTTTTTTAACAAACTTTCTAGACAAGTTAACTTGGACATTTACCTTCTCTTCGCTTAAACAAGAGCACTGATCAAACTAAATGTTCGATAGAAGATACAATGGAATTTATCAAATAGAGTTTACATTCATCGCTAAGTTAAGGATGTATCACCTAAGTAAGCTCATATTCAAGCCAATGACCGAAATGTGAAATTATGGGATCTTTCGCACCAATTGTAAGATTTGTATAATTGAGTAAGCTTTAAGCTAAGACCCCATAGAAAAATCTATATATTTCTTTGACTCGTCAGCTTTAAGTTAAGGACCGAAAGGAGATTATATGGAACCTATCGAATTAAACAAACCTATCAATAAGTCAAGCACCCATCGACTCTATGAACCACATAGTTGATTGATCTCCAAGACCCTCCTAAAAGCTCCTTAGTTTTAAAACCCATCGACCCCTTCTCCATGCTACCTAAGCACTAATCACTGAATCTATTTAAAACTCTTTCATCTGAATCCCATAATCTTAAGATAGTCCGTTTCGATTATCATTCTTTTACACATAGTTTGAAGAAATTGTCTTAAAAAAAATTTCTGTGAATTTTCCCCCATTTGTTTAGATTCTGAAAATCAAGATTTTGTTTATCATCCAAACACCTTCAATTGGCTAGCTTCACTGCCAGATAACATTCCACAACTAGATGACATCAGGTCGTTGTTGTTGTTGATGCCACTGTTGTTGTCAGCTTAATTGAAAAATGTTGCCTGCTGCATGTCAACATTTTGATTTCCAATATGTTGTCCAGGCACATGAATCCACGGACTCCCCAAGCGTCCGTATTATAAATGGGGGACGCGCCCTGTACACAATTTTTGGCTTAAAATTTCACACGTTTGCCCGCGACATATGTTACCCTGGCCAGGGCTGGGCGCTCACTCAGGGCCAGGGCTGGCGAAGGAGGAGAGCACTGGTCTGTGCAATGGCCTATGGCTCGGTTTAACCACTTCCGCACGGGGGCACAGCCGTCAAATGCAGAGCACGACATGAACGTTGGCGTCTCACCGCCCCTGACGACACTCCTCGCCCCTCGCCCTCGCCACACTGCCTGTTGTGCCACCAATGACATTTACCGTTAGCATATCAATAACACACGCTGCGCCGCAGACCGGACTCATAAAATATGGCAACGGCAGTGGCAACATTTGCCCGTCAACCTGCACGGGGCATGAAAACGTGACGCGTGATGCCATGCCACACCAGCCACGCCCCCCGCCTCTCACTCACTCTCCTCGTCCTTGCCCCCTTCGATTAGGTGTGCTCGACGGTCTGCGAACCGCGCGACCCGTTTGATTTTGCATTTCATGCAAATTTTTGGTGGCAGACGTCGACGATGACAAAAAGGACGCAGCTCTCCATCTAAATGTGGATGCGAGCAGAGCAAGGGACAGAGGGAAAAAGACAGGGAAGAGGACAGAGACAGAGACAGGGAATGAGACAGGGACATGGACGTGAATGTGAATGTGAACGCGGAACGCTGTCGCATCATCGGAAATGAATCATTTGCTTCGTTTGTCGGCATCCGCTTGGCGCTTATTTCCGTTGCGTCGCTCGCTTTTTGGCCTAAACCAGATCCGACCACCCGGCGAACCAAACGTCCAACCAACCAAACAACCAACTGGCCAAGAGCCCAACCTGACATGTGTGCGCGGCACGCTTCCGTGACGGAACATGCATTGAAGATTGGGAATGAGGGCCGAGGTCCAGGTGAAATTTTTACAGCGTTGCCTTTGACACCTGCCGTTGTGTTAAATGCTCGAACCGGGTCTGGATACACTGTTCAACAAATGCTGGCAATATGATGAATGTGAGAATGCTCGAAAAATGCTACAAAAAAAAAAGTTAAGTAAAATATACAAATAAGTAAATGTGTGGCATAGTTAAGTTAGAAATATAGAGTTCTAGGAATCAGAGTAATTTTTTAGACAAAATTTCTATTCTCTGAGGAATGTCTTCCCACTGAGGTCGCATCTTATCACTAAGTTTCCCTGCAATGAATTAAAAACCAAGGCTGTTAGTTTTTCCCTGAGGAGGCAGCGGTTACTTCCTCCTGGGGAAGCAGGTTCTTCTCTCTACAAATACTGCTATATTTCTTCGATGATACTGCCCTCTAATCTCTGAGAAAATTACATTTTTACTGCAAGAAAGTTTTTATTTTCTCGTCTTCCCTCGATGGCTGGGATCGTTAATGACAGTTATGAATTTAATAAAATCAATTTGAATCAAAATGATCAAGAATAAGAGAATTTCAGTTACAGTATTTTACAGTATAATAACAGGGTACATTTTTGTTTTAAATTCTTATTTAAACAATTGGTTTTAACTCCTATTTTTAATCTGAATGAAATGGATTTTCTTACAAAAATTACATTTTAATTCATTTATTTAAAAACCACCGAAGATCTCTTAATTTAAATTTTTGTTATTAAAACTTGTTTATAAATATTGAATATTATTATCGATTTGCAATATAAAAGTGTGTATTAATTTAACATTCCAAAAAAACAATTCCAAATTTATTAAGTAGAATAATACTATCATATGTCATTTTTAAATAAATATTGGAATTTATTTTAATTTAAAAATTTGTATAATTAGAAAAAACAAGTGAGACCTTTTTAAATGTGTTGATAATAATCAAATAAATATTTTATTTAGACCTATTACTTAAAAAAAAAATTAAAAAGGGGTCTATTATGTTTGTCAAAATGTGCGTAACTGGTCGAAGGGAGTCCGGCAGACCCCATAAAGTATATATATTCTTGATCAACATCACCAGCCGAGTCATGTCTGTCATGTCCGTCTGTCTGTATGAGCGCCTAGATCTCAGAGACTATAAGAGCTAGAGTCACCAAATTTGGTTTGGTGGTTTGTCTATGGCATAAGCAGATCAAGTTTATGTTAAAATTTTGACACTCCCCCTTCCACCTCCGTAAATCGAAAACAAAATTTTTGAAATCCCATAAAACAAAAACTATTAATGCCTGAATTTTGGCACACAGGACGAGCATCAGGGTCCCAATGTATCCTGAAAATTTCATCGCGATCGGATATAAACTCGGAAGTTATTCAACACTTAATATTACTCAGTGTCGGGCCAAAGGAAGAAGAAGACGTAAAAACGCGCTACGGGGTACTATTATTGTTACTCTTATTTCCTTTTTGAATACTAAGTTAAGGGTCTCTCATAGTCGACTTCGACTGTAGCCTTTCCGACTGGTTTGTATTTGTGAGTACAATTACAATCGAAAAGCTGTCATAGTATAAAATAGGGATCAGATCCGGATCATTCCGATTAGTTGCAGCTACTAAGCTTTAAAGCGGAGGCACTAAGTAAGACGGGAACATACAATAATGAATATACTTTTTGACACGTCTACTTTAATCCTACATCAATTGAAAAACTTCTTTAAACTACAGACCGCAGAGATAAAATAAAGTCATTACGTGGCTGCTTACAGGAGACTGAAGCTTTTTATTTCCCTAAAGAAGCGTACTCCAATATTCCCTCTAAATGCATATTCTTTCTGCGAAAAGGAACTCTAAAAGTTCGCCCAACCTAAAACTCTGGCTTTGAGCATAGTTTTGATATTGTCTTCGCAATGGTAGATCTGAAATGGAGCCCGCATTATATTCTTTCCAGCTACTATGCGATTCTTGTAGACTATTCATTTGCTCATCCTTCTATCCAGCATTCCATCTATCCGTCTATGCGGCTGTCCATTCGCTCGTCCGTTCATCCATCCATGCGTTTGTCCACACTCATTTGAGTCCCGCATAAATCAATTGCACTTGTCATCAACTCAATTAATTTTTGGCAAACAAAGTGCAGTAAATCAATTGCTTTGGCAGCTCGGCCCGTTGACCATGCCCTGCTGCAGACACTAAGGGCACTGAGGGGTGAAGGGGTGATGAGGTTATGGGGTTGGGCTCCTGGCCCGTTGAATCTCCTTTGCTATTTTCGCTCCCATTTTTGGATATTTTTTCCGACTCTTTCTTTTTGCTTTTGCTGTTGTTCTTTTTCGACGTTTGTCATTGGCATTTTTTGTCACTCGACGGAGTTTTTGCAATTTTATTTGGCGCTGCATTCAGAGGCCGTTCAGAATACCGGATCGGACTAACAGACCGGGAAGGACAGACTACCGACTACCGACTGTCGACTGTCCATTTTATGAGCCGCCGCCCCATGCATGTTGACACTGTATCAAATGGGGTTAAAAAGTGATTAAAGTAGGTTTGGCAAATGTCAACAATGTTTATACCGTGGCCATTGCGTGGTCCTCGCCTGCGGGTTCTGCTTACTCATGGAAAGGAGGGGTGAAACAAGGGGAAATATCTGGTAGCCAGGGGCTTAGGCGTGTAACTGTCGAGCGAGTGCTCTTGACGTTTCGGTATGCAGACCCAACCGGGGTTCGGTTGACCCTACCTCCACTTTTCCCATCCTTCGCTTTGGATCCTTCTTCCTCACCTTGATTCATTGGGCGCGACATTCGTTTGCCTGCTCGATTCGATTTGCAATTTTTTACATCATATCCTCCCGTTCCCTTGGAATCCACATGCACTGGCCCGTCATCCATCGTTAACTGAACCCCGTCGTCGTCGTCTATAGACAGCGTTAAATTATGCAACTTTTTCTTTTGTCATGTGAAAATTGAATTTATGCATTTGCGCTCCTGCTCGACATGTTTCTGAAATACCAAGTTAGTTCTGGGTGCGGTGGCCAGGATCTGCAACAGACATGTTCAACTTTGCCTGGTTGTGTCATAGAAAGCACTTAGATATCGATATGGCTATTATTAATAAGAGTTTATTATTATATTATGAGTGTTTCCCTTATACTTGGAAATTGATAGATTGCCTTAATTAAGTCAATTTAAACTGTAGATAATAGCGTAAACATTGGCCATATCATCAAACAATATCGCTTTGATGGAAATTGTATGCGGAACGTTTCATTTGATGTTATGTTTTATTAAAAATAACAAATGAAATAGAAGCCAAGAGAACACAACGACAGTTTAAAAATAAGTCATTTATAATAATTTTGACAACTTCTGTCTTCAACTTTATTCAAATTTATCCTCATATATTAATAGATTTCACATTTTTTCTCTCAATACAATTGAATTGAATTTGCAATTGAATAACCTAAGCTGAGCTTTGACCTTATAAGTATAACAATATCGGAAGCAACACAGATCCAAAGTCTGTTGTCAAAGAGTTTGCCCAAATGTGTAATCCAATGTGTTGGAGTGGCAGCAACATCATGTTCGGGGTGCAAAAGAAAGGAACAGAGGACACAGAAGTCTGAACTGGAGTATTTGCTATGGACTTTCAGAGTAGTCCAGCGATTTGGACTCGACTCTATCTCCGACTCCAGCTTCGACTCCAGCGCCAGCCTTTGGGTCGTATGTCATGCTTGGGCAGGCGATTTATTTTCAACGAAATACTCTTAAAAATGTTGCGTAAGTTGCAAATGCAACTGCAACAGAGAGTTGCAATGTAAACAAAAGGGGAAAGGGAGGAAAACGGCTAAGCCCCCATCCCATAAAGGGATGTATACTCGTATCTATATATAAATAACGCACCCACATATATAAATTACCTTTTGATAAATCTCAGTCGTTGTTGGTTTCCTTTCCTAGCAAAATGCAAAACATATAGAAAAATGGAATAGAAAGGAATGGAAATAGTATGGCTATGCATTGGGATTCAAATGCGTTTCAGGGAAGGGGTGGCAACACTGTCAGCAGTTTGTATGTATAACTGTGCTATGCACACACTGTCGCACTTGAGAAATCTTTTCGAACGTAAATCAATCCGTGCAGCTACATCATCGTCCGACTACGACAACGGCAACGACTACGAATGTCCAGTGACTTTGTTTCGGGGCACAGGCAGGCCAGGGTTGCCACAAATCCCAGGCACCAATTGCTTTTCTTGATTGTTTTCTCTCTGTGTGTGCAAGTGTCAAGAGAGAAAGCCATATATCGAAATGTAAATTCAAGTTTGTAGTTTAGAATACAATCCGTATGCTTGGTAAAGTCTAAAGAGTAAGAGAGAAAGGGAGATACAGATAGAAAGAGAGAGGGAGACATAGCAAGAAAAGCAGGGTGATGGGGATAGGGAGTGGCCAGAAGAAGGCTGTGACAAAATGAAACTCCACAAAGCGATAACGACACTCATCATCAACCAAAGTCGGATTTGCCAACTCCTTTAACCATTCCATCTTCATCTCTTGCTCTACCAACTCTCTCTCTCTACTTCTCTTCCTCTCTCTATCTCTCTCCAGCTGTCTCTGTCTTCCGCATGCATTTCAAAAACGCAATTTTTGGTTTGCAGCAACTGCTCCTTGCCCAGAACTTTCCATTGCAATGCGTTGAACAATTTCGTTTACTTTGACCCCAACATTTCAGGGAGAGTTGGAACAAGATGACCGTCCTTCTCCTCCTCCTCAAATCGTTCCTCCTACTGTTGCTGCTTTCCCTTAGTTTCCTCAGTTCCCCACTGCTGCTGTTGCTGTTGCTGTGCATTTTCCGTTTTCGTTTACGCATCGTTTGAAATTTCTATGAATTGTAGATGCAATCGGTCCAGTCCGTGGACCGGCTAAGACTCATGTGTTACAGTTACAGATACTCTCGTCTGTCCCATGTCCGTCCGTCCCTGTTGCCCTTTTGGCCAACTCCTAACCCGAGAGGGTTTTCACTACGTTTTCGAGTGCATTTCACTTGCAGGCCAGGTCCAGTGCATTTGGTAAGCTCTAGACGAAGGCAAAGTTGACGATTCTGTTGCGGCCAGCGGCACAAAATTGAAAACCCAACCCGAGCTGACCCTCTGACAAGGCGCACTGCAAATCCGAAAAACAGGAACCGAGCAAAGAAGCAAAAAAAAAATAGAGGAAAACAAATACCACACAGTTGGCCGTTGAGTAAGGATTACAATGAGAGAGTTGAATGCAGGCAGACCTCGGGTCGAGTCGGAGTCGGTGTCGGAGTTGGAGTCAGAGTCAGAGTCAGGACGGGGCCAATCTTTCATGACGAAACAAATATCCTCATAATTCAACAGGAAAATTGCCCAGGTCCTGGTCCTGGCCCTGGCTCTGGAGACGGTTAGAGGAGACCTTCATAGGCCTCCAAATGGCACCCTCTAGGCTCGGCACGGCGTTTTGTGTCAACGTCGTTTGTTACGCCTCTCTCGTACTTTCCCTCCTACTGGCGGGTGGGGGGTGGGGGGAATTAAGGGGAAGGGGTTTTTGCTTTTGTTGGTTTTCGGTGATTTGCTTTGTCAGTGACAAAAATAATAACAGCCAGCCGCAGGACATGGGCCCAAGCACTGGCGCTTACTCATGTCCAGGACCCCAGCTCCATATGTCAAGTGCCTGCCTCAGCCATTGTCTAGGTATTTCCTCACCGCCCCTTCCCCCTGCACACCCTCTTCTGTTCACTTTCTAGTTAGGGTTACGGCCTGCTGGCCATTTTTAATTACCACAATTTGAATTGCTTAAATAACTATTTGGATAACAATCAGTTGTATGCATCGTGCAACATCAAAGACAAAACTGCCTGCCAGGTCGTGCCACACGTTGCGTTGTGTTGCCTTACACCCCTGACAGGGGCACAAAGCCCGAACCCTTCTACCGGGATTAAACAAAACCAAGACTTTTGCACATAGTACGCATAGTTTCTATTTAACTAATGAATGTGCCACTGGAATATGACGTTATTCAATCTTCTGAATCATTCCTAACCATTTCTCATCATCAGCAGAATCTATATCGATATCTCTCTTAATTGATCTAATTAAAAATTGTATAGAATTCATCATTGTAAAAAAAATATATATGTTTTTGAGTAATAGTCTGCTTTATGTCCTCCATGCTCTATTTATTTTCATTCCTATCGATAGATGTGTTAATTGTTGTCATCAGAATTTGAATTGTGTACACTTAAATCTCTGTTTTAATAGTTATGTTTAATTAAACTATCGAAGCATATAAAATTTAAAAATAAAACGTCAAACGTCTCATATAACAATTAAATATTTTCTTATTTAAATTAAATAAAAATGATATTAGATTAAATATGTTTCGCATTAACATCAAGCTTTTTTAATTTATACATAAATTATATTTACATATATTCAAATATGAAACCTCACGCTGCCGAAAAAAATTGATCTAAATTGCCAGTGTGGGTAATAAAGGCTTTTAATTAGTATCAAAGTAAGTGAAGACTAACTACAAAAATGATCCAGAGAACTATAGTTTTAATTTATTAGTGCCTATCGAACTGCTATTCATTGCTCAGAAGCTAGAACTGTTTGTCAAAAAAATATGAGAAATATTTGATTAAAATATTATTAAGGTATATTTAAATAAACCAGGAAATTCGGTTCCGATTTTGGATTCGATATCTATCGAAAGGAGTATTTAGGTTAAAGATTCTATTTTAAATGTTGAAGAATAAAACTTTATTAATTGTTATGTACATACACGTATCTACACGTATTCTATTGTGACAAGCCCTAAACCCATCAATTTCAACTAAACAGCAAACAACAAAAAAGTTTACAAAAGGGAACTTGGAAATACATTTGATTATGTTTAAGTTCTGATTTCGGTCATAGATTTTAAAAGCTTAATATTGGATAATAGTTACGCTTTCGGTTTCGGTTTATTTCCTGAAATACTTACATAAGAAAAATCTTTGATTGTAAGCTGAACTAAATAATATATAATTGCACAAATATTTAATTTAAATTCTTGCAATAAATCTGATTAACCTTAAACTAAAGACGACATTTCTAATTTTAAGTGTCTGTCCCCTTTCTTTTTCTATATTCATATAAACTATGATATCTATATTTTATATTTTATTTATTATATTTTAAAGCTGTATTTTTGGTTGTATACGTATCATAATTTTTATTGTATCGTATTTAAATTAAATCACTCTCACATGTTTGTCAAGCACAGCTGCTCGCTTTGTGTCCTCCATGTACACTTTATTGCCTGGCATTAACTGTGATAATCGTTAGTGTCGTCTGCCATTTGCACCACTTTGTGGTCCTGCAACCACTTGCAAAGTCAGTTAGCCTTCCTGTTGCGCTGTACCGCGAGTATAATAAACATTTCTTTGGCATTGATTTAAACGCGGCCTAAACAAACTTTGGCCGGGCCAAATGGATGGCTGAAATGTCTGGTGGAATGGTCGAGTCGTCTCGCTCGTTTGTCTCATAAATAATCAACCAATTATTTTGCTGTCAATTTCAACACGGCCGGCGAAAACGCAATGCCAACGCCTACCCGAAAAATGCAGGCTCAAAGAAAGGCCAGAACTTGGCCAGGAGACGGCCAGAATGGCGTCGCAGACTTGCCGTCAGTCGGCAGGACATGCAACCCGCTGTGCCCCAAAGTCCTCTTTGGTTCTGGGTTCTAAGTTCTGGTTGTGGACACGCAACACGGCACAACGTCGCAATAAATTTCGGGCTGCAGCGCCAAGAAAATCCACGCGAATGCAAAATCCACACACAAAGGACAACGAAAGTCTGTTGAATTTGTCGAAGTAAGTTGCCAAAAAGCAAAGACCTAGACTTGAGACTAAGACAGCAGCAAGCACTTAAAGCCTTTTGTCTATATGTGTGTGTGTGTGTGTGAAGGACCACGTCTCATGCCGCGATTCGATTTCACAGCCGTATATCATTGCGTTTTCAGTTACAGCCTTGCCCCTTTCCCTTTGCCCATTCAGTTTCTGCTGCTGCCAAAAGGTTTTTCTTTTTCATTTTCTTTGCATTTCTCTTGTCTGCTTCATTTCATTTTTTTTCTTTTGCACGCAGCACACGCACCGGTCGGAAGTCCTTTAGTAGATTATCAGGAGAAGGCACGATGAGGATTCGACTCGCATAGATTTGTAATTGAAGGGCGTGTTCGCTGTTCTGCCCCACCATCGCACAACCGCCACTTGACTGTGCGACTATGCGACTGTGCGACCGTGTGCCTTGTCTAGTTCATTGCATTTTTGGCTGCTGTCGGAAACGGAAGGGGCCATTAAGTGATGCCAATGATTAACAACGGAAGTATAGATTTCGAGCAGTGCTTTGCCAACTGTGGCTAATCGATGGGCAATGGCCAGGCCTAATGGCATTTGGCCATAAATCAAAGACGTCTCTCAATACTAGTGTCAGTCGCTTCCCCCTCCCTTAAAGCTCTTTTGCTACTAAATTTGCCAGAGCTTTTGCACAGACACGGCTCACGCATTCTTGAGACTTGCGACTTGCAGACACTAATCAGCGTTTCATTTAAAAGCTCACACACACAACGAAAATGTTTGCCTGCTATGTGTGTGTGTGTGTGTGCGTTTGAAATGTTTGCCAACTGGCAATGAAATGAAACAATAAACGTAAATAACTTTCAATTGAATAGTTTTGTGGTGGCAAATTTACGTATGCCATGACGCCAAAAAGCCCCGCAGTCAGCCGGGCAGTCGTAGCCGTGGCAATAAAATAAGCGAAAGGCCTGCGATGGAAGGGAGTGAGGCGAGGATGGGGGCAAGGACAAGGGGCACAGAAAACGGGGATGACAATGGCGCGCCATTAGCAAGCGTCCCATGCATGTGACATTTTTGCAAATGTCCCTCTTGCCATGTATGTGTTTGTATGTATGTGTGTTGATTGTAATTTTGTAATTTTCCGAGTTTATTATCTGTCAACATTATCACACACACACACACACAGAGAACCATTTGGAGCAGCTCTGCAGCAGTTAAACACGCAATCCCCAATCCTTTGCCCCCAGCACATGCTAGAGAGTGTGGCAGGGGGAGGGATGAAGGGGCCCATTGAATGGACCAAAGCCGGGGCATAAAATGTTTGCTGCCGCCATTGCTCTTATCTTGTCTCGCATAAAACGCAACAACACCAAATAAACTCATCGAATTTCTGTTGTTAATTGAAATAAAACTATTTTAAGTGTATGTGTATCTCCAACTCCAACTCCGATCCCAATTCCATTTCCATTTTCGAACCCATTTTAGATTCATGCGATTCGCACGCTTATAAAATAAATTGTGGTATTTTCTCTTTTAAAGTTATTTACAAAGTATGTATGTTTCCCAAAAGTGTCTTTTGTGAGCAGCTTTTCGGTCATGTTCCATTATTTATGTAGTAGATATGTTGCATTTCCAATGAGCCATTCAGATGTCCAAGCAAATCTGTGGCAAGTGCTTGAGTAACTCTGAATTAACAATGAAAGCTGCACTTTTTTTCAATTTAATCTCATATATGACAGCTTCAAGTTAGTTTTCTACTCTACAGCTATCTTCTTTTAAAGGCATTGAATGTCATGGCTATTTATATAGTATTTTTAGTAGCTTTAAACACAAAGCAAGAGCTATGAATTCGTCAACAAGTAAAAGTTCATCGTTTAAGCTTTTAGATGTAAAGTTTTATGAAAGCTTTGCCTTATTGAAAACTCAACAGCTTTCGATCATTTAATGCATGCTTTTCCTTTTCATATTTCATTGAATTTACTATCGCATACCTGATGATGCCAAATGAAGAAAGCTGAAAACCTAAATTGTGTTATCTTAAAGCGCATTAAATGGCTTTTCTCCCACCTGAAAGCTCAGTTTAAGATACTACTTATTAGAGCTTTTGATTATGCACAAAGTTTTCCTTCTTTAATAATATTATTTATGAAATATATTACTGAAAGCTTTGTTTTAAGATCTCGTCAAATCCTTAGCTGTTTCGCATACCAAAAGATAATTTTTCAATATTATGATCGCTAGCTTAAAGCTCAGTTTGTTTTTATAAAATCAAGAGCTTTCGATCAATGTTGCAGTAAACTGCTCAACTTTTTCTCCTTCGCTTGCTACACATGCAAGGCGAACCAAAAACCAAAATCCAAAGCTTACTAAAAGTACGACTCGACTCTTATATCAGCAAATGGACAGCAACAACAATGTGCGAAGAAAAAATGAAAACTTTTGGCATACTAAGTAAAAGCCACTTAAACAACAAAAACAACAGCAGCAGCAGCAAAGAGAGAAGAAAAAAGAATAGAAAAAATAGTGGAGAAAGGAGAAGAAATGAAAGACAAGGCAAGAACGAAAAGAGCAACACACACATATTCACGAAACTCATAAAAATGCTTTGTGGTTGGCATTTTTTATTGTGCAGCTCGACGAGCTTTTTGTGCTAACCTCGTCATCAGGCCCCTCCCATCGCCCCACCCTCTCTCGCACTCATACGATATGCTTTAACTTTTTTCGTTGTCGTCCTCCTCATTGTTGTTCTGTAAACTTTACAAAGCATTAACACCTCATACAAGATGAAATGTCGACGTCGACGTCGACTTCGACGTCGCAGCACAGACAAAGCGGCACGTGAATTGCGGTGGCGTGGAAAGGAAGTCTTCAATGCAATCCAATGGGGTACAGAGGGCAAAAAGCAAAGCTAAAATCTAGTTAAAAGCTGCTCAGAAAAAAGAAAAGGAAAAGAAAAGAAAATAGCAACAACCTTAAAACTTAAAAACTCAAATATCATACGTCACGTCACGCTAGCTGCAGCCATTGGTCGGCAGGTGGCGCTTTTGCAGCGCACGTAGCGAACGTAAAAGAGAAAAGTTCTTCACAAACAAGACAATTTTGTATGTAATTTCGTTGACTTGGCTTGCAACGGAGCGCAGTTAACTTAACTTAACTCAACTCATTTGGCTGCCACTTCAAGTGGCTGTCAATTTAGGCTGCCCCATCCTTCTCCGCCCCCTCCGTGATCATCCCTTTGAGACAGCTGTCAAACTTCATTCGATTCAATTAAACATGCGCCAAATTTTTGGGGGAAACTGACAAATTTCATAGCGATTGCCTAATTGTTGCAAATTATCAATTCAAATCACGTTAAGAGCCTGCCAGCCTCACAATTCATTCTTGCAACAAACTGGGGCAAGGGGCAGTTGGGGAGAAAAGAAAAAAAATTATCATGCAGCACGCTTAAATGGCTTTTCAATTAGATTATGTCATTCAAGGCAATGACAAGCGGCGTTCAGCCACACCCACCAGACCTTGCCACATAAAGCGTATCAATTTCCGTTAAGGAATTTGTTGGCAAAATAAAAAAAAAATTAGGAAGCCCTAAGCTCCACGCAAAATAAAAACAACACAAACAACTTGAGTTCATTAATTTTGTGTGAGGCGCAACAATTAACACGAAACCGAAGCGAGCCACGTTTACAGAGGATGAGGATGATAAGGAGGGGGAGGAGCAGGAGGAGGAGGGCAACAACAACAATGAAAAAAAAACAATATTCAACAATATGCTAGGCTGAAAGCAACAACCCGCCCCCGGCCCCTTTTTTGGCTACCCCTCCTCCAGTTCTATAAACGTGACGCTGCTAATTAAGTTGACGCATTTGCTGCCTGGCTGACTGGCTCGCTATTTTACTTTGTAACGGCTTCCAGCTCCTGTTCCAGCTCCTGTTTATCGTCCTTCGCATTGTTGTTGGTGCGTGTGCCTCGCGGGAACTCGCAGGCTTCAAGTTTGTGAGGCAACGTAGACGGTGGCAAGCTGCTGGCGTTTGCCTCTTCTCATCTTGTGGCAAGCTTAGGAAATTTGCATGGTTGATTTGGTGTTAAGTTCGGTCGGGGCAGCAACAGAGAGAGAGAGAAAAAGAGAGAGAGAGGGGAAGGGAAGGAAGAGTGTTGGGCTTAGAGGTGTTTAGACTCGAAAGAAAAGTCCGACACTTTTGAGGCCCAGTTGAGTGGAAGCAAACAACAACAGGTGGTTAAATAAGTTAGAATTGCGGTAAGGCTAATCGTCAACGTGTTTGCAGTTGTAAATCAAAGAAGTTTCTAATAAAGTTTAAAATCTAATAGGAATATTGTGCGTATTGAATGTTTCGCTAGGTCGTTTAGTTCATCATTATTGCTTTAAATTTTCCTTTCCTTCCGCTTTTCTATAAGCGTCATATCTCCCCTATTGTGGAATGTCGTTATCAACGATATTCTTCTGAAAGCCTACGCTTTCAACAATCCGTGATCTGTTGGAAAACTCACTTGGCTTCATCCCAAGGTGGGCAGAGAAAAATGGTCTTGGGGCGAACCCACTGGAGCTGGTTCTATTCACAAGGAAATACACAATATCGAGCTTCACTCTTCCAACACTAGGAGGAACGCAGCTCCGACTAGCAAAAGAGACAAAGTGCCTAGGAGTAATTCTTGACTGGATACTCGTTTCTGTCTATCCTTATGGAAAAGCGATCACGCACAAATCTTAGTGTGTACAGAAAATTTTGCTATATACGAGTATTTTGTCTTTTGCTTATTTATTGCGACATTTAAAAATGCAATCAGCCTGGAGGCCTTTGCTGCTCTGGCTATAACTATATTGTAATTTAGGATTAATTTCAAAGATACAATTATATAATAAGAATAATAATAAGAAATGCAATACCTACATAGGTCATTATGGATCTTTTCGTTCCGAATGAACCAGGGAGCACCTGTTATTGTTTGAAGGAATGTTGATTGCGGGCGTTGGATGATGATTTTGTTCATATTGCTGGCTCTGCCCAATAATTCACAGGCATCGTTAGAGAATTTTATATTTAAAAAAAAACAAGAGGCGACTGTGCAGTTTGTTTTCTTTTTCACAAGTCACATTAACATTTTAACATTATTTAACAGTATCGACGGACAATTTCCATGGTTTAGGGTGAATATAACCTACTTACTTTTGTGTTCATTTAAATTGATGAGACAATCTGTGATGTAATTAGAAATGTCTGATGTGTAGAGTACATCGTTTGCTGACCTCTAAGAATGCTACCCCGTAGGTATTAACGTTTTGATTTTGTACATCAGCCCATTTAGCCAGACATGGCCGAATGTCTGTGCTATATCAAGGAAGATAGTTGGGGAGAACACTGTCTCGGATGATACGGTTAACTTGTTCCATTTTACCATGATTTTCTCGAAACCCGAACTGATGTGTTGGGATTATATTGGGAAATTGTAGGTAGGAGACAATCCGCAGCATTAACAGCTTTCAAATAGTTTTATTACGAATGAGAGTCAGCTTATTGGCCTGTAAGAGGATGGGATTGATTTGTACATGACTGCCTTTGGCACCATAACAAGTATCGTCTTTTGCATTGCCGTTTAAATTCAATGTGGTTTGTAAATGCATTGAAAAGCAGGGTGAGTTAACGTACAGCACTTCGGGGTAGTTCAATAGTCATTTGTGGGTTTATTTAATCAAGACTAGTAGACTTTTAAGGTTTTAAGTGGTTTTTCTATTATCCTCGCTATCTTCTCTTCTTGAAATCTGATAGCTGTTTCCTGGCCCATGTTTCTTGGAGTAGGAAGAACGAATGAGTTCGTTGCTGGACTTGGCCATAAGATACTTTGCAAATGTACAACAAAATCATTAGCTTTTTCCTCATCGCTGCCTGTGGATTGGCATTGTCGCTTCAATTGGAGCACTTATGGATTTATTTTCTTTCCATTGACGATTTTTTAGACCCTTTACTTTAAAAAAGTAAAACGGGTCTATTAAGTTTATCAAAATGTGCGTAACAGGTCGAATGAAGTCCGGCAGACCCCATAAAGTCTATATATTCTTCATCAGTATTACCAGCCGAGTCATGTCCGTCATGTCCGTCTGTCTGTATGAGCGCCTAGATCTCAGAGACTATAAGAGCTAGAGTCACCAAATTTGGTATGGTGGTTTGTCTATGGTTTGTCTATGCAGATCAAGTATATGTTAACATTTTGACACGCCTACTTCCGCCTCCGTAAATCGAAAACAACATTTTTGAAATCCACAAAACGAAGAGTACTGAATTTTGGCACACAGGACGAGAATCAGGGTCCCAACGTATCTTGATAATTTCTTTGCTTTCGGATTATAATCTCGGAAGTTATTCAAATAAAACTTGAAGTCCCATATAATGGTCAATTTAAAAACTGGAGCCTTGAATTTTAGCACACAATACAAGCATCGGGGTCCTAATGTATCCTTACAATTTCATTGCGATCGGATAATAAACTCGGAAGTTATTAAAAACTCAATATTACTCAGTGTCGGGTCAAAGGTAGAAGAAGAATTATTGACATTACAACACACTATGTGGTTCTATAAACGTTACTCTTATTTCCATTTTGAAGAATAAGTAAGGGTCTCTCATAGTCGACTTCGATTGTAGCCTTACCGACTGGTTAACACAGCTGGCGTTAATTGTATGATGTAGTGACGACGTTAAATCTTCTTTCCTATTTTGAAGTCTGATCTTATAGATTCTTTCCTCGAGCCTCATCAATTGACTCATTCGCTCACATTTGAATGTGTTTGATTTTTGAATATCTACAGCCAAACGTGGAAATATAAATTAACATTTGTCAGAACAGCTGAAACAAGCCGGAGAGTCGGGCGAGAGCTACAGGAGGGTGCCCTGAGCCAATCAACTCTGTTATTTTTGGCACGCCAAAGATTTAACTTTTTAACCGATCTTTCCTATGGCAGCTTTATCTTGAACCGATTTAAACCCAATTTGGTCAGGATGTATAAGATGTAGTCAAATGCATAATCTGTGAGTTTGGTAAACTCATGCTAAAGTATGATTTTAACCGATTGTTCCCATGGCAGCTATATCATGTATTGTTCCAGCAAAAATGCTGATATGTACCAAGTTTCTTCCATACACATAGCTCTAAAACTGAGGGACTAGTTTGCATAGACAGAGACAGACAGATGGACAGATGGACATGGCTTTATCGACTGGGCTGTTGATGCTGATCAAGAATATATATACTTTATAGGGTCGGATTTGCCTCCATTCATGCGTTACACGTTTCGAATCAAAATTATAATACCCGCCTTCAAAGATTTAATAAATTGTTATAGCATTAATATGAAGTATTTTTTGAGTTTAAATGCTCCAAAAACTTTTTGCGCTGACTTGTTCATTAGCATCAGCTGTTAATATCAATCAAAATGATGTGGTCCTTAAATAAATACTGAATTACGACAGGGCGGATAAGAAAGTATATCAAAATTCAGATTAATTGGTGGTAAATCCAAATGTTGAAAATACCGTCAAATGAACGAAATGTTCATTCGTGGAACTATATTATTATTTAAGGCACCAGCTCAAGGTGTGAGCTAATATATTATTTGTATACATTTGACATTGCACTTGGAATGTCTTAGCCCCAATGTAATTCAACGTACGTATGCTTTGTTAAAACACCTTTATTTGCTTTCAGTGTATGCCTAATTTCTATATTTTCTATACAATTATCCATGCAATACATGTGTTCAATAAAGCTGAACTAAGCGCCTAACTGGATTGTATAACAATTGGTACAATGGAAAAGCCGTACAATTCTTAAACTTGTTGTATTTGGGCTCATTAGAATAACAGATGGCTTCTGCTTCATCTGGTTTAGCAACCACCCAAGTAACCCAAACCACTGAGCCACCGAACCACATTAAATTCTTCAACAATAACGAACACAGTCTGAAGAGCTTTAGCCAAAAAAAATAAACCGAAAAAATAGGAAGAGAACGTATTGAAAATGCGTGCGAAAAGCACTTGAGAATTTTCACAGCCGCCGCCAATGTGAAGTGGCGACCCAAGGACTGTGAACTGGACTGTGCAGTGGCGTCGGAGAAGCGGGAGGGGAATTCCCGTATTCGCCTTTGATTATGCCAACGTTTGCATTGTTCCATGTTCAATTGTTGTTGCTGTTGTTGTTGTTGTTGTCGATCGGCTTTTTGTTGCCGCACATCAAAAGACTGTGTTCCACTTGTGTGCGTGTATGTGCATGAATTGTCAAGTGCTCAAGCTTTGATTTCTTTGCTCATATAATTAGTTTAGTCAAAAGTTGACTTGTGGCAAGTACAGCGAGGTCAGGTTGCAAGGGGAAGGAAGTGTGTACATCTTCGCAGTTGGCAAAACTCGCAGCCGGCTGTGCTTGCATCTTGTTCGTGCCGCCGGCAGTTGCACACGCGTTCAACAAAAAAAGTGTTGCATACAAGAAGGCTCCACGGACAAGAGTTGCAAGGCTTATATATTATATATATATATATGTGTGTGTGTGAGTATGCGAGTGAAAAGTTTATCAAATGTTGCGTACCGACCGCTGCAACACCCGCTGCCCACTTTTCCCTCTCCCCAAGCAGTTAAAGGCCTGGCACCTGCCGACGCCTCGTTGTTTTTTCAACTGTCATTTTGACAGCTGCTGCTTCTGCTACACTTGCCGCTGCTGCCCCTGCTGCTGCTGTTGTTGCATGTAGCAAGCACAGACATGTTACACCTTTTGCTTGGCCCCAAGTTTTTTCTGCTGCCAACTTGACTGACTGCATTTAAAAGAAGCAACCAAAGTCCTAGCATTGCAAGGGGTAAGAAGATGACATCAGCTGCTGACTTGACTTCAACTAAACACACTCCCTCCCCCTGCCACCCGGCCACCCATCCACCCTCTTGCGTAGGTTGAAAAGTGTGTATGTGTGTGTGTGGGGGGTGGGGGAAGAGGGTGTTGCACTAAGATAAAGAGCTTGAATCGCGCTGTAGATGCAGCTGTCAAAGCTCAGCCGCCAAGTTGCAGTGCAGTTTAAAAAGTTGCAAAATTACAGAAATATGAGCTGAGACAGTAGAGAGAGAGAGAAAGGAAGACAACAGGAAATAGAGCGAAAGAGAAAAAAAGAATGAAGCCCAGATAGAGAGCGGGATGTAGAAGAATGAACAGGAAACGCAAATAAAGTTAGCAGAAAACTAACGCACCTAAGTATAACGTTTTTAAGGTCTGTTTCGAATTTCCAATCCCATTAATATCATAGATATTTCTATAACATATTCTTGGGAACTCTTGGGAATGTCTTCTTAGAAATACATACTATTAAAGATTCCAAATAATTGACTAGACTTCTCCCTAAGGATTCCAAATACCATACTAGAATTTTGGAAAATATATCACGGGGGACATTTTCTAAGAAATAACTACAGTATAGTTAATTTTGTCCTGATACAAATGCATATTCATAATATATATTAGAAATAAGTATATTTATATATAACATACTCATATTTACAATTGGTTCCTGTGTTTGGTCTCTACAATACCAACAATTTCAGGATCAAATTGAATCAGTACTGAAACAATTTCTAATCTTTGCCCTCCATGGGTTAAATTGGGACCCCGACAGACCCCTTCTTATGGAAGTAGACTTGGCTTATTAGACCTACATTCCCTAAAAAAGTGCAACATTTTCCATAGGGTTCTCTTCCTTCGCAAACTTCTATCGGGTGAAATTGATTCTAGTTTTCTAGTTAGCCTCATTAATATAAATGTTCCTCATCGTTCTACTAGATATTATTTACCCCTCAACCTTCCCGTTTACTGTAAAATTTACTCGAAAAAATTATAATATATTTTATCACTATTTTATCGACCACCACCATTGTCAAACTGTCATTAATAAATAACTTATAACCTATAAATTTTATCGTTAATGTAATAATGTAAATCCTTGCCACCGTTCAATTGATGTGAGTTGGAGCGTATCGGTTTAAATGCCTCCCACTGCGGACGGGTGCCTGGATTAGTTTAAGATTATATTCTTTAATCTCCTTTAATTATGAGTGAATCGCTATGAAATTGCGCAAATTGCTCAGCGTTTATTATAGATCAACTACCTTTAGCTGTGTTATCCTAAAAATGGGACTCCTCTGTGGAACAAGTTTTAAATTGAAATTTGAAAGACCTCTGATAATTTGCAAATTCCCTTAACTCTTATAATAAAATATATAGATATAAAAGGTACAAATAAGGAAACCAAACGGAACCGTTCCATTGTAAGACATAGACTTTGATAGGTTGTAGTGTAGTTTCTAACTCGTGTAGATGCATAAATATTAATCTTTAAGTTTCCAATAATAATCAGCTTAATTCCACAAATTGTTACAAAAGATTACAAAAATGACAAACATTATGTGAAGAAAACGTTGGCTTAAAAGTGTTAACTTAAATTAATAATAAACACTTCCGCTTCAAATATTACTTAACTTATCACTTAACACTTTCGTTTATTTCTGTCTCGAATTTCACTCCAGCCATACTTAGAACCAATAAAACACAGGCATAAATATTCTATAAATCGAAATAACAGCGCATAAAAAAGTTTGACTGAAAGCTGGTGAAGCAACTTAAAAACAAGTGAAACATTTTTATCGTGTCAATAAATAAACAAGAAGCTAAGAAAATTTAAGGCACGGTCGGCAACTTCAAAGGCAACAGGACGGAATCGAAACCGTAAAGCGGAAGTAGCTCAACAATTTTCAACACGTTTGTCGGTTGCTGTCCATGTGTGAGTGTGTGTGGTCTTTTTTATCACACACGCACACAACGAACCGACACGGGAAAATCATAAAATTTTAACGAACCTATTGAAAGTTTACACATTGCCGCTTGATTTCGCCGGGACCGAGGGCGGAAGGCGTAAGGCGGTGGGCGGTGGGCGGTGGTCGGGGCGAGAAACTTGTGCCTGGGCAAAGGACATGGCGAAAGTGTGAAAAGCACCATCGAACGGCAAAGATTTTCACACTTGAACATTAAGGAAATTTATGAACAGAAGACGACGCACATGTTTCATGCATGCGCCCCGAAAAGTATGCTACAGGAAAATTAAACTTACCTATGTAAACAAGACAAGAGGCAAGCCAAGAAATGGTCTCTCTAGGTGTATAGGTGTATAGCTGTGTAGGTGTGTGAGTGTGTGTGTGTGGGCGGAAGAACAGTGCGGAAGTTATGTTCAAACTTAATTTAAGGTTCAATAGCGTAACCAAAGAAAACCACAAAAACTTTGGCTGCAAAAGGACGAGAAACGAGAGAAGGAGTTTTGTGTAACATAAAATCTTGTCGTTTATTAGATTTTAATAATTCACACGATTCACAGCCAAACTGAGAGTGAATAAGTGTGTGTGTGTGTGTGTGTGGGTATATGTGCGAGTGTGTGTGTGAGTAGATACCTGAAGAAGACACATGACAGTCGAGTCAAGCCGAAGTCGGAGTTGTAGTTGTAGTTGGAGTCAAGACGCGTGCATTTGAAGTCAACAAAAAACTAACTTTTATCTGCCTCACCTCTTCTCTCTTTCTCTCTCTCTCTCTCTCCCCTCTTCCCCTTCTCTCTCATGTGAGCAACGGCAGCACTTTGCCACAGTTTCTTTGGACTTCCTTCATGTCGACCCACACCCCCCCCCCCTGCAAAAAAGCACCCGAAGGTGTGTTTGTTTTTACAACAACAACGACAAATTTGTGGCATATCAGCGGCATGTTGCGTGGCTTGTTGCAAGCTATGTGTGGCCAGGTGGCAGGCAGCTAGCTGCTGGATAGGATGGATTAAGTGAGCATATGCTAAGAAATGCCACTAAAGGGAATTGATTTGCACAGACGCCGTTCGCGTTGTCTGTGCTTTTTTGTTGCTTCTTTGTTGCATGTGTTGCAAGTGTTTGAGGCATGCAAGGAATACGTGGCATTTGGATGGACTTAAAAAGTGGCATTCAAGCTATTGGATTAATCTTGTAGCCAAGGTAAAGTTTAAGCTGTTTGGTAAGTAATTCAACAATTTAGCTTATTGAGTTCTTTAGTTAAGTTAAGTTAAGCTGAAAGCTTTCAGGTGCTTGCAAAGCTCAACTGAGTAAGCTTAAATAAATTATGTTCCAGCTATTGGAAAATATGTTAGAAAACTGAGCTACTTGAGTTCAATACTTAAACTAATAGTACATTTTGGAATATACTCATGTACTTGCTGTTACGTTATACTCGTTTGCCAAACTATTTGCTTAATCTTCTGCCAAATAAAAGTCAAAAGCTGCGGATAAGTATCAAACCGATGTAATTTATTCAATTATCTCCTTTCAGAGCTGTTGAATCAAGATTTAAATAATGAGCTTTCATAGATTATCCCTAAATTGATTTTTTGTCTAACTTGCTGCCACTCTAAAATAGGAAGCTTTAATATGCTTTCAAAGCATGCACGAGAAAGCAGTGTTTAATAAGCTTTCATTCTTTGTCGATAACATATACTTCTTATTTCGCAATTAATCTTTCATTCATTCAACAGACTGTGGCTCACTCAATTGTCGAAGTCTTAACCCTAACATCAATATCAACACACTCAAAAGTAGCTTTGACGGCAGTTCAGCTCAAAGCTCAAGCTCCATAAATTTCTGCTACGCCCGCCTGAATGTATGCAACGAAGTTCTTAAGTTCTTGACAAGACAAAAAATATAAAAAAAATAAATCAGTGAAAAATGTGCAACTTATGATCAAGTGTTCCCACAAGAATTGCAAACTTTCTATCCAAGCAGGTCTCCTTGTATTTTTATCCTTCAGCTAATGTTGTCAGCTTTTGCCGGGCCATGGTGCAGGGGGCAAGGAGCAAGGGGCAGGGGGCTGGATGCCTTTGTTGTCTGTTGTCTGTCGAAGGCATCATCGAAGTTATGTGCTGCACTGGCCCCTAAAGGTTATGCAGCAAAAAGTTTGCATAGTTGCGGCCCCGAGACATCCGACATCCGGCAGTTGACAACATTGACCTTAGACCGGACTCTTCCATCTGGGATAAGTGCATAAATAGTTCATAAACTATTTTTGCACAACAAAGTTAAGAGGGCTGCTCCTCGTTGAGCATTGTTCGGGGAGCGCGGTTGTTGGGGGGATTGTTATCAGATCTTTAAACTGAGGCTAATTGCATTTTACACCAATTAATTTGCTAAGCAAATAAATCGCGCAACGACAACTGCAAATACAAATACAACACAAGAAAAGAAGGCATAACGAAATGCAAACAAACATTTTCGGTTAAGGGCAGGCTGCCATCCACCCCCGACTTCCCTGCTTGCAAATCAATTTGAATTTCAAATTAACATAAAGCTGCAGGGGAAATTCTACCACAACTACTAGATAACCAAGATTTGCGACTTTATTTTTGGACATAGAAAGGGGGTGAGGGATCATCTTTTGTGTTATACAAATGCAATGGTCGCCGCTGGGGCATCAAATATCGTCACCCCCATCCCTTAACTCTGTCCGGCAACAGCTATATGCGAGCAAACAAAAAGCATTGCATACTTTTCGGCAGCAGTCGAAATACAAATTGAATTTTCTACTTAAAGACAATGGATGGCAAATTTTTAAGCAGCCAGTGAGAGGAAGAGAGTGGGGGAGTAAGAGCTTGGCTGCATTTAGTGTGGAAGGGGGGAGTGTGTAAGAGTGAGCGAGACAAGAGGCTCGTCGCCATTGTCGTCGTTTGTTATTTTGTCGAAAAATGAAAATATTAATTCCCAGCGGGTTATTTGCGTTCCTTTTGCCAAAAACGAAGCGATGCCGATGCTGATGTCGATGCCGCTGCCGCTGCTGTCGTTGATGCTGGCAGAGAGGTAACGGTAAGCCGAACGGTACCAGGGGGACTGTTAGTAAAAGTCACAAAAGACAATGAAAATGAACTGCATAGAAACAGTGTAGACATTTGCGATAGACATGGACGATTGCCGGAAGTGACAGACAGACAAAGAGAGAAGGAGAGAGGAAGCGAGAAAGGAAGAAAGGGAAAAAATTAACTGCAAATCAAGATGAAGGACTTACAAATACCCTAGCAAGGCCAATATGGCAATATGTAATTTCAATCCAAAGTTTTTTCGAGAATTGGGCCTGTAGATTGAATATTGCCATAAACCCTGAAAAGTTTGTATCAGTCACATACACTCTCAGAACACACACCTCTCCCGGGGTATTCTTACATGGTGAACTCCTAGTCCAGAAGGATGCTCACAAATATCTTGGAGTCCCTCTGGACAAACGGCTAATTTACCAGCGCCATATAACTGAGATAGTTAAGCGTCTCAAGGCGTCAAAGGCGAGCAGTATGGCTTGGCTTCTTAACGCCAACGCAGCTATCGAATACCAACAAGACACTCATATACAAAGTCATTCTGGCACCCATTTGGAGATATGGTATTCAGGTATACGGCATAGCGGCAAAGTCGAACCTCAATAAAATACGAGTAGTGCAGCCCCAAATCTTGCGAAGAATGTCTGGTGCGGCATGGTACATACGCAACAGCGACATCGACAAGGAATTCCATGTACCGAGGATCGGAGAAGTGATCAACTGCCAAGCTACTGCATACTTGAACAAACTCGCACATCACCCTAACCAGGTGGCGCAAAGGCTCCTAGGATGGAGACGTATCCGCGGAGTAAGGATGAGAAGGAAACTCCAGAGAGTTTACCCAACAGACCTGTCCCACAGAACCCTTTAATCTTCCCCTTTTCCCACACAGTTACCCTATTATCTATGTTAAATTATGTACATATGTATACATTTTGTTGAATATTAAATATACCACTGTAGTATAAGCTATTATTAATAGTAACAGTAGGCTACAAAAACAAAAAAGGTAAAAAAAGAAAAAATTCAAAGTTTAAAATAATATGGAATCAATAAAAATAGTATGGTAAACTTAATTGCAGTCTAACCACCTTAAACTGAAATCACATGCAAAGAATTAATTTCAACTAAATAATATATTTAATTATTAAGATTAAAAGACATTTGACTGGAAACAAAATTTCCCTAATAAATTCACATTTATTTCCAGCTTATTGCCTAGGGAATTTCCCTTCGCGTTGTAAAAATATCGATATTGTTCATATTCGATACAGAATGGTGCAAAAGTAATCACCCTATTTGAAAATGTTGGGCAAAAAAATAGAAACAATTATTCCGCGCTCTTGCGAAGTAAACCGATTCATGGCTTGTCGATTTTGTATTCTGCGTCTGTTTACTACACAAATGTCAAAACCGAATTGACATTTGACCCTATACAAAAGTTATAGCGTTTTCCAATAGGATGATTACTTTTGCCTCACCCAGTATTTTAGTAGAAAATTACCTTCATTTTGAATAGCTAAATTGTAAAACAAATATAAATAATAAAATTCAAGTTATTCAGTTGTGTTGGAGATCCATTAGTTTTTGTTTAAGAAAAGCAACACATTAACGGGCTTTTCCTTAGGGCACAATATTCTAACTAAATTTCCGTTTAGACTGTGGATATTTCTGGGCAACTCCTAGCGAGTTGTATCAAGTGTCTTAAAAAATTGTCGAAATCCACGGTCCTCTACGACTTTAAAGGAACACATATCAAAGAAAATCATAATGACAAGAGGTAAGTGATAGAAACTTTTCAGTTTAACTAGAGCACATAGTCCAAGGACAACTCTACTGAATTTCCCATTGATTTTCACGAACACTATGGGAAATTATAACAGGTCAGAGCAAATCCGATCAAATTTGTACGATAGATAACTAAAGCATGTTTTATAAATCAACAAAATTATATATTATAAATGTGATGATGCAACATCGCTACTAAAACATTAATGTATTAAATTTAAAATATAAAATTGATGTTTTTATTAATAAAGTATAAATGCTCTTATAAACTGTGCTGACTCAAAAAATTCTTGACAAATTTTAACGAAATTAAATCGAAACTGAAATTACAAAGAGGTTTTTAAATAGAAAAAAGAATATAAAGTCAATAACTTGCAATTAGGTATAAAAGATAATACTCTTGCCACATCATAATACCATGCCACATCAAAGTTGCCTTCCCTTTTTGCTCGTTCAATGCCCAATCATGAGTTGCAAGTTTCCTTTGTTATGGTCCCCCTTCCACGTTCCCCCATCGACATCGTCGTTCGGCTACCGCTCAATCTTTCAATTTAGCAAAAATTAATTTATTACATCAATATTTATGTTTCACTTAAATTATAATGCGTGAATGCAGTCAGCCCCTGTCTAAACATTTTTTATTCCATTCATTTTGCGGCCAGGAAAAAGCAAACAGACCGTCAGTCAGCGGGGCAAAGATGGCCAATGGGAATGGGAATGGGAATGGATACGAGAGGGAAACGGAAAATGGAGAATGGAAAATGGAAAATGCGACCGCAATCAGTCATAATAAATATTAAAAATAGCGCATAAAGTCAAACATTGGGGAGCTGAATGCTCCTCCAACCCAACTCAGGGCCAAGTCACGTCGAACTGAACCGAGTCAAGCCGAGACGAGCCGAGTTCACAGCTAACAGTTTTTCAGTTGCATTTTCCCATTTTTGTTGGCGTTGTTTGGAAAACTTTTCTAATAAAATAGTGGAGTCCGTGCTGGCGATAGCGGGGGTGAGGTGGGTTATATTTTTATTTTCTTCTTTTTTTTTTTAATTTTTGGGCGGAAAGCAATTGCAATTGCACAACTTTTGGCATATTCAAAAACCATTTGCCTATCAAAAAGTGTTTCAACAAATATTGACAGACTGCCACAGGGCGATACCGAGTCACAGTCGAATCACAGTCGAGTCACAGTCGAATCACAGTGTGAGAAACGTTCGCTCGTGCCATAAACTGGGTCGGGTTGATTGCAAAGGGTGGTATGTAGTAGTTTGGGTGGGGTTTTTTTGCACGGCTTTTGCTCCCATAATTAGCAGTTAATATTGCATAGCTGGAAAAGTTTTTCACTCGGCTTCGTTTCCCACTACGACTACAAACCCACGATATGGCGTCAGTTTATTCCTATTTGCGCTATTTGTCTAGAACTCTCGCAGCTGGAGAAATGTTGAAATGGTGAAATGGAGAAAATTTGCGAAATTTGTGAAATGGGCAAAAATCTGCCGTTTAATAAGCTCACAGTTTTTGTTTGTGTTTTCCAACACTGCAAACAGCGAGTGCAAAGCATTTGAAGCCGCCTCATATGAGAGACGGCCTCCGTTTCCACACACAAACACACAACTTGCAAGCAAAACTCAAATACACACACTCGCACACTCGCTGACACTTGAGCTTTGCTTGGCCTTTTTTATTTCCTCCTACAGGCAGTCGAGTGCCTGCTTGCAACCGCCCTGCACCCACCAACCCACCAACCCCACCAACCCCACCACACCTTCCAACACTCCATCCCTATTGCCATCCATGCCCCTGCCACGTCCTTTTGCTTTTGCTCATTTTTTGGTGTCAATGAACAGTTTTAACATATTAGCAAAGTTTCTTAAAGTACACATATATAAATATGTTTGATGTGTGTTTGTGCACGAGCTGAGTGCGGAGGAGGGAATGGAAAAAAGGGGGACTACCAGGGGAGTAGGCACTGTTGTATTTGTTGCTCTACACTCGCTGTGCATGTGTTGTGTGTTAAGTCAACGGCAAATTATGTAAGATGCCATAATGAAAGCCAGCCAAGTGGCTCCTTCTCGTGATCCTTTTGCAACAAGCCAACCAAGGCAGCTCAGGAAAACAATTCAATTCAAGTCCAAACCCATTTCAGGAATATTTTCTCTATCATATATTCCACTATCAATTTAAAGCCCGTTTTTTTTTAAATGTATGGTTGAGGTTAATCCTATCATTGTAAATACATTTAGAACAGATTCTCAAAATGTCAAAAATATCTCTCATTTTAAATTTAAATGGAATATGATAAACAATAGAATAGGGAGTGATAGTAGGGAACGATATGTTAGAGTCGCAGCCGACTATGTATGAGAGACCCTTTAGTTATTCTGTAAGTCTCTCGACTTTTTCTTATTTGCTCATGATAGTATTAAGCAAGGACCCTTTCCTATTAACATTAGAAACCCAATGCAAACCAGTCGGAAAGAGTGCAGTCGAAGTCGACTATAAGAGACCCTTTACTTATTCTATAAAATGGAAAGCTTGGACGCTGATTCTCGTCCTGTGTGCCAAAATTCAGTTTTTATATTTCTCATTTTATGGGTTTTTATTTTAAAAGTTTTGTTTTTCGATTTACGGGGGCGTGACAAGATTTCAACACAAATTGGTTTATGAACGGACCAATGTACCAAATTTGGTGTATCTAGCTCCTATACTCTCTTAGATCTAGGCTCTCATACAGAAAGACGGACAGACGAACAGACGAACATGACGGACATAACTCGACTGTTGATGCTGATCAAGAATACATATATATATACTTTATGGGGTCTGCCAGACGTCCTTAGACCTGTTACGCAAATTATTTTTTGTTTAACAAACTTAATAAACCCTCCTATTTTTTTTAAAGTAAAGGATCTAAGAAGAAAAAATTTCTTTTAAAATTGGTTTAGCTTTCTTTGCACATTTGTTTAATTTTAAAACTTTAAAGTTTTAAAACCTTTCAGCAACCAAATTATACTAATTTCTATAGACTGTAGCTGTAGATATTTAAAAGAAATCAACAACAATGTGATCAGGCTACTCGCAAAGCATTTCTATGAAGCTTTCAGTTGAGCTTTTATAATCAAATCTGAGCTGAAGCTTTTAACAGATGATTTGAGCAAGCTTACACAAAGCTTTAACGTAGATACTCCCTAGTGAAGTTTTAGCTATTAATTTAGCTTTTATAGTTTTATATAGTAATGTGCTCCAATATATAAAGCAACATAATGCAACGAAGCGTAATATTTTAGAAGAGCTTTTTACAGGATTAAGCTGAAGCTTTTAGCAGCAAGCTTACACAAAGCTTTAACGTAGATTCACCCTAGTGAAGTTTTAGCTTTTAATTTAGATTTTATAGTTAAAAGAATGCAAGGGCGATCAAATCTTAAGCCAAAGCTTTTAGAAGAGTTTTTCGCAGGATTAAACATAGCTCAAACACATACAATCACAAACTCACACAATTGGCGCTTACAAATCAACTCAATAAAAGCAATTTTCGATATTAAATTATCATTTTGCACAACGCTCGTTCAACTTCTACAACAATCAGACAGGCAGTTAACCCCCACCCCTCCCACTTTCCCACCCCAAGCTCCTCGACAACTATAACAACAACAACAAGAACAACAACGAGAAGAAGAAGACTAGAAGTTAGCTACAACAAAAGCATGTCGTGTCGTGCCGTCGCTTAATCATGTCAATGATTTATAACGCTTTCAAGGAGCGCGCCAAAACTCGAAGTTGTCGACGGCAAAGTCGCAACGAGGTGAGGAGTCTGTATGCCCTGTGGGCTAGAAAGAGAGAAAGAGATAGGGAGAGACAGAGAGAGAGAGGAACGGAGGGAGGGGGAACTGATGACTTGGCAGACAAAGCGAAGCCGCTGCGGAGTGTCGAGCACGGTGGGGCACGATGGGGCACGGGTTGTGGTGGGTTGCAACATAAGTTTTCCAGCTACTTATATGGCAGGCGAGTCAGGAAATTTATCTCACGAAAAATGATTTGGCTCATTATCAACAGCAGCCAAAGTGCAGCAATGTGTGGCAAAGAAAGAGACAAGGCAGAGGTAGAGAAAGAGAAAGAGTCAAATATAGATAGAGAATGAGAATGAGAATGAGGAGTAAAAGTAGCAAACACATCGAACAAACGCATAAATCAACAACAAAAACAGAAAAATGATTTATTTTTACTCACGTAAGCAATAGAAAGAGAGGAAAAGAATGTGTATGTGTGACAGAGAAAGAAGGAGACACATAATGGAGGAGGAAGTAAGGAAGTATGAAAGCTGGGGGAGTCAAGGAAACTCGCCTCGAATATGATTGCTTCTAATAAGAAAAGTGGCAAAAGTGTATATCACTCGGATAATACTTACGATGGGGCAAGCAACAGTGGCAACAATCATTGTGAGTGCCACAAGCGGTGGCAGGAGTAGGCCAGCCAGGAGGCAAGGTAAACAAGTCGCAGCAGCATGCCTGCTACCAATAATAAAGTAATCAAAGTGATATGGTGTTGATGGGGATGGATAAGGAGATGGAAACGAAGGCAGAGACGAAGACGGAGACGTCTGAGAATGCCTCATGTTCTTGTTGCCATTATTGTTGCCATGCCACATATGTCCAATTGTTTGCCAATGTATCTGTGTGTGCCCTGTGATTATGCCATTAAGACATGGCAGGCAATCGAATTATGGCCTCGGATCTGGCGGGCTTTGTTGCCAGGCCAAAAGCATATGGAACTACCTACATTTGTGTATGTAGTATGTGTGTTTCTGTAGCAAGAAATATTGCTGCAGATTCAGCTAAATGAGCATTTTAATAACAATTTGATGTAGTATGTAAATTTAGTAGAAAAACAAAACTATCTCATAATTTGAATTTAAATGTAAAACTAAAAAATAAAGTTAAATTAAATATAAGTAATATATCAATTTCAGAATATACACATTTGTATGTAGACTGCATTTTTTGTGACATACTATCAAGAAAAATGAGCATGGAATGCAATGAATAGAATGAAGACAACTCATTTAATACTAATTTTTTTTGACAGGTAATCGTTCTATATAATCTGTCCAGTTGGATGAATCAACAAATTGTAGGAGTAACACATTGGCATTATAGAATGTGGTTGTTAAACATTGTCTTGATCTAGGGGAGAAGCTTAGTCTCTCCTGTGAGGGAGGCCCAGCGGGTGATGACGTCTTAGACGGCGGGTGTCAGTGGTGTTGTCCATCAGGTTGGTGACGAGACGGTCAATGTGTCTGTCCAGGTGATTCAAGTGGGCTCTGCTCAGTCTTGCAATCTCCTGGTGAACCCAAGGGACTCCAAGCTCGCTGTGTATTTCCTCCTGCTAAATGCTCTGTTTTCAAATTTCTGGATGATTAGGCGGTTAGATTGACTGGCAGTGCCACCGATAGGAATTCCATAGGTCCTCAGGATCTTTTGCTCACGATCCAAAGAGGCTTCTTTAATTTTCCATGCAGCTGCTACCATTTGTTTAGGAGCTGGGGTCGCCAGGTTATCCTTCTGTCAAGAACCAGTCCCAGGTACTTGGCTTTGGCGCTGGTTGGGAGAGTTAGGCCGTCCAGTTAGACTGGGGGCTGTCACCTCTTCTATGGGGTAATGTGGCTTGGGTGGACTTCTCGGGATTACATTACATCCATTACATTACATCTCCTCAACCAGGTATTTGTGGTGTAAAGCTGAATTGGTCAATTAGTGATGTAAATCCAAACTGAACAACGTCTTTAGTTGTCGAAAACAAAGACTTATAAATCGGAACTTCGATTTTTCATACGAGTTCTCAAACTTTAAAAAAATAAATTGTGGTTCTTAATACATTGAATTATTTCTTGCTTCGTTTTCTTGCAAGTTATAAATAATTTATACCATAGACAAATATAGAAAACAAAAGATTAAATCATGCATGTATATGGTCAATAATATATAAATATTCCACATATTAGTAATAGTTTTGTTATAGTACTTGAAAATAAAATATAAACGTTGTGCACTTTTTTTAATGTGGGATCCGTAATATAATTTAAATATGAATATTATATATTATAATATTATACATGCATAAAATAATCAAAAACTTACGTTGGCATATTTATACCTTAAATAAATATATATGTATTTTCCCTTTGCCTGATCAGTTTTTTAACAAATTCGCGATGGAATTAAATTCTTCCCATGTTTCGCTAAGAATCGCAAATATCGATTCAGTAATGTTTCGATGTTTTTTAACATCACTAGAGTCAATTAATTTAACATAAATTTAAATTGTTTATACGTAGGTATTTAATAATCTTGATAATTACATTTTATTCATTTTAATCATTTCATAGCTTATTCATATATTTCACTTAAAAAGCAAATACAAATCATAATCTATTATGTTAAATTTTAATGTGTATCCATACCATAAATACATACCTATGTATACAGGTATTTGAGTTAACAATCCCAATTGTTTTCAATTGGTATAAAGCGGAAACTTAGTATCCTTGCTACTGACATTGAAAGTCATCCACATATCATCATAATTATAATTACATTGGATAAAATATAGCATATTTTGTCGGTACTAAATATTAAAGTATCCAAATTAATACCTAAATTATAACACTAAAATTGTTTATGTATCTAAATAACATCAAAATCATATTGTATTTAATCTCTCTCTCTCCAAAAATACAAACTAATCCATAAAGAACTTTCCATTGAGTAACCTAAGAAAATCTTTGAAACTTACCTGCCTCATTTAATCGAAAAGTCCATAGAACATGTGTTTTGTGTCTTGTCTGTCTGTCCGTATCTCTCTCTCTCTCTTTCTTTCTCTCTCTTTCCGTCTGTCTGTCTGTCTTTGTGACTGCCATTATTCCCCAGCCCATAAATAGTTGCTTAATTACCTTCTCAAGTGCCAAGTACACTCATCCCGTCGCTCTTCGCACAAAAAACTTGCCAAAACAAAGCTGGAAAGAATGAAATGGCTAAGTAAACGATCAAGAAGTAGAGGGGGGAAGCAAAAGGAGGAAGGCAACTGAAAACATATGCCAAAACACCGATTGCAATTAATCTTGTGCATGTTGAGTTTCTATGCTACAACTACAACTTCAACTGGCCCCGCATGTTGCACGTTGCAGGTGGCAGCTTCTGTTTATTGGTAAACAACAAAAGTTTGCGCCGCAGTTTTGTTAGCCACGTTTTTTGGGTGTAGGGAGGTGGCAGTGGACAGAGTGTGTGTGCTGAGTGTGTGTGGTGTGTAAGTGTAGTGTGTGTGTGTGGTGTGTAAGTGTAGTGTGTGTGTGTGTGTGGTTGTGGGTGCTGTGTGTGTGTGGGTGCTGATCTATTGTCTCCTGTTGGCAGCACAAACTTTGGCTGCATACTTCAAGGCGCAGCATATTTCTATCTGTATCTCTGTCTCACTTTCTAGCTCTTTCTCTGTCGTTCTCTATCTTTCTCTATGTGTGTGTGTGTGCTATAGACATTTGTGAGGTATCCCTTAAATACCAATTTATGGCACAAGCAGATAAAGTCCCAAATCTGCACTTAATCTTTAGCATTGTTTAATTTCGACTCATTGAGTTAGCGCCGCCAAAAATGCTCTACACACACTCACACACACACACACACACGCATACCTAAACAAACAGGCAAGCCACAAGCGTGTGTGCAGGGGGCGTGGCAGGCCAGCACAGTTTTAGGTGGCCAGGAGGGGGACGGAATGGAGGTAGCATTGTTCAAAGGCGCGCGCTTTGGGGCGCACTTCAGTTGCTTGGGAAATAAATCGTCGTCGACGTTTACAATGTGTGTGCGTGTGTGTGAGTGTGTGTATGGTTGGGTGCTTTAGTTGGCTATATGTGTGTTATATTCGATGCTTCATTGCAACCGCAGCAGTTCAACAGGCTATGTCCTGGCATTGGGTCCCATTCTCCATCTCCATCTCCTTCTAATTCTCATCCTTAGCCAAAGTTGTTTGCTAGCTAAAACTTACAACTTGCGCGTTATTTCCTGCCACACACACACACACACATACACGCTAGATACGAACTAGCTTCCCCCCCCGCTCTCCCACACCCATAACCGCAATGCCCTGCGTACTTAAGGTGTTAACGCAAAAGCTTGACTCATAAAATATTGAAAAAGCCGCAAAAACTTTGCACCAAAAAACGTGTGCAAGCAAACGGTGCTCGAGGAGGCAACGGTAAACGGTATAACGGTACACACACTCTCTATGCCAAGGCTAAAGAAAACCTGGCTAAGATACTCACTCGTAGTGTAACCAGAAAAACAAAAAATAACACAGCCATAAGAGTTCGGAACCCCAAATTGAACGGTTAAGTGGCGACCGGTAAAAGTTTTTCACCTGCCTTTGACTTGTAATTTTTGCCCCACTCCACTCCACCCTCCCCACCCTCCCCACCCCCCTCATACTCATGATCCGCTACTGAAAGTTTCCTTTTGACTGTTGTTGTTGCTTGACTCTTGGCACTTGACTAAATGGATTTATTGACTTATTAGCACTATTTGCTACGCCTGTGTTTCCTCTTGGCCAAACTCAACAGGGTAATTGATTGGCTATAACATTTGCTATCGAGCTCCTCTTAACCGTAATTTATATAAATAATATATACTAATATATACTATATAAGCTAGTAGTTTGGTTAAGTTTGTAAGAAGGCAATGCGAGCTTTTGATCTCTTAATAAAATTGTCTTCAAACAGTTTTCAGTCGGTCACAGAACTAAATTTCAAAGAAAACATAAATTTTAAGATTAAAGATGAATTTTATGAAATTAAACCTGATTCAGTTATAAATTATTAAATGAGTGATAACTTTTTTGAGTTCTTTCTGATTGAGTAAGTCAGATTTAGTTAATAATCATAAACTGAATGATAACTTTATTGAGTATTTCCCCAGAAAAGCGAAAAAGAAGAATTTCAAACAAACACTTAGACTTGAATATGTTTAGAGAATTATATTTAATGCATGGAAAGTCACAACTCACGTGGAAAAGCTTTCCGCAGAGCAACAGTTTCCAAAGATTTATATCTATTTTTATACATATTTGTAATATAAAGAAATAAAGAAGAGTAAGCCAGATTTAATTAATAATTATAAAATAAATGACAACGTTATTGAGTAATTCAGCAGAAAAACGAGAAAAACGAACTTCAAACAAACACTTAGACCAGAGTCTATTAAGGAAATGATACTTAATGGATAAAAAAAAACCTCAGCGCACTTGGAAAAACTTTCGAAAGAGCAACAGTTACTAATGATTTATTTATATACAAATTAAAAAAAAACAACATAATTTATATAGTAAAACAAAAAAAGTATTCAACCAGCAACTGTTGCCTTTGGAGTTCTCAAAAATGCAGTTCAAAATAACGTAATGTATTAAATTATACAAATTTGCAATATTTCCAGACATTCCGAATAAAAAAAAACAGAAAAACGATGAAAAGATAAATAAGGGCAGATACAGCGGAAATTTAAATTACCTGTGCCGTAATTACACAAAAGAATATGCCAATAAAAATGACTTATGTATCAATTTCCTTTACGACGACTCCGCAGGACGAGAACGACAACGATGATAATAATAAAAGGCAACAACAACAACAACAACAGCGTCAAGGCACAAAGCGAAAATTTCAATTTTATTTTTATTGCCTTATTGTGTATCAAATATTTACAATTATTTGCCATGAGCCATGAAAATGAGCCATTCAGTCAGACAAAGGGGGCGGTGGTGCGGTGGGTTTTCGGTGGGTATTCGGTGGGTTTTTCAGTGGGCGTGTGCATGCTGATAAATTCAAATAAATTGTGCAGTGTAACCAAGGTGAAAATGATAGCGACCACTCCCCGCTCTCCACTTTGGCCAACAAACTGGGCAAAGGCATGGCAAAAGTTTTCGATCAAAAAGCGAAAGAAAATTGCATGGAAAATGGTAAATGGTAAACGGAAAATGGCTTCGGTGTCGGCGTTGCCTGTCTGAATTGAGGCGCAGCGGTGCGCCACTTATTCATGGCATTAAAATTTTATTTTAATGTCATCGAGACGTTGATTTACAGCAGCCACTGTAGCATGTGAAAGATGAGAGCGACGGCGACGACGACGACGCGCCCTCTGAAAGATTCATCCGAATATAATTTTAATAATATTTTATTGCTTCAAAAAAGTGGTAATAGCGCGTAAAATGCCAAATCCAAAACGAAAGTCAAGCCCAACTGTGTAGCAACATTCGCATTCACATTCGCATCCGCATCGACATCCGCATACCCACTGGCAACGGCATTACTGTGCATATAACAGTAAACAGTAAACAGGAAAAGTGCTGACAACAAATGGCAACCGAATTGCAACCTGGCCAAGATCTGTTGCTATCCCTTAGACAGGCTTAAAGATGCTCTGGCATTTAAGTTCTTAGGTACTTAATAAAGTGAATCCTCCAGCTTCTGTTTTACTAGTAATCGCAGACAACTTCACTTCACACTTGCGGACTTTTCCTCTATGCAATTACTTAGTTTAATGAATTATTAGAATTTTAGTCAACATTTGAACAAACCACCAAGTTATACTCATATAAGTATTAAATTTATTATATATTATATATAAATTCCAGTTTTATTTTACACAGATGTATACCGGACTTAACATTGACCGTGAGTTCACGTTCAATTATTTAATTTATTCTCAAGAAACGATTATTATAATTGTTATCATGGCCCATAAAGGGTATTCAAGAAATGGCAATTTCTATTGATTTCAGCTCTCATATCTCCACTGCTTCCTTTACAGCAATTTGAAACTGTTCATAGTTAGTCAGCTTCCATCAATTGGCATCTCATTACCACTTCTGGATGCTATTTGTCTGTCTGTTTGTAAGGAGTACTCGTATTCAGCTTATTGTTATGACGTCTGGCTGTCCTTCTGACAGGGTGAGGAGTGAAGAGGGAAAAGAACATCACAGTAAAGTTCAATTAACAATTGTAAATGTAAGTATTTTGCGAGAAGCATCCATTAAGTCTAGTGGTTTTCTTGCCCAACATACAACTTCAGATGCAATTTTTGTGTAAGGCGAATCGAAAGCTCATAAAATTTAATGAAATGAAACCCTAAGAATTCTAGAAGAAGTACTATAATGCAATTTACAAAGGGGATAGAAGACAAGCGCGAAACAGTTGTAAGGAATGTACGAACTGAATTAAATTTAAAAAAAAATAGGAGACCCTTTACTTATTCTTCAAAATGGCAATAAGAGTAACACTAATAGTTCCCCATAACGCGTTGTAACGTCAATATGCTCTTCTTCTTCCTTTGGCCCGACACTGAGAAATATTAAGTTTTGAATAACTTCCGAGTTTATCATCCGATCCCGATGAAATTTTCAGGATACATTAGTTTCCCGATGCTTATCCTGTGTGCCAAAATTCAAGGCTCCAGTTTTAAAATTGACTATTATATGGGATTTTAATCGCGATTTGATCGCGATGAAATTTTTAGGATACGTTAAGACTCTGATACTCGTCCTGTGTGCCAAAATTCAGGACTCTAGCTTTAATATTTTTCGTTTTATGGGATTTTAAAAAAATTTGAATTCGATTTTTGGGGGCGGAAGAGGGCGTGGCGAAATTCTAAAACAAACTTGACCTTTTCGGGGGTCACAGGAGTATTGTCACCAAATTTGGTGACTCTAGCTCTTATAGTCTCTGAGATCTAGGTGTTCATACAGCAGGACAGACGGACAGACGGACGGACGGACAGACGGACAGACGGACAGACGGACATGGCTATATCAACTCGGCTGGTGATGCTGATCAAGAATATATATACTTTATGGGGTCTGCCGGACTTCCTTCGACCTGTTACGCACATTTTTTTTTTGACAAACTTAATAGACCCTTTTTACTTTTTTAAAGTAAAGGGTCTAAAAACAAGCCGGAGAGTGAGGGCGGGAGCGATAGTGGGGGCGTGAGCGATAGTAGGGAACGATTTGCTACTGTATTCTACTACTACTTATCTATCTACTATTTATTCTGTAAAACCCTTGACAATTCATATGTCAGCTATATGCTATAGTCGTCCGATTTTGATCATATCTGGCCAATATATTAATATCAAAATATTACTTAGTTTACTGCTGAGTGTGGTCCGGATATCTTGAAAGCCCAAAAAGTTGTTCATATAAGAAGTTAAACGATTATGTTGACCGATTGTTGCTATGTGAGCTATATGATATAGTTATCCGAATTGGATCACGTTTTGCCAAAGTATTAATAGCATAAATTTATGGCAAACTTGCAAGTTTGGTCCGGATAGCTTGGAAAACGAAAATATGCCATTGTCAGCTTCATTTTCTATTAATCATAAAAAACTAGATCCAAATATCTTAATTTGTTCTTGAGTTCATAATTAATTTTTTAAATATGATCAGTGCCAGTGTTCACTTAATTTTATATTTTATTTTGAATAACTGTTTAGTTGATTATCCGATCAGAATGAATGAATTTTTAAAATACATTGGCACCCCGATGTTTATGCTATGTGCTAGAATTTAAGGCTTTAACTTTAAAATAGCTCTTTATATAATATTTCAAAAATTTCCTTTTCGATTTAGGCTGCGAAAGGGGGCGTGGTAAAATTTAAACACAAACTGATTCTGTGTTCCCCAAAGACTCAATAAACATACCATAGTTGGTGCCTCTAGCTCTTATAGTCTTTGAGGTCTAGGTGATTATACAGACGGACGGATAGACAGACAGATGGAGAGCCGGACAGACGGTTAGTTTTAAGCATTCGATAAGTTACAGACAAAGGGAAAATATGAGGTAATTGGAAAATCCATTGAGTTAAACCGCATGTCAAAAATAATTGTAGGTGTTAAAGTGAAGAAGAAAAGGTTTGAAACATAAGATAGACGTTGAATTATAGTTAAATTTACAGAACCTGTCAGAAATTAAGTTGGTTTGCTCAAAACATTGAAAAATAATACCAGCCAGCTTTCGAATGAATATAAGTATATAGAGTTATTACACAGAGATATGTAGAGAGTGAGAAAAGTAAGCAAGAACGGAAAGTGAGTTGGCCTGTCCAACAAATAACAAGCCGATCAGTCGAACGGTGTTAAGGTAATTTTTCTAATTTTAAAAGAAACGGGGCTTGATTTCGAAAATTGAAAATAAACTTGATCTGCGTATGGTATTCAGGAACCTACATTAAAAATTTGAAGTATCTAGCTTATTGTTGCTAAGATCCACGCTTTCATACAGGCGGACGGACGGACGGACAGACGGACGGACGGACAGACGGACAGACGGACGGACGGACAGCCGGACGGACAGACGGACGGACGGGCAGACGGACGGGCAGACGGACGGACAGACGGACAGACGGACGGACGGACAGACGGACGGACAGACAGACAGACAGACAGGTGTCAATCGACTCGGCTATTGATACTGATCAAGAATATATATACTTTATAGGTTCGGAGATGCCTCCTTCTGTCCGTTACTTAAATTCACACAAATTCACTATACCCTTTTTTGCCCCTTTTTAATGGGCACAGGGTGTAAAAACCTGTAGTCAAAAAAAAAAAGGAAACGAATATATGTGTATTATTGATTGAGATATATGAGCAGTGTAATAGAAGATCAAATATAGGAGATGTAAAAAAACAATAAAAATGTAAATAATATTAAAGTTGTACCAAAAGAGAGTATTAGAAATTTATAAATTGATAGACAGGAGTGTGAAATATAAATAAATCGGGAGTGAGAGAGAAGACATGAGATTGAGATAGAGAGTGAGCTTAGTAAAATACAAATCATTATTATTCCTGATCAAACAACGAGTTAGCATGCTAAAGAACTTGAAAATTTACCTCATAATGAACGTTTGACAGCACTGTAAGATACAGATAGAAAGACAAACAATATATGTACTATGTATGTAACTGTAAGAATTACAAAATCATAGTTGCAATTGACGACTAACAGTAAAAGCTTGGCATTTAATAAAAATGGTGGCACTTCATTTCATTTGCGTCACTTTCGCTTTTCAAATATATTTTAAGTAATATTTATGAGCGTTGGTTTTTTTTTTTTTTGGTTCTTCTTCTTTTGGTCACCAATTAATTTTTATTTATGTGCTTTGCGTTTTTTAGCTGCGTTTTTTCCCCTTATCAAACAAACAGTTGGCAAAATGATAAATGCCGTTGCTTTTGTATATGTCCCAACAGCACCCTTGCACCAATCCCCTCTCCCCCCCGGCCACGTCGAACACGCCGGCACCCATTTGGTAATTTAATATTTTCCAGCTAAAAGAAGGAAAAAAATACAAAAAAAATTATAGAAAGGAGAAGTCTGAGAGTATATGAGAAAAATGATATTTGAGCAGAGAACGCGCTGCTAAAAAATGACAATTTTTAATTATCAAATGCGTTTAATGATAAAAATTGTATATTGTGGGAATGAGTGGGTTTTTTTTTTGCGGGCATGGGATGATGATGGAGGAGGGGGTGCAGGAAGAGTGGTTTCTACTTGGCCGGCGCTTCGTCTTGGCTTTTAATTTATGATTTATTTGTGTGGGTGGCTCGCCTATAATAATTAATATTGCACACAAGCAAAAGACACCTACCCACCTCCACTTCCCCTCTTTCCCACTTCCACTCTTCCACTCATCCCTCGCGGTTGCTAGAGCCATAGCCAAAGCAACACAATCCCTGAGGATGATGTGGTGTGGGGAAAGAAGAGGCAGCAGCAACAGCTTCAACGCGAGAGCAAACGCAATTTTTTCATAAATCTTTTGCCGCGACGACGCGACGTGGCAGTAAGTGCAATGTCATTGAGGCAGAAGTGGTAGCAAGTAGCGCGGGGAATAAGCAACATAAATACACTCACACACACTCGCACACACACACACACACTCTGTTATCCCTTCCATGAAGACAAAACCCAACTGTGCCCAGGCCAACAGCAAGTGTCGACTCGACATCTTTCTTCCTCGTCGTCTTGAGCCCTGTGCAAGTGGAAAAGGAAGAGAAAAAATTAAAAGTATTTCTCGAATTATTGTTAATGATGATTAAAAATATGTGTACCTACATTATACACAGCACACCTCAGCACACATACACACACAAACACACACACACACACACGGCCCTTCCTTCACATTCCTCAAACTCTCCTTCTCGTAATCACAAACAGATTTTGCGGCCTGGCAACGCGTCCCCAAACGTCCTCATCTTCAGCTTTGACTCGAACCGAGTTGGGAACTGACTTAATAATAATAATATGTAATCCAAAAAGGGAATAAACAATATTAAAAAACGAATTCTGTACACCCTATACAGTTATTTCGTTTACCCACAATTTCAAACTAAATTAGTATCTTATAATAATTGATATTACAGATATTACAAAATCTGTACATCTGACAGCAATAGGATAGCTCGACTAGCAGTTACTATGTAATTGGGTTACAATTATTCTAAGATCTCTCTGGCAATAAGTATTCCTAAGAGATTCCTCGACTTCGGCTAGAACAGAATTGGGGAATAACTTTATAAAGAGTTTGATTTACCTACTACCTAATTATTTCTATTACCAACCATCATTACCAGTACTGACAAATATAAGTTACAGCTTAACACAATCTAAATTTTGTAAGATCCCTTTTAAAATAAGTGTTTCATGTAGTCCCTAAAGTATGTCAATTACAATTAAACATCATTGTTATAATTGCTTTTTATTTAGATTAATGTGTCACTAAATATATATATTTTAAAAATATTGGTAAAAAATGGTAAATTTCTAGTTAGGGGTAGTTTGTGAAAATTGAACAGACTTGGGTCGCAGCATCATCTTCACCGATTTATACGAGAACGGCTGGGCGCCAAACCAAAAAATACTTTTTAGATCTTTAGACGGTTCCGTCATATACTGTCCATTAAGATTGCTTGAAAAAAGAAACAAAATATTGGTTTAGTTCAAAATATAAGTATATAAGTATATATATATCTATATCTATATCTATATCTATATCTATATCTATATCTATATATATATATATATCTATATATATATATATATATATATCTATATCTATATCTATATCTATATCTATATCTATATCTATATCTATATCTATATCTATATCTATATCTATATCTATATCTATATCTATCTCTATCTATATATCTATATCTATATTTATATATATCTATATCTATCTCTATATCTATATCTATATCTATATCTATATCTATATCTATATCTATATCTATATCTATATCTATCTCTATCTCTATATATATATCTATATCTATATCTATATCTATATCTATATCTATATCTATATCTATATCTATATCTATATCTATATCCATATCTATATCTATATCTATATCTATATCTATATCTATCTCTATCTATATATCTATATCTATATCTATATTTATATATATCTATATCTATATCTATATCTATCTCTATATCTATATCTATATCTATATCTATATCTATATCTATATCTATATCTATATCTATATCTATATCTATATCTATATCTATATCTATATCTATATCTATATCTATATCTATATCTATATCTATATCTATATATATATCTATATCTATATCTATATCTATATCTATATCTATATCTATATCTATATCTATATCTATATCTATATCTATATCTATATCTATATCTATATCTATATCTATATCTATATCTATATCTATATCTATATCTATATCTATATCTATATCTATATCTATACCTATACCTATATCTATATCTATATCTATATCTGTATCTATATCTATATCTATATCTATATCTATATCTATATCTATATCTATATCTATATCTATATCTATATCTATATCTATATCTATATCTATATCTATATCTATATCTATATCTATATCTATATCTATATCTATATCTAAATATATATATATCTATATCTAAATATAAAAGACTTACCTTAGACCGCAACGATCATACCACCAAGCGCCATGTTTCACTTTAGCACAGTTCTCTTCATCCCGATCATTATCGACATCAAATGTGGAGAACTTTCTATTTCTGGCATATATGAGTGCATCACCGGCTGTTCCAGTATAGGTGCCCAACAATTTAAGAATATAGGCCTCACTTTCACTTCCCACACTGAAGTCCGAGTAGCGAGCATAAAAAGTGGCGTTGTTGAAACTTTCGAGGTGAACGTAAAGTTCATACGACTGAGACGATGTCAATCTATAGAGCTTTTCCAGGCCGATAAAAAATTCACCATGTAAACTGCCAAAGCCATCACGGTAATCGTTCCAGTTTCGATAAAAATTCTCACTTCCGTTAATACGACGTTGAATGACAGTCCAACCGGGTCCGGCATGTTGTGAATCGCAGAGCACTTCGAAGGGACTGATGCCAGTAGGTCGGATTTCGTGAATATCAGAAGAGTTGCCAAACCAAAAACAGTTTGTCGACTGCAGCTTATCGATATTGATTTTACACTCCGATAACTTTGTGTTCGCCGATGTCAGATCGAGCTGTAAATGGTCGATTGCCAATTGTTTTTCAGTTAGGGTTGTCGTCTTGGCTTCCAGTTGAGCATCCGCAGTTTCTACTTGCAATTTATAAGTGGACAATTGGTCCGACAATTTCTGCGATTCCGTCTGCAATATTTCCAATTGTTGTTCCCTAGCTGAAAGATTTGTTTTCAGCTCCTCGAACTTGACGCCGTTCCATTGCTGCTCAACTTGAAGTTTCTCCAATTGTTCAGTTTTGCTCTGGAGATTGATTTTGAAGTTCTCCAATTTTTCCTTACTTTCGATTGCCTCGACGAGTAATTTTTGTATTTGAGCCTCGTTTGCTTCTTTTTGCAACCTATTCGATTTATCCAGAGATTCAAGCTGCTCCACCTTTGATTTGCACGTGTCCAATTGTTCGCTATGATCCTTAGCTTCCTTGAGTAACAATTCAATTTGATCGGACTTCATTTTGATGATCTCTTCATTCGATGAGACTTGTAATCTGTAGGCCTTTATGAGTTCATCCTTGACAAGGCTGTTGTTCTTATGGGAAGTGTATAGATCATGTTGATCTAGCAGTTGGTGTTCTTTTTCCCGAACCACAGCCTCCGATACAGCGAGTTTTATTTGCAACTGGTCGTATTTGCTCTGGATATCTATCAGTTTGTCATCCTTCTTCTGGATTGTTTCATCGCATTGATCAATCTTTAGCTTTTTAACTGCAATATCCTGAAGCAGAGGTTGCATAATGCCAAAACACTTTACACTGAACTCTGATTTCAACCCCGTTGGCACCACATCCTATATGATGATTTTATATTTGTATAAATTACATATACTTAATTGAAATGTAATGCCTTACCACGCCGAAAACCGGTAACAGCATAAAAAAACAACATAAAATAATAAATTTGAGCATTATTTAAATATTAAACACTTTTGACCGTCACGCACTTGAACTCAATTAAAACTAAATTTTGCAATCGGCTCCACCAGCTTCCAAAGGTATAGAAACTGCGCTTTGTTATACCCTATAACAAATGGCACAATGGGGTATTATAAAATCAAATGTATATTGAGTTTCATAAATTCTTAATATAAATTTCTGTTCAGAATCAATAGGGATATAGATCAGATCACAATCTACTTATTGCTTATACAATAAATTTTTTGCATATTTAATTTATTTGTTCAGCATGTATATTTATGGGTTCGCTTAATGGCATAAGCCTAACTACTGGGTAACAGCAAGTTGCTCAGTTTTTGACTAATCATAACTTAGATGTCTACTCATAACTTAACGTCTGCGTGACAGTTTTAGTAGACAGGGTATCTGCCAATGGTTTATTCACACACTATGTAAAAGTTCTCATTTGATATATATGAGCTTAGTCATAATACTCAAATGTTTTTCAAAATATTTCCATGATTATTTTTACAAGTATATACACATACACATATAATATTTTATATTTACTTAATATAAGTATGTACTGATAAGAGAGAGAGAAAGCTTCTGCGTTATAAGTACTATACATACATATATACCCTCTGGTATACCATATCATCTAATAGGCAATGGCCACACACACACACACACACACACACACACACACATTCGACACACAATTGGGTTGCCTATTTAATTAATTTTATAAATATATATTTAATTATTGTATTTTTAATGGCAGTGAGAAATCCAAGTCATGATCAAAAAGTGAATAGTAATAAGTATTCGACAATTAATCCAGCTCTCAAAACATTTTAGGCACATTAAAGCTTGCATTAATGCCTAAAAACTTATCTGATCAGTTTATTAGTACTTCTCAATATTTTACGCCATGGACATAAAGCTTTTTAGCTCTTAACGCTGCTAAGCTGAATCTGAATTCAAAAGTTTTTGTTTAATCAATAAGCTTGAACTTGAACTGGTGCCTACTTAAATGTTTTACTGATAGCTACAATATGTTTTATTTTTTACTGAGAATATCTTCAAAGTGCGCATATTGTAAAGGTCTAATCGGGGAAAAAAACAAAGCAGAGTACTCTTGACTGAACAGATACCCTGTTTACAGAAACAATATACAAATAAATACAGATATTTTAATTTAGCTAAGTCATACATATTTTAAATTAATTAATCTATTGCTTTATTCAGTTTCAATATAATCTCCTAGTTTAAGTTCAGCCAATCGATTTCAAGTCTATTATTTGGATTTGCAAATCTACCCACAGCTAATAAATGTATTGAAGATTGTTATTCGTTCAATGTTGTTGATGTTTCTAATGTCTTACTTATATTTTTTATTGGAAAATCCATAAATTCTGGAAATTCATATCCATAAAAAGCTAGACAAGAGATCATAGAAGTTCGTGGCGGTTAGGAACCAATTCGCAGCGTTATGATTATGATTTGATTATGATAATTCACATATACTAGTACTCATTGCACTTGTACTTATCTGTTTGTGTGTGTCTGTTACTGTGTGCATCCCAGTGGCATGCAACTGCCGCCGGTTGCTGCCACACTGCGGGGGTCGCGTGTGGCAGCACTCGATAACATAATTATCTGTCATAATCAGTAGGCGTTGAAATGTGCAATTTGAAGTGCAATTTAATGTGCACCAACAGCCAAAAACAACAAGAACAACAAACGCATAGAGTTTGCAGATAGCACAAAAGTGCGTAGCTGGGAGGGGGTGTAGCATGTTAGGGTTGCCAGGTTGCCAGGTTGTTGCCGCTGCCGCCGCCGCCGCTGCTTGGGGCGTTGCTTGCCATCGTCTAAAGCATTCAGTTTGAGTTTTGCGAATTTGCATCAGATTATTGCAATAAACATAATTATGCGCGCTGCATATGATTTTTCAATTAAACACATGCAACATGCAACTCCCCAAATGCTGTTGCTGCCACGGCTGCTGTTGCTGTTGCTGCCACGCGGGTGGTTGACGCTGACGAGGCAAATAAAAAGCCATCCACACATGGCCTATGCGAATTTGCCACATATGTGTGTATGTGCATTTTCTGTAGCTGCCTCTGTGGCTTGATGGAAGGGAGAGGGGGCTGTTCTTGTTGGTGTTGTTGTTGGTCTTTTGGGGCAAAGAGAGTGAGGGGCATACTGATGACATGACCAACCAATTGCTGCTCGTTGCGGGTGTTTGTAATGCATATTTGTTAATTAAGTGTCGTGTGTGGCTGTCTCGCTGTATCAATGTGTGTGTGTGTGTGTGAGTGTGAATCGCATGTGACTCTGTGTGTGTGTGTGTGTGCAATTGTAACGGTGCTTAAGTGGAATCAATGGATTGTAATGCACAGATAATCATTTTTAGCAAAAACACAACCCAAGAACCCCTTCCACAATCTATCACCCATCTCTTTCCACTCTTCCCCCCCCCTCTCACTCTCACTCTCTCCCACTCATTCCCACTCCCTTTCTCATTATGTGTGAATATTTGGAGAGCTTTACCATATGCTGGGCGTTGCCACTCTGCTTGTCAATGACAAATGGCACAGCGTGAAATAACGGGACGCATGGACGGCGTGACGACACAACGGGATAACGGGACAACGGGACAACGGGTTAGCGGGACAAACAACAGCAATTGCAGCCTGCAATTGCAATTGCAAATTTCAATTAGACGAGGTGTTGATGCAGAAACTGAAATTTGTTGTGTATTTGTCATTTCAAGCATATGTATACGCCACCCAACCCCTTCCACTCAGGGGGTAGTTTACCAGAGAGGGGATGAGTATATGTACATTACTCCAAATTATCCATATAGTAGAGGAACGCATTGAAATCATATGTTGAATAATACTCGCGAATCTTTACTGGAATAAAAGGAAAGAGAATGGGCGCATTCAGCAGGTAATTCTGATCAGTAATCACAAAATGTTTATGATCGATCAATAATCAGTAAATGCTGAATGACATGATGCCTTTTTTAACAAATCAGCCTACTACATGAAAAGTAATCACAGAAATGCAGAACATAAACAGCTGTTTGTCATAAAGTATCAGTAATCAGTATCAGGTATCACACTATTTGTATGATTCTTTTTTGTGATACCGATACCAAAACTTGACATTTCTGATTGTCGAAAGTTTCATGCTGAACGCAATAAGTAGTGATCAGGAATCATGATTACTGATCAGAATTATCTGCTGAATGCGCCCATTTCGGGTTTCGGGTTTCACTTTCCTTAGCATTATGCTGAACTGAATTTCCTTTACCGCTTCCAGTCTCCACTTTCAGAGCGGATGAATTGAAATCCCCAAATGGTAAAACAATTAAATGTACATAATTCGCACAATGGAAACATTACATTTATAAAATACTCTAATGCGATTTTGCATAATTAGATATAAAATAAATATTTTAGTTGATTTAAAACCCCCTGTTTTTAGTAATCTGACCTGTTCCAATTTTGTGAAATTAAATGGGAAATTTAGCAGGGCTGTTCTTCTACATGGCCTTGTAAAGTTGGAAAGACTTTAGCACTTTAAGGCAGAAGGAAAGTTCTGTGGGTACTCAGGAAATTTGAGGGAATTTTTTAGCGAAATTCGATCACAATTTTCAATATGAAATTCGCAAAAAGAAACCGAAACGGTCTTGATTATGATATATAGCAGTTTTAGGTTTTAAATAAACTAAGTGGAAAGTTTTCATGAATTTCAAAAATCCATTACATATGATATAATTATTGTCTCTACTAAACATATTAAACAAATATTTTTTGTAATTAATTTATCCGCTTACTTTATTGTATTGTAGATTTACTATCGAAATAAAGAGACTGATTTAAATTATTGGTCTTTGAAAGCAAAAGCATTTTATATTTACGCAATGAAGAAACTTCTAAACAAACTAAGTCTACTTAAAGAGGCATATCTGTGTATATATATATATATATATATATATATATATATATCTATAAAAAACGCTTGCAGTTTTCAATTGGATCCACCCAGAACAAATAATATAAAAAAAAATTAAAAATATTACAAATGTATAAAGAATAGATTAAGAAACTGGTCAGTTAGGTCAGTGTGATAGACGCAAGAAGACCAGTGACGGGAATTTCCTTATCGAGGGTATTTAGCTCAATCAGATAATCACCCTTGCGTGCATCGTCGGGCAGGAAAGTTGTCTCCAGTTCATATTTATCAATTGTATACTTGCCCTTAGGAAATGGACATTTTCCCTGCTCTGGCAAATCGGATGAATTCTGCAGATATGGATATGTATCCTCATCCTCATTGACAAACTGACAGAACGGCTTGTTCAAATTCATGACCATTGGACCCTTCTCATCGGTGTTATCATCATAGAGAAACACTTGCAACGATATCTGAAAAAAAGGACTATATAAGTTATATTCGTAATTATAGCCAAGACTTACCTTCTGCTCATCGCCCATATTTCTTTTGAATTCGAAACTTCCGGTCAAGGTGAACTTGTTCTTTGAAGCCTTCTTCATACGCAAATCTCCCCAATCGACCCAACTATCATCGTCCTCAAACTTTGGATTCTTATTGAAAGAGTTCAACTCAATACTGTAAGCTCTCTCCTCGGATGCAGCATAAACTAATAGCAGCAACCCAACTCCCAATAGACTAAGTAAACTAGTCATAGTTGACACAACTCCACTAACAAACATTACTCTGTGAACGCACTTTATATAGCCAGAAATTCAGGTCGTAATCTCACATGCAATATCATTGTTTTCCGAATTAATAAAATGTACAAATAATTGTACCTTGTTGATGGTTGAACATTGTGGATACTTGTTAACCACATTGTAACACGCCGATGCGAATTGTATGTCAAGATAGAAGGTTATCAATATGTTATGCAGATGTACTTATACATAATATAATGTCACGTTATGCTGACAGAAAATATGCCATAGCTGATGGTACTAGTATTTGCATATTGAAATATAGAACATATAATAGGCTATGTTAACTCTTGACATAGGTTATATTCAGGACTTTTCCAGATTTCACTATTATTTTGCGCAGTTACATGTAAACAAAAACAGCCCTACCAAAGAAAAGGTTAACGCAAATCCGATAAAAATTTGTAGGCTTAATGTCTAATTAGGTTTTATAAATCAAATAAATTATATATTATGTATGTAGGGTGGTATATCCCTGTGTATACATCCATCCCTATACAACAACAACGAGCAAAAACAACAAAAACGTGCAAAGATAACATCAACGAGTTGGAGCAACGTAGGCGAATTCACTCGCAGGGGAATTCACTCGCAGGCGAATTCACTCGCAGGCGAATTCACTCGCAGGCGAATTCACTCGCAGGCGAATTCACTCGCAGGCGAATTCACTCGCAGGCGAATTCACTCGCAGGCGAATTCGCATCACAATAACCCAGCGACCTAGGAAGATCGGAGATCGAGACGCCGAAGGGAGTTACAGTTCGGCCTCGGACGTGGAAGGTTGCGAGAACTTCAGCTCAAACGACAAATGAAGATCACTAAGTTCGAATATTAAGATACTGTATTTACTCAATTAAATAAATAAATCCTACATATATATCTGATTATTCAACAATGCTCCTTAAACGTTAGCGTGTTTTACAAAATTATTCTTTTCATTTTACATTTAAGCATAGAACCTATGTAAAACAAATCGGAACAGGTAAAGGAAATTTACTATATGATCATGTTTTCCAAGATTTTCAGTTTTTAAACTTTCCTCTCCCAATGGCAAACAATTTTGTATTCCTTGGGGAAACTTGGTATACTTGTAATCATATTGGATTACTTTCAAATTTGTTTTTCTAGGTCAATTTGTGTTGAAGTTTTTCTTTAATTCGTTAACTTAAGATGATTTCAATGTTCCCCCTTTGAAATAAAAGCCAAATATCAGCAAATTGCCCGTTCCCTCTTGCCTGTCCTCACTTTGGCGCAGCCAACTTAACTTTTCAACAAGACCGCTCGCTTTTTGCCAGAATTCTGCAAATATTTTATGCCAACTAATCTCTTAACACTCTATTGAGACATGTAAACTTTTAATAGCATTTGCTGTTGCAAACTCTGTGGGTCCGCCTTCTATTATGGTGTTGCAGGATTGACTTGGTTGTGTGTGTGTGGGTGTGTGTGTGTGTGTGTGGGTGGAATGGTTGGGGTAATACTCGGAACCTGGGCCCTTGTCGAAAGTTTGGCGCTCTTTGCTTGTTTTATGGCCTGCAGCAGTTTTCGTGTTTGAACATCAAAAGTAATAAATTCATCGAACCAAAATTTTGCACGCCAACTATGGCAATGGCGACAGCGACAGCGACAACGACAACGACGACGACGGCAGGTGGCAACGCCAATGCTGCCTCATTTTGTTGTTGTTTTAGGTCGCGCCTTTGCCGTACTCAATAACTTCCGCCGGAAGCCCCAAGCTCTGTATATCCGAGTATATTGCCTCCTGTCGTTCATTTCACTGACCCATCCACCAATTCCCCAATCTCCCCGCTAGCTGCAAAGTTATTTAAGTAACTGTCTTGACTTGTTTTCGCCTTTGCATTGATTGTACTGCCGCCACACTAGGGAGACCAGAAAATGAAAGGTTGGGTCTCCATAAATATCCATAATATCGTACAAGAAAGTACGCTAAACGTGTGGGTAGCTCGAAAGTTTTGCGGAAGAATTTTTGAATAGTACAAGACTTATTTATTTATTCTATTTGTGTGCCTGGAATCGTATTTCGTCTTGTGGTTAGATTCACATACATTTCCCAGAAAGTTGGCAGCCCGCATTTAAGTGATACAGTTCAGAGTTGGATAACACATCTAAACAAACTATAAACTAACACTTTAACCAATCGGATAAATTAACGAGTTGGGAATCTACATAGTTCTAACACCCTTTCCTAAGATAAGATAACGAAATTAACGATACAAATAAAAATTTCACTCCTCATTCGCATTTAACATTTTCGGAACAACGGTTGCAAGCTATGACACTAAAATACGTAGAAAATATGAAATGAACAATTTATAGATTATTTCGCTGTTGGAAAGAATTTGCTTAATCCTATAACATATATCCTTAAACATATTTCACTTGCGTAATTAACTATGTTTAATATTTTTTTTATTTTTATAACTTCAATAAGGAAAGGCTATTAATTTAATATCAATGATTAATCAATTTTGTTGCCATTTATTTCTCCGTCTATGTCCAAACTATTGCGTGTGTCATTTAAACCATAAGGTTTGTTGAATCTTTCAGTACAAAGATAAAGGTCGATATGTGACTTCTCTTGCTGCAATTAATTGCATAATTGCACCTGGAGCGCGTTGACAGGCACGTCAACCCCCTCGCCATCAACCTGATGGACAACAGCACTACCACCCGCTGCCTAAGACGTCATCACCCGCTGGACCTTCCTCACAGGAGGGACTAAGCTCCTCACCCCCCTTCATTATGACAATGTTTAACCCCATTTTGTAATGCCAATGTATTGCTTCTAAAATATATTGATTGTCTAACTGGACAGATTATAAATATAGTTCATCTGTCAAAAAAAAAATCTCTACAAAAAAGCAATAAGTATTCGAAGTTAAATAATCAAAATTAATAAAAAATCTAAGAAAAGAAGGAATAAATTCTATAAATTCCGAAAATATTAGTTGTCTAAATCTATAGCAACTGATATGGCACATCAATTTACATTTACATATATCCAAATATGTATTAATTGAAAATCAGCATTATTTTGTCAATATACCTGGCCTGTTTTGATATTAACTTTTACCCCAATTTTCCTCAAAATCTCCGTTAAATTCCTACGGATTATCCACCGAATTTCCCATTTCTCTTAAAGTTTTAAAAACTTAATAAGGGCACATACAAGGACAGCCCAATTAAATTTTCCAATCATTTTAACGAATACTTGCGGAAATTAAAACAGCTTAGAAGAAATCCGATAACATTAATATCTGACTAAAAAATGTTTTAAGAATCAAGTAAATTATTTATAATACACATTTGATGATGAAGACCAACTCCTAAAATATTAGTTTATATTTATTAAATATGCAAAGTATTTAAAAGTAATAGTTTTAAGTTTTTCGGATTTAAATTCACCAGTTCAATGCTAACTGAAATTATGTCATCCGCAAAATTCTACCGAAAGTAAAGACCAGAACAGGTCTGATAACTTTTTATTAACAGAGTTCCCGAAAAACTGCAAGGTTAATGCAGTCACATATATGTATGTAAATAAATTGCTTATTTCGCCCACTGTGCAATGTGTGTAATAATTACAAGCATGTACTTAGAAAAGGAGCAGAATCTTCGGTTAAATAAGAGCCACGTCAGCAAATGCACAGCGTGTCATTTCAATAAAAGCAATTCGCGTCGCTGCTGACTTCGCACAGTGGCAAAAGTCGAATTGACCATGGTCAGAAATGACAAAACCTTAAATGTAGTTGGACAGAGATTTTTTAGTTTAATTTTCATTATTAACAAAAAATGTTTTGTTTTAATTTGTAAGTATTTTAAATGCCTTACATGGCCCAAGTAGGCAACGTCTGAACGTTTGTTTTTCCGTAGAATTAATGTAACATTTATATTTTATTGTATATAAATATGTTGATTTAACCCACTACAAGCAGGTTATTGTGATTTGTGAGAGATCTATTTATTTATTTATGGAGGAAAATTAAATAAACCAGAATATTAATTGTGTATAAAATCCAATGGTTAATAATTTTACCACAAATAAAATTAACTAAATCAAGTCTCTAGCTACAAAACTGCTCTGATTATAAGTTTTTTCTTGATATATGGGCGAAGGAGGCATGGCAACCCACTTTTAAGATAAACTTTATTTACCTGCAAATATACGCAGTGCTGGGAGATCAAGTTCAAGCTTCTAGCTCTTACCATCTCTGGAATGCTTTAGTTTATACGAAGAGACGGACGGGCTGACGGGCAGACGGACAGGCGGTCATGACAATATCGTCTCGCTATTGATGCTGATCAAGAAAATATACTTCATTGGGTTAGCCCCGCATCTTTCTGCCTGTAACAAACATACCTTTAATATACTCCCAGAGGGTATAAAAAAACCAGTCGGAAAGGCTACAGTCGAAGTCGACTATGAGAGACCCTTTACTTATTCTTCAAAAAAGAAATAGGAGTGACTCTAATAGTACCCCATAGCGAGTTGAGACGTCAATATGCTCTTCTTCTTCCTTTGGCCCGACACTGAGTAATATTGAGTTTTGAATAATTTCCGAGTTTATTATTCGATCGTGATGAAATTTTCAGGATACTTTAGGACCCCGATGCTTGTCTTGTGTGCCAAAGCTCCAGTTTTAAAATTGACCATTATATGGGACTTAAAGTTTTTTTGAATAACTTCGGAGATTATTATCCGATCGCGATGAGGATACGTTGGGACCCTGATCTTCGTCCTGTGTGCCAAAATTCAGGTTTCTAGCTTTAACATTTTTTGTTTTATTGAATTTAAAAAATTTTGTTTTCGATTTAAAGAGGCGAAAGGGGGCGTGTCAAAATTTTAAGATAAACTTGGTCCGCTTAGCCCATAGACAAACCACCAAACAAAATTTTGTGACTCTAGCTCTTATAGTCTCTGAGATCTAGGCGCTCATGCAGACAGACGGACAGACGGAGAGACGGACATGGTTATATCGACTCGGCTGGTGATGCTGATCAAGGATATATATACTTTATGGGGTCTGCCGGACTTCCTTAGACCTGTTACGCACTTTTTTTTTGACAAACTTAATAGACCCGTTTTACTTTTTAAAAGTAAAGGGTCTAAAAAGTTAAATTGGAATTACATACACCATAGAAATGAATTGGAAACATAATATTTATGAAAACATGTTTGATATATCAATATATACATATATTGTTTATATTGTTTTCATATGCTATTTATATAATATACATTTTAGTGTATTTAAGTAACCGTCATATATATAATATATAATATATAAGTATATTTAAGTCTCTAGCTTTAAAATTGCTTATTTATGGTGTTTTTTCTGATTTTAAAACAAAGGGGCTTGATACAAAAATTTTAAAATTAACTTGATTTGCCACCAATTATAAGCAATGCTGGGATACCAAGATCAAGCTTCCATCTCTCACCATCTCTGACATCCTCTCGTTTATCAGGACAATCTGACTGATGGACAGACGGAGGGACGGGCAGACGGACAGGCGGACATGGCTATATCGACTCGGCAGTTGATTTTGATCACAGAGAGTAATAACAAGTTGAAGGGGGTAAAATATTTGCTAATTGTCATGATTCTATTGGTGTTAATAGTATACTTTAAAACAAACTTCAACTTAGTCCACTTTACTTTGACTAAAAGACTTCTGTCCGATGTTATATTATAGCTTATATTAACTACTAAATGTTTTTTTTTAAATTTAGACGATATCTTATTTGGCTATGACTTGATGCAATGTAAAAAGTCAAAACGAGCCACTGTGCGACGTCGCTGTTGTTGTTGGGGTTCATAAAAATGGCGGCGTGGGCTCGGTCAGAAGACAAAACTCTAAATGAAGAGACGAACAAGAAGTGTATAAGTATGTGCACGATTGTGTATGTGTTGGTGTGTGTATTAAAAGAATTGCAGTGAAATTAAAATAAAATAAAATTTACGTTGAATTAAAAACAAGCAGGCAAAGGCAACAACAACAACAACGATAGCAACAACAACAACAACAACAACAGCAGCAGTAAAGAGCGAAACAAATAACTGAAACTGAGCGCTGTCGACGACAAGTCGTGACTTCATTTGCTTGACACTTGCCGAGCAGCGAAATGTGAAGGGCAGCGGCGTTAGCAGCGCTGCCGCTGTTGCTGCTGACTTCGCTGCCTCGGCTAGCGTCAAGTGTGTGCTATAAAAAAAAAGTGCGAGGCAGCGAGCAGCGTAAAAGAAAAGGCTGCAAACGATTCCTAATTGAAAACTATTAAATTCTGCCCCGCTTTTTTTTTTGTATTTTCGCGCTACTTAATTTCTTCTTTCTTGCTCCCCTCTGCCCACACCCCATCCCGGTTATCTGTCTCCCTTTCTCTTGGTCTCTTTAGTGCCTGTCGTTCGTTCGTTTGGTCCAAATTGGAACTTGAATTTCATTTCGAATGACATTCGCTCCATCACGCGTCAACTGCAGCCAGCGTCGGCAGAGCACGTAGTTAACGTCGACGGCGACAGCGGCGGAAAACGGCGAAGGCGAAGGCGAAAAAAAAGCGGACATTTTCATTTGAGCATATTTAATTAGATGCAATTATTTATGGTATTAAATAGATGAGGCAGTAAATGTGCTGTACACTGGCGTTGTCTCCACTCTTCCCTCTATCCCTCTACCCCCTCCCCCCTCTCCACGCACTCTTTCCTTTTCAGCAATGTGAAATGCAAAGCAAGATAAAAAAAATTGAAATAAAATGCTAAAGAATTGCGTCGTCTTTTGCCATCGTTCGTCTGTTGTAAAAAAAAAAATTCAATTCCTGGCACAATTTCTGCAGCGCTGCCACGCCCCATTCCACTCTGACCACCCCCAACCCCCATCCCCCACCCCTCACACGCGCTTCGCATCATTTACCAACACAGCCATAACAATGAGATGTCCCACAGTCAGAGTGGCAGGGGGTGGTGACAGGGGCTTGGTGGGGGTGGGAGGGCCGAAGGAGTGCATTTAAATGGCAGGAAATTTGAAAAAAATTGAAATTTAAGTCTTTGATATATGGAAGTCGATTTATTTAGCGCCTTTTTGCCACTCCCAAGTGTAAGTCATTTCTTTAAACTTTGCCACCGACTTGACCAATTTCCCATACTCCCCTTCCCACCTTCCCACCACCCCATATTCCCACCTAGCTCCTGCAGCGAATGATGTCCATTGTTGTTGCTTCTCTTAAGCTTCTTTCTCTGATTGAATGACGTCAGTTGGTGTCCTGCTTGAAGAATCCGTTAGTAACTGTACTAAATGTTTGGGCATAGGTTTATTACGGGTAATAAGATAATAGTTGCTTTTCCATTAAGTATATTCTCACTAAGGATCACAATATTGATACAAGTACAATTTTATAAGTCCGAAAATTAAAGTATTTTAAAATTTAAATACTTAAAGATAAGTTTAAAAACGTACTTGAAGTATTTTGTGTGTTAACTTTGGTATGTTTTGATTTGTAAGCAATTGGTCACACTGATTGGGCTTCTTGAAAACGTGGGATTCCCCTTTTATTGATAGGTCGATTCCATCGAGAGATTAATTTTGTTAAACATGGAGACCAACAAAGAACAAATTCGCTATATTTAACAAATTTTTTTTGATAAAGGCGACTGAAATTGTGAATTGTGATACTGTCTCGGCTAATAATGAGCAATTTTAATTTCAAATGTTTCCTTCTGAAAATTTCAATGTTAAAGATGCACCTTGATCTTGGATCGTGAAGATTACTGAAGCACACGTACATGTCAGCAGTCGAAAAGCTTAACATTGACCACAAAACAATCCTGATCAAAGCTCAGTAAATCAGCTCAAACAGTAGTCAAACCAGAACTAACAGTCAGGAAGGCTATGTTGTGCGTTTGGTGGGACTGATCTGCTTCTATATGGGCAAACACTCAACTCGGACCTCTGCAGTCAACAATTAGACCGTTTGAAGATTGCAATTGACCAGAAGCGATCGGCAACAAGTTATTCAACAAAACAAGACACATTTGACATAAATCGGATCATCCAAACCATAATAAATTAACTTTAAAAATAGGGTAAAAGGTAAAAAGGATTTCATTTCCCCAAACTAGTATTATACAAAATCCAAAGTTACTTTTAATAGATTCACTTTCTCTTATTGACCACCGTAAGTATTGACACTCAGAATGGTCTACTCAAGTGCTGATAAGGATAAGCAGTTGAATAATGATAAATGCAAGCGAGGTAGACAGGCCTAATCGGTTGGGTGGGATGATCCCTCTTTCGATTTGAGGGTCGCAATTAATAGCGCATGACCATGGCATGCCAGTCAACCCTTTGGCACCTTGTCCAACGACTAACGATGGTCAACCGACAAGACAAATCACACACAAATTGACAAACGTTTAACATAATTTACACGCCAGAGCCAAACGACTTACAGTTGACCACACTCACGATGACGACCCAAAACGAGGGGGGCCATAGTACCATATCCCGTTCAAGGTTGTCGTGTCCCAATATTGACCCTTTAGACCTGGTCAAACCCTTGTCAACGTTGCGTAACCGAAACTATTAAAAATATCAACAGGCACTTAACGAAAAAAAAAGAATAAAATAAAAATGAACAACCTTCGGAAACCCAAGAAGTCTCTCGTTGGAGCTAGACTGTCATTTTTCACACGCTGAATGGCGTTACATATGTTCATGGTCAAATCGATTAAATAAATCATTAGCATCTTTTGTAGCCAATTTTCTTGCCATTTATCCACTTTTTGTGCTCCCTCAGCTTTTTTTTTGTCCTTTTAGCGCGTGTCGCAAGTTTTACGAGTCTTTTTCCATTTTTTTTTCTCTTTTCTGCGTGTGTGTGGAAATTGTTTTTTAATACGAGTATGACCGACTGAGTGGTGATGGGAACTTGGGAAAAACTGTATACGCTTGTGTGTGTGTGTCCTCAAGTTTGTCCGGCCCCCGAAAAGTTGACATTTAATTTGTTGCGCTTTGTTGTGAAACGCAAGTTTGCGGTTCGAGTCCGACAGGCAGCTGGCTAATTTATTAGCCAAAGTCCCAATAAGAAAACGCCCCACAAATATCCCAACGAATTCAATCGCAATCTACAAGTAGAAGACGTAGCAATGTTGAACCCTTGCCTGAAGCACCCTATACAAATAGAGGTAGTTTCGAATTAATGCAAAGCTCGTAACACAATCATAATTTTTAATCATAATATCAAATTTATGGTGTTAATTTGTATTAAAGTAGTTTCTCTCGCTAGATTCTTTATTCCCTTTACTCGCTAGACTTGCTCCTTGAAATCTAAGTGAGTTCATGCTTACTCGTTAGTATGAACACATTGTACTATTTTCTTTTGTTCCCAAATCATATCATATTCTTAATTTAATGTTAATTTACTCCGGTAAGCGTATAGAAACTTCGTCTAAGACACCATCGCGTACTATTATTAGGTGTATTATAAAGTACTCTTTTTATTCCATGCCATTTCTTTGTTGCGTCTCGGGGCAAATCAGTCCAGTGTTTATTTTCTATAAATATAAATTAAATGGGTGGCGTGCAACTGTCCAATAAATTTTGCCATTTTTATATTGTGAGACACCTTTTTTATGCGGCATTGTGGCCGTGGCTTTTGTGTCGCATCCCTGTCGCTGCCACGTCGAACCCTTTTCATTGTGACCGATACCCGGTTCCGGCTCTATAGCCAAGTCGCAGTGAAAAATGCTTCAAGAGTCCGGCCAGAGTTGTCGTTGCCTTTGAATTCGAATGGGGGAAAATCATGTGACAATAGTTGCTTTATTTTGGCCTTTTTTCAGATGATTTTTTGTTGCTCGTTTGTTTTGTTATGTCGCCTGCCATTTCATTTCCTTTTATTGTTTGCTAATAAAATGCAATTTGTTTTACGGTTATATAAGACCCTCAATACCAATCAGTCCGTTCTAAGTTATAAATAAAGCTCAACAGGTTACACTTTCTATTTGCTGGGTAATCGAAAGTTGACTGTTATCGTTAGACTAATACTTTATATTGATAAATTCATTTAGATATTTATTATGTACACTTTATAATTTACTTGTGAAGTGTTTACAAGTCTTCTTATAGCCTTATTCCACAGAGCTCAGATATTTTAATATATCCATACTCTTTCGTTATTTTTAGACCCTTTACTTTTAAAGAAAAAGTAAAAAAGGGTCTATTAAGTTTGTCAAAATGTGCGTAACAGGTCGAAGGAAGTCCGGCAGACCCTATAAAGTATATATATTCTTGATCAGTATCACCAGCCGAGTCATGTCCGTCATGTCCGTCTGCCCGTCTGTCTGTATGAGCGCCTAGATCTCAGAGACTATAAGAGCTAGAGTCACCAAATTTGGTATGGTATGGTATGGGCTAAGCAATACCACTTTATGTTAAAGTTTTAACACGCCTCCTTCCGCCTCCGTAAATCGAGAACAAAATTTTTGAAATCCCATAAAACGAAAATTATTAAAGCTATAATCTTGAATTTTGGCACACAGGACGGGTATCAGGGTCCCAACGTATCTTGGAAATTTCATCGAGATCGGATAATAATCTCGGAAGTTATTAAAAAAAACATTCAATCCCATATAATGGTCAATTTTAAAACTGAAGCCTTGAATTTTGGCACACAGGACAAGCATCGGGTCTTAATGTATCCTGAAAATTTCATTGCGATCGGAAAATAAACTCAATATTACTCAGTGTCGGACCAAAGGAAGAAGAAGAGCATATTGACGTTACAACGCGTTATGGGAACTATTAGTATTACTCTTATTTCCATTTTGAAGAATAAGTAAATGGTCTCTCATAGTCGACTTCGACTGTAGCCTTTCCAACTTTTTTCATATAATTTAAATATTTGCAGAACATTTGCTAAATAGTAAAAATATGTTATATCAACGACCTGGAGTGTTTTGGGGCAGTTTAAAAAATAATAATAATTTGTTATTTTCAATCGCTATTTGTGGTAATTATTGAGTAGCATATTATATGATATCGGTAAGAAATTCTAGTACTTTTATATTTTTTACTGTTTTATAACACTGGAAATACTTGGTTACAAATGGTCAAACTTGGTCACATGTTTTTAATATGCTTCATATACATACATACTATTATGGTATCTGTTGAATAAGACTATAATCGAACAATATCCATTACATTTATATTTTTATTCAGCTTCTTTGGATTAATGTATAAATAGAAGTAAATATATAGTTGCCTATTATATCTGGCGAAGCTTTTGTTTTAGTTTCTACTATGGAAAGCCTTTGTGCGTTGATATTAAAAAAAGGAAATTATAAAAAATAAATAAGAAATAAAAGCAAACAATTTCTTGTAATTAAAATCCATGGCCTTTTCAGTCAGCCCGAGAGTCAGTCAGGTGCTCAGCTGCGCCAATCAGTCACAGCCGGAGTCAACCACCGAGACAACATTCCGTTGGGTGAGGTAACCACCCAAACCACCCAACCACCCAAACCACCCAGTCACCCAATCACCCAACCACCGATTTCTGTCAGCTGCACTTGTCACTGCAGCGCAGACCCCAAAGGCGAACCTTTTTAGCTCTCGTCTATGCAACTTGTTCTTCTTTTATTTGTATTCAATATACCCTAACTGAGGGAATAATAAAATAATCGATAGATCTGTAACGATAAAACATTTAGCAATGAAATAAATTTTAAATTAACTAAAAAATTTGACACTGCTTATAACTTTCATTTCGTAGCAAAGTGAGTGATATAATCAAAATTGTGGAAACTTGTGCCAATTTATTTATAACAGAATAAGGTACACTCAATGTATAGCTCAACTGTTATACGCTTCCATAAATGAATGCTTTAAAGATTAAATACTCGTAATATAATTCTGAATTTAATTAAAAGCCAGCTCTTAATTTATATATCCCATACTAAGTAGAGTATTTGCACTTCGTTCACCTGCTCGATAGTTCGCTCATTTTTGTTATTTTCATGATTTTTTCTGGATTTCCTGTTGGCATTTTTTTTGTATGCATCTTTTTGTTCAAGAATTACTGATTATTAATTCATTTTGAACCAGTGAGGCATTCATATTTCTGCGGAGCAGTGGGTCGACAATGTCCTTCGACAGTGCCCGTTGTCTGTCAATGTTTTGCTTACGTTTCGTTTGGTTTGTTTCACTTTTTACTTTTTACATTCGTAGTCACTCTCAAATATAGTATGTACATGCTACAAGATATATATCTATATTTGTATAGCCTGGCCGGACCATAGACGCTGACAACGACGTTGGTAACCATGTCGCGAACCTGGCCAGAAGGCGACGCTGCATTCATTGTTAAATCATTGAGTTTTTACTGCAGTTTGGCAACGGGATTCGACGAGCGTCGCATATCCAACCTCAATTTCTGACGTTCAACTTATTGTTGTTATTGTTGTTCTTGTTGTTGCTGGTACTCGTTGTACTTTCAAGTAGTACGAGTAAGGGGTACGAGTACTTTACCTTTGCTTCGCCATCCTATCCATGTAAACAAAGTCAGTCAGCAGTAAGAAAACAAAATGTTGGAAAAAATCTCGCTCCTCGTATCAACTCGTCTCAACTCGTCTCGTCATCGTTTCCTCTCATCTCGTCATGTCCCCGTCTCCGTCTCGCTACGGAACTGTAACGAGAGGACACCTGCTATAAAATGCAAGCATTGCCCGGCCGAGGCCTGGGCTTGTTAGTCTGATTGGGTGGCTGATTGGTTGGACTGGTTGACTAACTGACTAACTGACTAACTGACTGACTGACTGACTGTTTGAATCTCAGCTTCTCAGCTGCTATGGCATCAAGGCGTCATCGTCCTCGTCATTGTCGGCCCATTGCAATGCCCAGTGACAGTTGCTCTGGCTCAGGCAACAGTTCCTAACAATGAAGCGGAAACAATGTTTACAATTTTTACTACATACATACATACATATATACTGTATATATACAAACATAAAGATATCTGCTGTATAGTGCTATGTAGACATATGTATGTACACTTGGATAGCTGCAACAACATTCACATTCACATCCATTCCAATGACAGTCACAGTCGCAGTCTTATTTTTTCAGTTCTTTTCCTCTCTGCATTTTGTGTTTGCCTTGTTATGCTTTGTGTATTGTATACACATTGTACCTGTACCTCAACCTGTTACCTGTGCTATGTTTGACTGTATTTAGCCAGCGGTCATAAAGTTAATTTGTACAAAACTTGCAAATAATTCAAACATTTTGCTACATTTCTCAGCCCACTTCTCTCTCTCTATTTCTCGTTTCACTGTCCAACAAACTGATCACATGCAATGTGACCTTATCAGGACTGAGTTGCATTCATCGTGAGCCTCAAATTCATTTGGAAGTACATTTGGTAGTTGATTGGATATCAGTCGTAGGGAGCGTTGCAATAAACATTAGTTAGGAATAGCAAACATTATTTAAAAATAAATTCACTTTAAATCAAGTACTTGGTGTTGGGAAATTGTACCTTACCGAGGCTGATTTGCATTTATCGAGAGTACTGAGTGTATTTATTTGTGCACTTAATATCTATATTACGGAGCTTTGCTGGAGCTTTCGACATAGCTTTAAAGCTTTAAATGTTGTTGCTTAAGAATGAACAGGAAATTGATTGAAATAACTTGAAAAACTTAACTTTATACATGGTAACTAAAAAAAACATTCGAATCATTTCATTTAATTTGTGTATTGCCTTGCTCATTTAATTTGGTAACATTGATTCAATTGATTTAATATTTTTCTTGGCATCCATTGATTTTCAAAACCAAGTACTTTGGAAACATAAACTCAGCATTTCGTTCATTTCATTTGATTATACAAGTATTGTCTTGAGATTTGTTGCCTTATCCATTCAATTACTTAGTATTTTATCTATTTGATTTCGTTAATCGAATATTGAGTTCTTTGTCATTTCAAATATATTTGAAATACTTGAACAAGGCAATATAAGTATCTTCTTAGCTTACTTTGTGTTTATTCAAGCAAGTGATTATAGTATTCAACAGCAACATTCACATAAAATTTCTAATTAACCAAAAAGCCTATTAAGGCCAACAAGGCCAGCACACACACACTCACACAGGTAAACGACAAACCAAATGTCTCTCCACAGTGCCACACTATTTTATGATTAGGCAACTGACAAACATTCAACACCTTTTAGCGGTACCTAATGAAATTCTCGCACTCGTTACCCGCTACTCGCTGCTGTTGTTGTTGTTGTTGTTGCTTCTCTACCCGCAGGAAGCGCATAATTTTACTTATTACAATTTTATATTTTATAGATGGAAGTGTGGGGCTTGATGAGACGTGGTTGGGGTGGAAAAGGTGGAAAACATATTCCAAAAATTACCAATTTTGTTGCTTACGATTATTACCTTGACAATGTGCGAGTTGCATTCGTTGTTATTATACTCGTTGTTGCTGTTGTTGTTGTTGTTGTTATTAGGCTTGGCTTTTTGCTACACTCTGGAGATGACTTAACACGTAGCACATCATTAAAAATTTTGTGCCATTAATGCATAACACACACACGCAACATGATCAAATTGCCAATATGTCACACACAAACACACACACACAGATACGCAACCCCTCCGTTGGGGTTGACTGGTATGAATGAATAAGAAGGGGTAAGAGTGGTTGGCAAAGGGAGTGGGTGAAGAAGAGGTGGGTAAACTAATAACGACAACACTGGCGAAACATCATCATCTTATTTACGTCTTTTTAACACCTTACCTGGGCCCAAGCAACACTCAAGGCATATGCCCACACACACACAAGCACACACACACACCACCTACACAACACACAAATCCAGGCATCGTATACCGTTGAACAATTAACAAAAGGTAGTGTAAAATTATAATTATCACACAAAAGCACATTTGTTAATTTAAGCTAAAACAAACACCGAGCCAAACAGCAACTGGAATATGTATGTGGGTCTAATGGGTGGTGCGGTGGTGCGTTACTTGCGTGTCTTGTATCTATCTCTCTCTATCTTTCGCTAACTTTCTCTTTCTTACTCGCTCTGTGTCTTGTAAGACAAATTTTGTCGCCTAGTTTCTTGGCGCTGGGCAAAACGACCGATGCGTAACAATGAAAACTCCCCAAAGTAATAAATATAAAAACAGCCGAAAAATATGCTATAAAATTATTTTGAGCCGCAACAACCATGAAACTTTTAACTAGAGATGAGCCAATACCAAAATCCACACATTAAACCAATAATATCAGGGCTATAATGAGCTTTAATACAAAAAATATAAGTCGAATACATTCAGATCTATTCGAAATGTTGTAGCAATATTTCAGAGAGCAATGATTCTTTCAAAAACTCATGAAATCAATAAAAATTGAAGTTCAAAAATAGAAATAGAAATAAAGTAAAAAGGATTCAAGTATATTTAATAAATAAAAGTTAGATTCTAAACAAATAAAATAGAAACATTTGTTTGCTCTTCCAGAAGATTTTTAAAAGGTTTCAGTTCAAGTAAGTATCAGTTTCCAAGCAGATACCAGCATTAAATTTATTTTGAATATTATTCTAAATTAAAAACAATTCGCATTTAATCCATATAACAAAATCTGGCGACTTATTCCTTCTAGATTAGGAAAAGCTTACCATTTGTCATGGATATAATTGAGATAATAAGTAGAATATTGTACTCTTACGTAAAAAGTATATATAACTTTTTTTTATCTATTATTAAAACTATCGATTTAAGTTAAATTTTAATTTCCCATTGAATTTTTAACTATTAAAAATCTATTTTAACTATTACTATTAAAATCTTGCCTGCAAAGCTTTCCCTTACACTTCCGAGCTTTTGATGAGATTGCGATAGGCAGAAAAGCTCGAATCACGCGCCCATCGCTAACTTTGTCGCTGTTAAATGGCCACATAGCGAATATAGTAGAAGATAAGCAAGTAGATTTAATAGATAGAAAAAGGAATAGACCGAGTGATAGAGAGAGGGAGAGCGAGAGAAAGAGAAGGAGAAGGGAGAGAGATGTGAGAGATTTTAGACTTCATTGCATTGATAGTCGGTTGCTCAGCTGTCGGTTGATTTTTGGTTCGTTTGTCCTTTTTGCGGCACATAAATTTTATGTGCCAGGACCTCTGCCCCATCCCATTCGAAACACACACGCACCCACACATTAAACCCTTTTTGGTGTACATCCCATACAGACGCATATATAGACGCAACTCATTTATGGCTCGGTCTGATAATGTATTGTCATCCAGCGAGGAGTCGTTTATAGTTTTTGTTCTTGTCACGCTGTTTAGAGAGGCGATTCCAAAATATTCACACTCTCACACACACACACACATACACGCACGCCTTTGAGGCGCTAATAATTTTTGTGTTTTTATTGTTGTTACATTTGTTGTTGTTGTATTTTTAGTATTTTTCTTACTCTTTGCCGTAATTTATGGCCGTTACATTGTGGCGCTTCTTTGCATGGCGCACACTTTGGCATTTTAATGGGCATTAATGGCAGGGTGTGAAATCGTGGGTGGGGTGGGCGGAGGTGGGTGGACTCCTGTTGGGCCTGCTCACAAAACACATTAAAATTATTGAAGCCGACAACGGCCATTAATTCGTTGCGCTTAGAGCGCAATAATGCCGCACATAATTGTTTATTAATGAACTATAAGTATTTTTATTGACATCGCTCTCAGTTCCATAAACCAGTTCCAGTTCCAGTTCCAGCTCCACAACCAGTTGGAGTTCACATTCTAACGAAAATTTATTTACATTTCATATCGTTTATTTTGAGATTTGCAGAAAAAAGCAGCCAAATTTTCTATAATATAATATTTAATTAAATTTAAGGATTTCATTTGCAAATCTATCACATTCAATTTAGTCAAAATCAAAATATGTCGTTTATTTAAGATACTCTAATTATATCAAAAGTTTATTTTATAGTTAAAAAATACCAGAGATAACCTTCTTTTCAAGCCAGCCAAATGTAAAAGCAAGTGATGTCATATTTGGTGTTTAGCCTTTTCGAATATGATATGTATATCCTATATGCCTTATTAATTATTGTATCGAGAATATATGAAAAAATTCTTGAATCTTTTTCTGTCACTTCCCTCAATTTTAAAAGGCTTTGAATCGCATTTGTTTAATTCAAGGGTTACATAAGTAAGTTAGCAATAAATTTAAATACCGCCTTCAGTACGCGTTAATTTTACTAAAGAAACTGCACTATACGTGGTCGGTCCGAAATGTATCCAGCCTGACAGTGATACAATAGTTTTAAAATTATATTTATATTTTATTTTTTGACATAGTCTCCTTATAAATCAATACACTTTTACCAGCGATGCTCCCACCTCTTCAGCCCGTCCAAAAAAAAAATCGACGTCCTGCTCCTCAAATTGGTTGTCTACAAAGGATATAGCCTTCTCATTTGAGGAAAGTTTCTGTCCACCAAGCACAACTTTGAGCTTAGGGAATACAACGAAGTCACTTGGAGCTAGGTCTGTAGAGTAAGGTGGGTGCTGAAGCAATTCATAGACTTCTGCGCTGACAACTGCTTATGTATGGGATGGTGCAAATATCCTGGTGAAAAAATATTTTTTTCTTCTGCAAGTGGGGCCGTTTATCAGCTATTTCTGTCATTAGCTTAGCCAAAAGTGATACGTAGTAGCCTTCCGTGATCGTTTTTTCCTTTCTACAGATAATCGGTTTATAGAACTCCACGACTTTCCCAAAAAAAAAAACAGTCGCCATCACTTTTCCAGCCGAAATAACAATTTGCGAATACCCTTTTGCAATCCACTGATTTGATTGGGATTTTGTTTCTCGAGTATAGTTATATATCCATGTTTTATCAACAGTTATGAGTCGGCGCCAAAACTCCGATTTATTACGCATAAACATCACCAAGAGAGACTTGCTACAGTTTATTCCAACGCGCTTTTGATCAAAAGTGAGCGAACGCGGCATCCAACTTGTCAAGAGCTCTCTTATGTACAATTTGTTGTTTAAAATATGTTAAACGCGGTCTTTAGACATCTTGGTGATCTCAGCTATCTCTCTTACATCAATTCAACAATCGTCCAGAACAATTTGGTGAATTTTTTGGCGATGTTTTTGTCCGTGGTCACAGTTCTTGGGCGTCCCGAATGTGTCTCATCTTGTAAGCTCGTACGTCCACGATTAAATTCAGCAGCCCAGAACTTTACAGTGGCAAATGATGGAAAAGAGTCCCCATAGACAAAGTTCATCTCGGTTTTGATTTGTGTAAGCGTATTTTCCGTCAAAAACAAATATCTTATGACCGCACAATATTCAACTTTTGCCATTTTTACAAAATCAACGATAACTATAATATCGATAAGGCTGAAATATTGACGGAAACTCATTAAAAGCTGCCTAATCACAATACCAAAGTTTGGTTAACGTAGGAGGTCGTCTTTATTGTCAGGCTGAAAACGTTTCGAACCGCCCTCAAAGAATCTAAACTTAGGAATCTCAATAATTACGCTGAAATCAGTGTTGCACTAACAAATTATTAATAAAGAAATATGTAGAAAATACTTGAGGGATATTTAAAAAATTAAATAAAATAGTCGCCCACAATTGAGAATTAATAATTATTAAATTTACTAGACACATAAAACCATTCGTGCATAAACTCGAATCTTAAACCGTCCCAATAAACCAAACTTCCGTAATGAGTGTTTTTAATGGATCAATTGATGAAAAAGTATAACAGCTATTGAATGCTGAAGCTTGCACTCAAATGCATACACCCCCACACACTGATACAGACACCCACACACATATAAGTACACACTCACACCCATATGAGCGAAAGGGTTGCTGCCTTTGAGCCAATTTTCCATCCCCCATGTGAATGCGCGCGTCGAAACCTATTGAATACGCATCAGATATCAATACTTGGCCACGGACACACACACACACACACACACACACCCACACACACGCATGAAGTGGTATACACACACTGACACAGGAGAAGGGGGAGGGGGAGGGAGTTGTGAGCTACCCTATGTGCGGAGGATTCGATTTCGGTGCCACACAATGTGGCAAATGTGGCAGCCAATCGCATGACTGCAGGCAGCTGATTGGACAAATTTCATGAGACTTCGACTAGCCAAATGGACTGAGGACCCATGGACTGAGACTCTATAAGTATAAATATATCTAAAGGAGAAGAAAATGCGAAGTCGTTGCAGTTGGCATGAGTCGAATGACTCGTTCTAAGCTCTTGGAAAAATGTGAAAAATTACATAATATGCGCTGAAAAATGTGCGTACATTATTTTTAGCTTTTTTTGGGGCTGACCATTTGCTGTTTGCTGCTCAGTTGTTATTATTGTTGTTGGTGTTTTTTGTTTGTTTTATGCAAAACTTTTGCGTTTTACAATTCATTGCATATTCAATTTGGTTGGGTCGACAACGAGAAGGACGACGACGAGAACGAATGACAAGGGGCAGGAGAATGCCACAAGGGCACCCAAACAGCAAACAAACAGCAAAGGTCCAAAGCATATTAATAAGGATTTCATTAGTTTTATACATTTTTTTATTCTTTTTTTGTTTAAATGACACACACACACACACATAGTAATGGGTCGATACTTTTTATTTTCTTTTTATATTTATTTCCTTTTTCATTTTTGGGGGGTTTTCTGGGGCCGCTCTTCACATTCCAGTCTCAGACCTAATAAATGGCTAAGCGTTTAGATAAATGTCTGTTATTTTGTATTATCGTAGTTTGTTTGATATGAAAAGTTGACCAACTGAGTACTCAGTCAGCCAGTCAGTCAGACAGTCAGTCAGACAAACAGTCAGAGGTCAGTTTAAGTAATTCGTATATTTGTCTAAAAAAAAGCTACTTTCCGGGGACAACGCATTCAGTGGGGATCAATCAGGCATGCGCTTGCCAACAATCATAACAAAGAAAATACTCCAAAAGAGCTAACTCGATATGCTGCATACCCTGTAAATAGTAGAATCGATCGCAGATTGAATTTGGAGCAATGGAAAAAATGTTTAATTAAAATCTTACATATTATAAGTTTTTGTATCAATTTCAAACAAGAAAACCCTTTAAGAAAATCGTAGACAAAACATTTTCAACTTAAACTAGATGGAAATCATTTAAGTAGCAGAAATTTAACAGGGAAATGGAAAAATTTTAACTCTCATCAGTGACGAAATTATTAAGTTTCTTCCAAAATACAAGTAAAAATTGTCAAAATGTCAAAGTAAAGAATAGTTAAATTTATATACATATATAAAAGAAAAATCTAAAGTCTATCAATGGCAAGATTATTAAGTTTCTTCCAAAATTCAAAAGGAAAACATTTGGCAATCTTGAACTGAAGATGACTTAATTATAAAAATATAAATAATAAAAATAAATAAAACCAGTCGGAAAGGCTACAGTCGAAATCGACTATGAGAGACCCTTTACTTATTCTTCAACAATGAAATAACAGTTACAAACTTACAGACTTATATAGAAACCTAAATAAATTTGACGCTGCTCAGATTAGCTTCCGATTAATTAAATATAATCGCTTATGTTACACTTGAATTATTAACACACAAATGTTAATCTTAACATACAAATGTTAATCTTAACATACAAATGTTAATCCTAACATACAAATGTTAATCTTAGCATACAAATGTTAATCTTAACATACAAATGTTAATCTTAACATATCTGCACATTTCCTGCACATTTTCTGTCATTGTACATTCGATAATTTGTTTGCTTCAAATCTCCGGTGTTTATTGTCCGATTTTGATGAAATTTTCAGTACGCATCGAAAGGAAAGTAAATTTTATGTATGCCGATTTTGGAACTTGTATCTTTTAAATTACTCGAGTTATTCGGGGTTTTCCGATTTTTAGGGGCGGGAGGGGGCGTGGCAAAATTCTAAAACAAACTTGACCTTTTCGGGGGTCACAGGAGTATTGTCACCAAATTTGGTGACCCTAGCTCTTATAGTCTCTGAGATCTAGGCGTTCATACAGCAGGACAGCAGGACAGACGGACAGACGGACAGACGGACATGGCTATATCGACTCGGCTGGTGATGCTGATCAAGAATATATATACTTTATGGGGTCTGCCGGACTTCCTTCGACCTGTTACGCACATTTTTTTTTTGACAAACTTAATAGACCCTATTTACTTTTTTAAAGTAAAGGGTCTAAAAAGTATTCAGCAGAAGAAGAGATGAAATGCTAGGAGAGTCTAATCTTAATTTGAATAATGAAACATACAAAATAGCTAATCGCAAGGGCAAAAGTCGAGTGTGAGAAGCACTGTACTGCAAAACATAGACGAACACGAGCAAACGCGCCGCAAGCGTTGTACTACAGGTTGGGGCAAAAGTCATCACCCTATTAGAAAACGCTATAACTTTTGCTTGGGGTCAAATGTCAATTCGGGTTTGACATCTGTAAAGTAAACAAACAACGCATAGCACAAATTGACAAGACATAAATCAGTTTACTCCGCAAGAACGCGGAATAATTGTTTCATTTTTTTTTGGCGCAAAATTTGCAAAAGTTATAGCGTTTTTCAATACGGTGATTACTTTTGCCCCATCCTGTAATTAGCATCAATTTTCTCTTTTCTTCTTCCCTTGCCCCATGTCGCGTAAGATAGTTCTTTAAATAATTTCCGAGTTCATTATCCGTTCGCGATTGTAATGTTTGCCAACATTTAAGGCTCTAGTCTTATAATTGATTTTTAATTTCATTTTTAAAAGTTCAATTTCAATTCACTAAGACAAACTGGATCTACTTAGAGTATACAAAAACAGGGTACAGGGTCTAAAAATATTTCAAGATCAAGACAGTTAACTATTATCAATTATCTATTTCCCGAAAGCTATAATTGTATAAGAGAATATGAATACAAAAAAAGGTAAAGAGAAGTGACTTCTTGAACTAAGAACAATGAACTGTAAAAATACCCAAGTCAGGATGGCAAATAATACAATAACTATTAGATTTTCTTTTTGGCAAAGAAACTATATATACTGTACTACTTATACTATATACGATTTAAGCAGAGAGATTGCTCTCAAACATTCGCCATGTTCACAGCGCCATTCTATTCGATGGCTAAAACAAACTCTTATTACCATATTCATTGTAGACTTTCGACTCATTTGCTGTATGAGTGAGTGAGTGAGTGTGTGTGTGTGTGTGTGTGTGTGTGTGTGTGTGTGTGTGTGTGTGTATATATGTGTGTATGCGAAGGCTTTTTGTCTCTATTAAATTAATCGACGCTCATTTTTCCAACTTAACAAAACGCAGTGAAAAAAAAGTATAAACGATAAAACATTTGCTGGCTGGCGTTTCCCTCCTCCCACTGCATCTACTTATTTGCCAGTGTTGTCCCACCCATTTTACATTTTTTCTTTGCATTTCGCTTCGTTTTTTGTTGCTTTTAAGTAGCACTATTTTTTAAGGATTCTGTTTTGGGCGCCCCCTTCCACGCAACGCATCTAAAACAATTTTATTTTCTGTGCGTTTTTCATGCTTATCAAATACAAAACAAACGCACACCAGGGTTGACTCTGGGATTGGGTTGAGGGTTGGGTTTGGGTTTGAGCTTGGGACTTGCTTTTTCTCGTTGGGTTCCTGCGGTTGCTGGGACTGTTTGTGGCATTTATGTTTCATTTGGCATTTTTGATGCGTTTTATTTTTTAATTTTTTGTCGGTTTTCTTTCAAGCAACACATTTAAAGTGACATTTCAATCAATCAGCGCGGGTCACTGGGCAATACGAGTCCGGGGGTTAGGGTTTGGGTTCGGGTTCGGGTTCGTGGTTCGGGGTACGTGTCCGGGACTTTTTAATGCACGATTTATTGGTGGCCATAGATTGCCCGATTAGGCTGTCGAATGATGAAGCAAAGAAAAAAAATGAAACAGGCAGAAGAGCTTTACATAACATAATTGTGATTTTTTCGAAAAGAAGAAGAGGGAAAACTGTTTAAAACTGTGCAGTTAAGCTCTAAGCTCTCTCTTCATCTATCTGTCTCACATATAGAATCTTTTTTATAATATCCAAGTTCTCATAATTCAGCAAGTATCTTCATTTCAAATTTGGCTTCGACTAGATCTCAAAGCAATCAAACATCGACACACAGCAGCGCTTGTTATCGGCTGGACAATGTCATACAACACCAAAATACACATAAACCCTTTTCAGTTGAAGGTCCTGTAACATAAAAATCTTTTGAACAAAAGATAGCGGCTCTGACTTTGGTCTTGAGAAATGCTCGGGAAATCAGTGAAAATCATAAGAAAGGCAGCATAAATAAACACATCAACACAAAGGCAAAACTTTTTCTGCCCCACGGCAGGCTCCCAACTCCGTTTTCGACTCCAACTGTGAGTTACTCATCCCCAAAAACCCATTCCCAATCCTAATGCTAATCCCCTTCATATGTGCGTGGAATGCTCTTTGGCTTTGTCTGAAGACGACGACAACGCAGCGGAAGTCGAAAACAAAAAACATTTTTTAATTGCTTCAGATAAGACACAGCACACATAACTTGCCGCGCATACCACATCCCCCGCCCCCAACCCGTACCACCCCTATGGGGCAACAAATGGGGAACAAGAAAAAAAAATGAGGAGAAAGAAAGAAAAGCAAGCGGCAATTTTACAATTCAGCGCACATTTTGATGAGCTTCATAATTTTTGCTGCTCATTGACGTTCCCACTCATATCACTTTGAAAGTAAGTTACCCCTTCCTTTCCACCATCTTTTCGTCCTCCTCCACCCACGCTTCCTTAACTGTTGACACAGCCTAGACGGCTAACCTGAACTCATTTACACATTCGACGTACAAAGCAGATAAGACTCAGCATGTGAAGAAAGAGAAAGTGATACAGCGGATAGTAATCGATATGCAAAGGAGTGAGAAGAGTTCTAAAGGATACATAAAGGGGAAAATCGTATATAATATATATATATATATATATATATATATATAGATGGAGAGAAAGTAGGAGATAGAAAAGTCTAGCAAAAATATAAATATATCTGAATGTATTGGAATCTCTATTTTAAATTGAGAACAAGAAATAATACTGAAGGAAGAGGGAAAAAGAAAATTAGAGATACAAAAATTATTATTATAAAATAAAGAATATGAAAAGAGAAGCAAGACAGATCGATGTTCAAAAGAAACACTATGATCAGATGAACGATAGATATAAGACTATGCAGGTGAAAAAATTATGAGAAATATAAATATCGATATAGAAGATAGATATATTAGATAGATTACATAAAAATATATGATAGAATGATAAGCGGAGTACGTAAACGGAAGAAGTAGAATGAAATAAACTCAAATAAACAGAAGAGATAACAAGATTTAAAGGCTGAGACGAAGAGAAGTTAAAGTGAAAACTTCACTTTAGTCAAGAAAAGAAAATGTAATTGATTTAAAATAAAAATCAAGGATGTATCCATCGATCAGTGAACCAAGAAATGGAAAGATAGATACAAATGAGGAAAAATACTTATTAGGAAAATCAAAACAAAATCTACTACATGCAGTTAAATCATTTTTCAACCTCTAGTCATTACACTAAAGTTAGAGCATTCAGATTTCTGTAAGAACTGCGAAAGCTGCCATCAACCTGCTCAGATTTTATGACATTTTGCTTGGCGCTGACTCTTGTCATACTACATTTCATATTCACATACATATCGTAGATAGTATATGTTTGTCTGCAGAGTATATGTCACACAATTATCAAACGCTCTATCTATGTGCATCAGTCAGTCAGAGTGCCACGCCCACAAAACAAGGAGCAACTGATGATGTAACGCCCAGTAGGCAGGCAGTTGGCGTGTTTACACAATTACATGCATTTTACGCTACATAAACGAGATTAGTGCGTCGCTTACATTTGCCTAACTTCTTTTGACACAATGCCACACGGTATGCGCAACGTCAGCCCCATTAACAGAAAAACCCCCGCTCCCTCATTTCCCCCCGCTATACTAAAGATGCCAACAGTTCAGCCTAGACGAAAGTTGGCTAAGAGATACGAGCCAACAACTCTTTGAGCCTTGAATGACTCTGACACAAGTCGGAGGGAAGGAGGCAGCGTCAATTGCTTTTGTTTTTTACTTGCCTTGAACTTTTTTCTCTCTCTTCTTTTATTTATCTCTTTCCCTCACCTCTATATATATATATATATATATGTGTGTGTGTGTGTGTTTGTGGGTGTGTGTGTGTGTGTGTATATGTGACTCGTGCGTTTGCATTGTTAACAAGCGCAAATTTTACACATCTTTTGTTATACAACGAAAATTTATAGAGGGAACATACTCCTTCTACACGTACATATCTATATTTTTTATGACTTTTTGTTGATCTTGGCAACACTGACAGGCAGAGTTGCCACCCCCACCGCTTTCTGCTGTCTTGTTTATGTGTTTAACAAGCTCTATCAGGCACTTGTAAATGTGAATGCATCTCATTACATCCATTTTTGGGTTGGACAGTTTACTTAAGCATCGACTAGGAAACGTCTTAAACCAACCTAAAAACGGCATCCCATTTCCCTTTCTTGATTATTCCCTATAGCACAATAATTATAGATAATACGAAGCTCAATAAACGTAAGTAGTCTTGGCTAACTAAATTTCAAAGTAAATAAGAATAAGAAAAACTAGCTAGAATGAATACTTAGATATTAAATTTTAGCTTAAATGAAATATTTAATTTATCAGAAAGTTCTTCACACAAAAAACTATTTCTCGATGAATGAATCAGTATTCATTTCAGCTAGTTCCAATCGTGTGGTACACTTAGCTATACTATATGAACTAAGAGGTTAGGTTGCATAGAAATATACAGATAGATTAAAATATGAATAGTTGTACATGTACATATTTTAAATGAGACTCATATCTTAGCGCTTGATAAATCAAACCATAAGTCAATCAGGTCTATCCAGATTCTATGGCAATCCGTGACAATCAATTATTTTCAAATTTCATCTTTGTAAATGCAAACTATTTTAGAAGTAACCAGTCGGAAAGGCTACAGTCGAAATCGACTATGAGAGACCCTTTACTTATTCTTCAAAAATGAAATAACAGTAACAAACTTAGAGACTTTTATATAAACCTAAATAAATTTGACGCTGCTCAGAATAGCTTCCGAATAGCTTAGTTTATGTTAAACTTGAATCGTTAACATACAAATGTTAATCTTAACATACAAATGTTATGTTAATATACATGTATGCAATGCATACATACTTTATTAAATATAATACATTGGCATTTATGGTAGAATTTGTTTATAAAAATAAAATATTGTTTTATTTAATTTTATTACTGTAATTATAAATTTAAAATAAAATAAAAAAAAATAATAAAAAAGTGTGCCTCTTGTAGGTCTCGAACTCCAGACCATTGCCCCAATGAAGCCATTGTCGATTATTTAACAATTTTTAAAAATAGAAAAAAACGTGTCACAGGCAGGGAACGAACCCAAGACCCCAGAGCAAGAATTCGACATTCTAACCACTGCACCAATGAGGCCATACTCAATGGTTTGCCGATTACTAGTTTTCTACAGAAGTGCAATTAATAATTCAATGCCTTAAGTTGCTGCCTGCACATTTTCCGCCATTGTACATTCGATAATTTGTTTACTTCAAATCTCCGGTGTTTATTATACGATCGCGATGAAATTTTTAGGATACATTGGGACCCCGATGCTTGTCCTGCGTGCCAAAATTCAGGACTCTAGCTTTAATATTTTTCGTTTAATGGGCTTTCAAAAATATTGTTCTCGATTTACGGAGGCGGAAGGGGGCGTGTCAAAATTTTAACATAAACTTGATCTGCTTACTTGACTCTAGCTCTTATAGTCTCTGAGATCTAGGCGCTCATACAGACAGACGGACAGACGGACATGGCTATATCGACTCGGCTGGTGATACTGATCAAGAATATATATACTTTATGGAGTCTGCCGGACTTCCTTCGACCTGTTACGCACATTTTTTTTTGACAAACTTAATAGACCCTATTTACTTTTTTAAAGTAAAGGGTCTAAAAAAGATACCAAGCTGCACTAAATCAAACCGAATCGAATATCGGGTTCAGTTTTCGTCTTTAGGTTTTCAGTATTTTTTGTATGTTTGATTAGTATTAAAAGTGTTTAAAATGCTTTCTACCATCACATCAATCTTTCAAGTAGATATTTTATTTAAAAAATTATTAATTAAGTGCAGCAATTTAGTGCAGTCAAATTCTAAAAAAAATTAATACATATTTTACAAGGATTCTATAATTTCAAATTCATTATTATTGTGATCAATATTCAAATTAAAAACAGATAACGTTGATTGAATTAAAATAACGTTAGACAATGCATATAAATTTGGGAAATTTTTCTTAATTGCACACCAATAATTAATTATAGTTACTTAAGTAGTTAAAAGTTTTTCTTTAAGAAACAAATGGAATGAGTAACAAGTAGGGTGCAGTGAGTCAATACTCTTTGTTATTTTTGGCACGCCAAAATTTCTATACCCTTGCAGAACCCTGATGCACTTTTCAACCGATCTTTCCTGTGGCAGCTATATGATATGGTGATCCGATTTATATCAAATTTGGTCAGTCTGTATAAGACATGACCAGTTACATAATCTGTGAGTTTGCTTAAAGTCTGTCATAAAATAATAAAGTTTGCCATACAAAAGAATGATTTTCGACCGATAGACCAACTAAGAGGTTAGGTTGCATAGAAATATACAGATAGATTAAAATATGAATAGTTGTACATGTACATATTTTAAATGAGACTCATATCTTAGCGCTTGATAAATCAAACCATAAGTCAATCAGGTCTATCCAGATTCTATGGCAATCCGTGACAATCAATTATTTTCAAATTTCATCTTTGTAAATGCAAACTATTTTAGAAGTAACCAGTCGGAAAGGCTACAGTCGAAATCGACTATGAGAGACCCTTTACTTATTCTTCAAAAATGAAATAACAGTAACAAACTTAGAGACTTTTATATAAACCTAAATAAATTTGACGCTGCTCAGAATAGCTTCCGAATAGCTTAGTTTATGTTAAACTTGAATCGTTAACATACAAATGTTAATCTTAACATACAAATGTTATGTTAATATACATGTATGCAATGCATACATACTTTATTAAATATAATACATTGGCATTTATGGTAGAATTTGTTTATAAAAATAAAATATTGTTTTATTTAATTTTATTACTGTAATTATAAATTTAAAATAAAATAAAAAAAATAATAAAAAAGTGTGCCTCTTGTAGGTCTCGAACTCCAGACCATTGCCCCAATGAAGCCATTGTCGATTATTTAACAATTTTTAAAAATAGAAAAAAACGTGTCACAGGCAGGGAACGAACCCAAGACCCCAGAGCAAGAATTCGACATTCTAACCACTGCACCAATGAGGCCATACTCAATGGTTTGCCGATTACTAGTTTTCTACAGAAGTGCAATTAATAATTCAATGCCTTAAGTTGCTGCCTGCACATTTTCCGCCATTGTACATTCGATAATTTGTTTACTTCAAATCTCCGGTGTTTATTATACGATCGCGATGAAATTTTTAGGATACATTGGGACCCCGATGCTTGTCCTGCGTGCCAAAATTCAGGACTCTAGCTTTAATATTTTTCGTTTAATGGGCTTTCAAAAATATTGTTCTCGATTTACGGAGGCGGAAGGGGGCGTGTCAAAATTTTAACATAAACTTGATCTGCTTACTTGACTCTAGCTCTTATAGTCTCTGAGATCTAGGCGCTCATACAGACAGACGGACAGACGGACATGGCTATATCGACTCGGCTGGTGATACTGATCAAGAATATATATACTTTATGGGGTCTGCCGGACTTCCTTCGACCTGTTACGCACATTTTTTTTTGACAAACTTAATAGACCCTATTTACTTTTTTAAAGTAAAGGGTCTAAAAAAGATACCAAGCTGCACTAAATCAAACCGAATCGAATATCGGGTTCAGTTTTCGTCTTTAGGTTTTCAGTATTTTTTGTATGTTTGATTAGTATTAAAAGTGTTTAAAATGCTTTCTACCATCACATCAATCTTTCAAGTAGATATTTTATTTAAAAAATTATTAATTAAGTGCAGCAATTTAGTGCAGTCAAATTCTAAAAAAAATTAATACATATTTTACAAGGATTCTATAATTTCAAATTCATTATTATTGTGATCAATATTCAAATTAAAAACAGATAACGTTGATTGAATTAAAATAACGTTAGACAATGCATATAAATTTGGGAAATTTTTCTTAATTGCACACCAATAATTAATTATAGTTACTTAAGTAGTTAAAAGTTTTTCTTTAAGAAACAAATGGAATGAGTAACAAGTAGGGTGCAGTGAGTCAATACTCTTTGTTATTTTTGGCACGCCAAAATTTCTATACCCTTGCAGAACCCTGATGCACTTTTCAACCGATCTTTCCTGTGGCAGCTATATGATATGGTGATCCGATTTATATCAAATTTGGTCAGTCTGTATAAGACATGACCAGTTACATAATCTGTGAGTTTGCTTAAAGTCTGTCATAAAATAATAAAGTTTGCCATACAAAAGAATGATTTTCGACCGATAGTTCCTATGGCAGCTATATGATATAGTCATCCGATTTAAACCAAATTTGGTCAGGATATTTAAGACAGGACCAAATGCATAATCTGTGACTTTAATTGCAATGTGTTGAAAAATAAAAAAATTTGTCATACAAAAGTATGATTTTCGACCGACAGTTTCCATGGCAGCTATATGATATAGTGATCCGATCCGGCCGGTTCCGACATATGTACTGCCTGCAGCAAAAAAACTGATCTGTACCAAGTTTCATCCAGATAGCTCTAAAACTGAGAGACAAGTTTGCATGGAAACAGACGGATAGACGGATAGACGGACAGACGGACATGGCTATATCGACTAGGCTGTTGGTGCTGATCAGGAATGTATATACTTTATAGGGTTGGACATGTCTAATTTCATGCGTTACACATTTCGGGACAAAATTATAACATCCTCTGCAAAGGTATACAATTTTTAAAATAAAATGTGTAATTGATTGATCAAAGAAACCTTATTAAACATTCTTATAACAAACGAAACATACACAAAAAAAAACTTTCGTCCGTTTTAATTCCCGGAATAATATAATTAATTTTTTTTTTTTCATAAAAAGGCATATCATTATCACAAGTTGTTGTCGAGTTTCATCAACAATGAGTTTGCAATACGTTCACATCTTCTGCTTAATCGAGGCGTTTAGGTTAGAGCTAAAGGTCGACAGGTTGCTGGGCCGGCTGGTCGTTTTATGAGCTCTATTTGCTCCCTTCCCCTTCACAATGCTTGGCCATAAAAATGCCAAAAACTCATTGACTTATGGGCCAAGACTTGTATGCGGCGCCGTCTCTAATTGCAATGCCCCGACCTAACTTCTTTGGGGGCAACTGGCGGAGTTAATGTGCTCCGGCTAAGGGCATATTAAAATGGGATTTATAAATAGGTATATATATATATATAAATTTTGTATATATACTTATTATTATTGTTATTACTATATCTATCTATATGCTTATAAATTAGCATTTCCAGCGGCCGACGTCCGTTTGCCTTGGAATGCGTTATTAATGGCAAATTAAAAGCAATAAAAAACAGATGTGCTTAACGTAGCACATTTTACGCGGCACTTCCCCCTCCCCCGTTTATCATCCCCTCCACAGCAACTTAGGGGTGGAGGAGAGGGGGCAGCCTGGGTTACAGCTCATCAGCTACGGGTGGGTAGGGGGAGAGGGGGTCGCACCTTATTCAAGAAGTTGGCGTCGTTGTCGTTATGAAAATGACTTTGCTCTTTGCTGTTTTTTGTATGCCAATGAAATGGGGCAGGGGTTAGCAATGGGGTTGGGGGTGCACACTCACACACACACACACACACACCAACACACACCAACACACACTTGTGCAAAAAAGTTTTGCATTCGAAATTTTTGGTCTGTTGCCGCTGCTGCTGCCGTTGGCTTATGCAGTTTATCATTTTGCTCCATCCAGGTGGGTAATTTTAATTTTAAGCTTGAGTAATGACAATATTTACTTCCACTTAAGCGACAACGTCACACGCTTTAATGGCATTTTGATTTGAGCTCTTCTTCTTCTACTTCTTCTACTTGTTGTTTCCATTCTTGTTGTTGTCTTTCGCCTTTGGCAGTTACTTTTTGTCACTCACTATGACCGCCAACACAGTTCCAACAGCTGTTGACAGTTTCTCCTGTTTGTGGCAAACATTAATAAAAAATCGCTAAACTAAATGCATAATTCGAAGTTAGCTGAAGTATAGTAGAGCTTAATGGTAATGAAGGGAAAATTATATAGGCTTACACAGTAACTGTATTACAGATATCGCATAACCTCCAAAATTGATAAGCCGAAGAGTCAGGAGAGGAGTGTTAGTAGGGAACGAAATACTACAGTTGAAGCCAACCGTGTAACCCCTTTTACTTATTCTGTAAAACTCTCGACTATTCCTTATTTGCATAGGATAGTATAACGAAACAAAACGATGCAGTGTCTACTTCTTCTAGCTCCATTTTCTATTGATTATAAAAGCCGAATGCTAAAAACTATGTAGATCCATGTATCTGGTTTAGTTCTTGAGCCTTTAATTAATTCCTTAAATTCCTAACGTCAGTCTTCTCGTCTTTAACCTTTAGCCCGAGACTGCGTTATATTGTTTTTTTAATAACTTCAAATTCAGTCGATCCTGTCGCTTCTCCTGTATGTCAAAATTCAGGAATCTAGCTTTAATAATTCTTGTTTAATGGGACTTCCAAAATTGCATGTTCGATTTACGAGGGCGGAAGGGACAAATTTTAACACAAACTGGTTCTGCTTAGCCCATAGAGGGACCAACTTACAAAATTTGGTGTCTCTAACTCTTATAGTCTCTGAGATCTAGGCGCTCATACACACGGACGGACAGCCGGACAGCCGGACAGACATGATAAGTATTTTGAGATTGATCTGTCCTTTAATTAAAATATAACGAATTACAAGAGAATTGCATCGGGATTGAATTTGGCTTTTTTCAATTCGCATTAGTTTTCATTAACTAGGATTGAATTATAAATAAATTCAGCGACAAAGTGGAAAATCAGTGGCTGTGAATTTCAACACACTTTTCAAATTACATATTTGTTTAACTTTTCATAACTTAATGAATTATTGCACAAGCCAGGGAATCAAAGAGAAACAAATATCGGTTTCAGTTTCTGTTACGATCACCGGTTAGGCAAAATCTTTTAATATCGGTTTCGTACCGGTTACAGGTTTTTTAAATGTTTCCGTTTCCAAAAAATAGTCTGATTTCGGCGCACACAATAAAAAATTAGTTAGGGGAATGTTAAAAACTTTGGGTAATTGATATAAATCTAGAAAAGTAATTTTTAGATCCTCTCTTTCTAAACCCGTATTCGTAACATCTGGCGTACCCCAGGGTAGCCATCTTGGTCCTTTACTCTTTAATCTTTTCATTAACGATCTCCCATCTATTCTCATCCACTCCCGTGTGTTAATGTACTCCGATGTTGTGAAGCTTTGCCTATCGTATAGTGACATCAACGCGCATTATTCATTACAAGCAGATCTTTACTCTTTTTTCGCTTGGTGTAAATATAACTTGTTACAATTAAACTGCTCTAAATGTAAAGTTATGTCATTTTATAGGGGCAGGCCTCGTCTCATTAATTACACGACGCTTATGACGCTTGAGAGATTAAGTCACGTAATAGATTTAGGAATTTATTTTGATAAAAAACTAAAGTTCGATATTCATATTGAATATATTGTCAATAAGGCCACTCAGGTTCTTGGTTTCATTAAACGGTGGTCTTAATAATTTCACGACCCTTATACGACTAAACTACTTTTTACCTCTCTTGATCGACCTATTCAGAAATACGGATCTTGTGTGTGGTCTCCACAATATTCAGTACACCAGGACAGAATTGAGTCTATACAAAAGAAGTTCTTACTTTTTGCGCTTCGTGGCTTTAACTGGGTTTCAGAAATTGACTTGCCATCTTACTCCAGTAGACTTCTTCTGATTAACATTCCCTCTCTAGCTAACCGACGCATTATGATGGGGGTGGTCTTCTTAGTAAAATTAATTAATGGTGACATTGATTCCTCGGTTTTATTAAGCAAAATTAATTTTTCTGTTCCTTCTAGACCTATGTATGTACACGTAACTTTATCCCACTTACTCTTAACGCGTGTACTACAAATTACTCTTTGCATGAACCCTTTAGAATTCTCTGCGTTGACTACAATAGACTTTGTCGAGTTTTCGTCTCAGATGCCTCTTTTCCTACTATTAAAAACCATATTTTAAACTTGTTAACATCTAATTCTACATAACAATACTTACTTTTCCCTCATTGATCTGATTGGGTTTTTTCGCGGTTTTTCCCAATCCTTGCAACAAATGTTGGATCAATTAGATAATTGTTTCAATACCCCAGACTTAACTTAACTTAACTTTAAATAAGTTAATAATGGTTCTTATCTTTTCAGACCTAAGTTTTTAAATTGCATATTTTATAATTTTATTGTTAACTTATGATTATTGTGTCGACTGTTTTTAGTTGACGGTAAATAAATAAATAAATAAATAAACGATTTTGTTAAAGAATGAAATTTAAGGAATCTAATATATTATTTTTTTGAAAGTTAAAAGCTCTGTTATTGGACCGCATCTAACCAGTATACATAAATCGATTATGTGGTTATTCAAGTTTAAAGCATTTCAGCTTTTCGGTTTCTGCATAATTTGTTTTGTGCTATGTAATTTCTTTATTTTTGTGTTACGATTTCTGGAACGGTTTACCAATCGGTTAATACCGGGTTGCACCATTCTAATTTATATTGGTACATTCTACATTAAACTTTGAAACTGTTTTAGAATTCGAAGAACAAGTTCATTAGCAATTGACATTCGCACACCCCATGAAAATTGTTGAGTATTAGGTGTGAGCTTTATCAACAGCATTATTAGCATTATTGTCAGGACTCTTGTGTCCTGTGCACAGGACTGAGGTCTCTGAATTATGCAATATACACAGTCAAAAGCGAGCTGAAGTAAATAAGGCGTAAAGGTATAGGGACTAGGGTGTAGCGCAGTGTAGGGTATAGGATGTGTTGGCGAGGGGGAAATGCAATGGTTTTTTGCCACTAACCAACAACCCGTTCGTTGTCGTCGTCCTCAAATGCAAAAATCGCAAGGCGAGCTTCCTTTTCCTTTCACTGGCTGTGCAGCAGAATTTCCAAAAATTCTATTATTATTAATAGTGGCGAAAAGGGGGCAAAAAAAAGAAGGGGCATGGAAGGGAAGGTAAGGGAAGGGGGAATACGGGAAAACTGGCAAATGAATGTGACTGCCTAGGCACAGAGAACGGCGCAAAGGCGTCCATGACGACTGCCACGAGAATGAGAATGACGACAAGGATGGAAAGGAGAAGAACATAAGGATGGGAGGCAGCAGGAGAAGAAGAACACTGCGCTGTCGTCGTGGTATGCGTTTGTCTTTTGGCCAAGAGTAGACTACAATAACCCGAAAAATGCACACAGTTTGCATTATAATGCGAAATTTTCGATTGCTCATTTGTGGCATTTACTTTTTACTATAAAAGTTTTATAGCCAGGCGGCTGAAGATGGCGCGACCAGCGGCAACAACAACAACAACAACAACAAAAACAACGCGAACAACGACGACAACCACGACAACTACAAAATTTTACACAATGTCATCAACATCGCAATGACAATGTTGGGATGCTGCTGTTTCTGTTGCTCCTGGACAGGGTCCCATGTCGGTCCAGTTTTTGAGGCAGTATTCGACTGACAACTTCCCTTTGTCCCACCTCTTTTCTCCATCTTCCACTGCTACCATGTCTAGGTGTCTGTCTGTGCCTTGGTTGGCAATTGTGTGTGCAATTTCTGCGCTCTCAACTTAAAGGATTACTTTTGGCTAATTTTGCAATGGAAAGGGGTAAAAGCAAGCAATGGGGGTAAGGATTAAAGGTAGGGGAGCTGGTGGTAAGAAGCAGGGGGAATAGCACAACAATTGCCTTTTGGACAGGCTCGCTGAGAACTTAAGAAATCGGTGAAACGGTCTTTTGTTTTGGTATTTCGACGACAGTTTCTTTGATGTTGCATGAATGTGTTGGACAAAAAAGTTACTGCATTCAAGTAAATTATATACAAAGAAAGTGTCTATATATATCGGTAGATTGTAAAAAGATGGGTCTATAAAGAGTACATAAAAGATTGCCTTAGATTTAGATATAGATATTTATTTAATTAACACAAATTTAATAATAGACATACATTAAAAAATATATATATTTACATATTGAAATTCATTTTACTATCTAAAATTATAATAGATCTTTAGATATAAATATATGTAGATAAACATATTGATTTAATTACATATATTTACAAATATATAAATATAGATATATAAATATTGATTAAGATAAATTTTGACGAAGATATAAAGATACACATAGAGACATATATATATAAATAAAGTTGTAAATGCATAGATAAAGACAGGAGAAAGAGTATGATGAAGATAAATATAAAGTTATAGATACACATATGTAGATACAAATTGAATTATAGTTATATTTAGATATAGTTTGAGGCAGCGATGGGAATAGATTATTACTTTTCCTTAATTCCATTATCTGCTTCTATTTTGGCCCGACTCGAAGAAGATGATGCTCCCTCGACTGTCTAGGGTTGCCCCAACTCCAACTCCAGGTAGATTAAGCACGACAACGACGCAGTCAGCCACATCGTTGTCTCGTCCTTCCCATTCGCTTATATTAAAACCATTTTTCGCTTATTACCAAAAAATTTAAATATTTTGAAAATAATAAACTGCGGGTGAGTTACTAAGTGGCTGGCTGCCTGGTGGGTTAGATGGCTGATGGTTGAGTGGGTGGGTTGAGTGGTTGGGTGGTCTATAGGATCATCGTAAGCATTGGCATTGCCATCGACAAGAGTCGCAGACGGCAGCCGCAACAACGCCCACAAAAGAGCAAACAATGTTGCTGGTTTCGGACTGAGTGGGGGGGCATGCCACGGGTTTGAGGCAACCAAATGATGCCCACCTTTAACCCAACCAGGCTGGCTGCCAGCCGTCATTACTAATCCTCCAACCCAAAAACCAAACCAGCCGCCGTCAACGTTAACGCTCGCTGTGCGCTATCAGCGCAAGTCGTGTTGATTGTCGCGCGTTGCCATCAATGATGCCACACACACACACAAACACACACACAAAGCAACCGGCAACTGGCAACTGGCAACTGCCACATGCCCCAACCTCGCCCAGCTGCTAGCCAGGCCAGCATATCCATTTAGCAGGGTGTTGCCTTTTGAGCTGTAATGAGCATCATGCGTTCTATCTTGTTGGCCATGTCTGAGCTTCCACATCATCATAATCATTCTCATCATCATGATGATAATGTTGAAGTCGCATAGTGTCATATTTTTATGATTTTTATGTTAATTCATAACCAGCCCCATCGCGGTTGTGCTCAGGCGACGAGTGCCGTGTTGCCAAATGCTTTTTAATCCTTTTAATGAAAATTAGTTCCTCTCAATATCATTTAATATATTTTCTTTCGCTTGGGTTTTCATTACTCTGCAACTGCTGCTTCCCTCGATACCCCTCCCCCTACCCCAACACCGTTCTGTACTGTTCTGTTGTTTTCACAGGCATTATCATAATTTCTGTTTGCAACCCTAAATCAACACTTGCCCCATGCTGTGCGTCTCGATAAAGGGTTACCGACTGGTCCCCGTTGCCCCGTTCCCCGTGTCCCGTTTGCTGGTATCCCCAACCCCTTTACCCCCTTTGGATGTGGCATATATCACAAGTCGCTTCTGCTAGTGCTCTCCTGATTCCAGCTGCGACTGCGGCTGCCTTTGTCTTTGTCTTTGACCTTTTGCGTTTGATTTTCTATGCGGCGTTAAATGCTCGTCCTCTTTTCCGTCCACGTTTCGTAGTCGTTCACGTGGCTTCTTTGGCAAATTGAAAACCCAAAGCACTAAAAATTAATGTCCGTAGCGAAGGTGTTGCCATATTTCTTCAACCAACTGCCAGACCAGCTATCGACCGTCAGCGCAAAGTGGATTTTGCGATGCCACAGGAAAAGCTTAGACTCCATGAGAGTAGTATATTCTAAAATAGAATAATCGAAATGTAAGAGTTAAATAACAAATGCAAAGAGTTTTGTAATTTTTGTACACTATTTTATACTTCTTATAGTTTTGTAAATATTTAATTATAATCATTTAATAATTGCACTGGTTATTTTGTTGAGCATGAAAAGTTCGCTAAGATATTAAAGCAATATATCTCATTGTTATAGAAATACGTATGATTATTTTCAGAAGCAATTAACCAGAATACATATAAATAAAATTTAAATAAAATTGGTATAGTCTCCTGGTGAACACTTTGATGAAATATTTAGGTAGAATCAAAATTAACATTTCTTTAATGCCAAATCTGTTTTTCTTGCCTTTTTTAATAGAAAAACTATTTGGCTCGATTCAAGTCGATCATAATGACAGATGCAATATAAAAAAAGGTTGTAATAATTAATAAATAAGATCTTGTATCTACATATAATAATATTATACTATTATATTGAAGTTAACTTGTCAAGTTCTTTTCCTTTAAAATGGACAACATACCCTGCAGAGACTTGATGGTTTTTTTTAGACCCTTTACTTCAAAAAAGTAAAAAGGGTCTATTAAGTTTGTCAAAATGTGCGTAACAGATCGAATGAAGTCCGGCAGACCCCATAAAGTATATATATTCTTGATCAGCAACAACAGCCGAGTCATGTCCGTCTGTCCGTCTGTCCTGCTGTATGAACACCTCAGTATGTATGAACACCTCAGTGTCGGACCAAAGGAAAAAGTTCACATTGATGTTATAGCAATTATTGTTACTCTTATTTCCTTTTTGAAGAATAAGTAAAGGGTCTCTCATAGTCGACTTCGACAGTAGCCTTTCCGACTGGTTTTCATTCAATTTAATAAAAACCAGTCGGAAAGGCTACAACCGAAGTCGACTATGAGAGACCCTTTACTTATTCTTCTAAATGGAAATAAGAGTAATACTAATAGTTCCCATAACGCGTTGTAACGTCAATATGCTCTTCTTCTTCCTTTGGTCCGACACTTAGTAATATTGAGTTTTGAATAACTCTCGAGTTTATTATCCGATCGCGATGAAAAGAGTAGCTCGAAAAAAAGTTTGAGCGCTCAAAATGCTCGATTTTTTTAATGCCTGCCAGGCGGCCATGACTTGAAAACTATTTACACTAGTCGAAAGATGAAAAAGTTTCATATTCCAACGTGTCAGAATAAAACCCAGCTGTTTATGAACAGTGTTGTAAAACGACAGTCACTTTTTGAGTGACCAGAGTTTTGATGTTCTGGAACCGACTATCAAAACAGCCTCTCAAAAATTTTTTGAGCCTACTTTCCAACTCTTTTTTTTATATGGAGTTGATACCTTTCAAACAGAATTTCGAGCTACTGGATACTATGCTTGAATGTAAAAAGTAGTAATCAGGTATCATGATTGGTCATCAGAATTACCTGCTGAATGCCCCCATTGTATGTGTATTTCCTGATACATGCTGAAGTTTCAAGCGACAGTATCTGCCAATTTATCCAATAAGAAAATAGCAATCATTTAAATTATCAAGGTTCAATTAAGTTATCAAACTCTTGTTGGTGATGGATTTGCATCTATCAGCTGCACACAATATTGACAATTTAATTGTACATAATTTTTGATCAGCAGAACACTTAAACTTCATCGAATTTCCCTTACCAATGTTTTGGTTAATTAAATTGCTAATTAATGTAAAATTAACCGAATTATGGTTGATGGACAAAGTAAGCGGGGCGAAATCATTAACGATAGTAAAATTATAATTATTATATACCAAGGAGTAGTTTATTGTGTAGTATATATTAACATATAACTTAAAGATGCACAAGAAGTTCGAAAAATACAGATGATAGTTTTGCAATTAACTAAAGATTTGCATTAGCAGCTTGTGGCAACTCTGATCAATAAACAAGTATATCATTATTCGTTAATTCTCCTTCTCTCACGTTCACTAGAAATTTCCTTTCATTTCGGTGACTGGTTTTTTTTTATTTGCATCCAATTTGATGTTGCAAGAGCAAAATGTGCTTTTAATAGCCTTCGCCTGCTGCGTCGACTTCCCGAATCGGCGGATGTGGATGTGGAAGTTGATGCTTTAAGGCAGTTAGACGGGAGCTGCCAGAGACAGGGAGGTAAACATAAAACTATGCTAAATTATACACATTTCATAAGCAATTTGGCTGTTTATAGCGCTGGCACTGGAAAACCTACGGATATCGCGATAATGTTGCCCGTTAAATGCCATCGATTAGCATAGAAATGGAAATGCCTTACCACCAAAAATAATTATGGGTGGAAAAGAAGAAGTCAGTGGATGTTGTTGTTGTTGTTGATATTAGTCCTCGTCCTGCTGCTGCTTATCGGCTGGTGGGCCAACTTTACGATCCTTGGCATGCCTGTTCTTCGATTTGGTTCGTCGACTGATTTCATTTATATTCTTCTGTTTGTCCAACTTATTTTGATTACGTTGCTGGTGGGCCAACAGGGCCTGACGACGACGATTCTCGTTAAACTGAATCGCCGCCTCCCAATCACGGCCCATGGCATCTCGGGTCCTCTCGTCGGGACTGCGCATGAATTGATTGCGCAGCGAATGGGGTTCGGTTTGCTTAAAGTCGGGTCTATAGCGACGGGGATCACGGGGTCTAAGCCATTTAGTGTCTAACTTCTGTGGATCCTTCCACATGTTGTCCTCCCGCATTATGGGCCGCAGCCCGGCATCACGCTGCGGCGTCATCGTTGTCGTCTTATTGCCACCACTCGTGCCCTTTGTGGGATTCTTGCCGGAGCTACGCGACGCCAGATGGCGCGAGCTTATCTTTGTGGATTGTAAATGGCGCAACGTCAAGAAATGTTGCATGGATACCTGCTGCCACATGCAGCCTAGGAACCGAGTCGATGTACGTTGCATATTGCGTCCCCTTTTGCCAGCTGATTGACATTCAAGACAATTAACATTTCCAACCTTTCTATGATTTACTTATTTACCTGTACTTAAAATTTGTTCTCTGAAAATATCGTAAAATAAAAAAAAAGAAATTTTTAGCCAGAATTATTGTAATAAAAACTTGAATTCAGAAATTTGTTTTTCTTCACATGTGCTCTGTACTATGAACGGGAACCGAATGAGACTAACTCCAAATGCTCGGCCGGAAAATGTGTTTCCCGAAAGCAAAGCCTGCTCAGGATTAAAAAAAAAAAACTGATTTACTGGATGAGAGGAAAAACCAAAATCGAAATATTCAATATTCAAAGTGAGGTGAAGCCGCAATAACTGTAAGTTCTGTTGCATGCCACAATCTACACAGAGCTTTTGTAATTATTGGAGTGGGTGGCATGTTGCCACATCTTGAAGCAATTGTACATCCGTTGCAACAAGGAGAACCATTAACTGCCTGAAGAAGCGGGGCAGCACTTGAGCCTACGACTTAAATGCAGACACTTGAACTCTTTTTGATTTTACATGTGGCACACACACAAACTCGCACACTCGCACACACACACACACATACACACATATGTGCCACACAATTGCACAATTATGTTAAATATCGACAAGTGGCTTGGAGGCCAGCAAAAGCTTTTGTTTTTTGCCGCAGCACGAATATTAATGACGACAGGTATTAAATACTCGAAGTTGCTGCTGCAACTGCACTGTTTGTGGCACTTGCAACCATCGAAAACGATTCATGGAATGGGCATGGGACACAAATTGTAATGCAGGTTGAGTGCATCATAATTTTCTATGCTTTTGTTGCAGCTTCTGGCTAACTGGGTGAAGTACCTCGTACTTGCCTCTAGCCCCGTTCTCAAACTCGTAATCGCTGCCAGTGATTTCTATATTTGCAACAAACATGCATGCCACATGCGGCACAGGCTATTATATACCACATACTACAAACAATAAACCATTTCATCAGTTTAACTGAGGCTTTATCCATTCATAGACATACTCTGCACCCAATTGGTAAAAATTGAATATATATATTAGTGACAATATGCAGATAAAGGTATTTTGGTATTTTCAACCCAAGAAAGTGTATTCATGCTCAGCAGCAGACACAGTCATGTTCATCTGTCCCCACGCAGATCAAGTTTGTTTTGGATAAGTGTTCGATTGCAGCCTTAATCTATAGATTTTGCCAAATGCCAATGATTCCTACTGAATCCCGTGATCAATTATGTTAATTATTTACATCCTCGAGCTAATTTTTCGGTGTTATTTTATCAGCTTAGCCTTTTTTGCGTGAAGTTTAACCAACTTGAATAGAGAGCCCTGGTGTTTCCTTTTCAATAATATACGCATCGAATTTCTTTCGGAATTCTCGTTCAATACAATCTGCTAAGCTTTGTGTTCTGTAGTCCCTATCAAAACTTAAGGCTTAAGATTGCATTCAATATTCTTATACATCACATTAGACTTAAGATTACTTAGCCAGATTAAGCAGAACACCATCTGTTGTTCTAATATGTTCAAATATAAAAAGTTCAATTGAGTAATGCGCTTAGTTTAGCTTTATTGATTACATTTATTGAATGTTGAATTGTATAGCAAATACAATTACATTGTTGAAGTGCAGAGACATTGAAAAAAAAAAAAAAAAACGATGAATGGCAATAAAGCTGTGTTGAATTGAAAATGTTACATTCAAAATAGCTCAGTATTTTAAATCGATATATGTGGGAATCTGTATTGATAAGCGAAACATTAAAGTTGGCGATGTTTTAAAATCATCGATATATCGAAGTTAACTTTAGTGACATTTCCAGTTCTACAAGTCATTGTAGAAATTGAATTGCTAAGAATAACTATTAATTCTTGTTAAGAAAATTACATTAAGTTATTTAAGCCAACACAATGAGCTGGCAATGGCACCACCTGTCATCCTCCTCGTCCGACGAAGAAGAGGAAAAACAAAAGAAAACAATGGAGAATGTGATACCTAAGCAGCAATTGAAGGTGCTCAAGGTTCTCCAGCCAAAAACACCGATCAAACAGGCTAAGACACCAGCAAAAACCCCAAATAAATCGATAAAAGAGTGAGTTCCAAATTAAACACAAAATTGTTGAGATTTGTTGCTACCCAAAGTATTTTATTTAGCAGCGGTTTAATGGGAGGAAACAATTCAGCACTACTTTCTGGCTATCTTAGTAGCGGAACTGAACCTATGATAATACCAAAGTTAACATTCATTAGCCAACATAATATGCCACATAACAACAAGCAATCAAAATCAAATCTAGAGGCCAATAAGAAAGTTCAGCCGCAAAAACCGATCCCAGGAAAATTTCCTGAAAACAAATCCGTAATGTGGAAAAAGAATTCGGAATGCAATGTTAAGTCCACTTTGATGCAAATGAATACTGAATGCAATCTTAGACCGAACGTGTCAAATGGGACAACCGAATACAAAGCTAAACAGATTGACTTGAACAACACAATGAGCTGGCAATGGCACCACCTGTCGTCCTCCTCTTCCGACGAAGACGAGGAAAAACAAAAGCAAATGCTAAAGGCTCCCAAACAAGAAGCACCACTCAAACAGGCTAAGACACCCGCAAAAACCCCACTTAAGTCGATAAATGAGTGAGTTCCCAATTAAACCCAGTATTATTAATATTTGTAGTTAACCAAAGTATTCGATTTACCAGGCGATTTATGGGAGGAACCAAGCCAACGCTACTTTCTGGCTATAGTGTTTCCCAAACTGAACCAATGCTAATACCAAAGTTAGCACATAACACGATCAATCCCCATCATAAAACACCACATAAAAAGAGGCAATCGGAATCTAAACTACTTTCCGCTAAAGAGGTTGCTCAGCAAAAATCGATCCCTGGAAAAACTCCAAATTTAAAACCTGCAGAGTTGAAAAAAAATACGGAATGCAATCTTATGTCGAATATGTTAAATAAAAATACGGAATGCAAGCTTAAGCCTAAAGTTTCGAAAGGCACTACAGAACTGGAAGCTAATCAGATTGAATTGAAAAACACAATGAACTGGCAATGGAAAAACCTGTCATCCTCCTCGTCCGAAGAAGACGAGCAGAAGCAAAGGAAAATGATCAAGGATTCAAAAACACGAGCACCAATCAAACAAGTACTTTGCAAGACACCCGCAAAAACTGCTGTGAAGTCGATAAATAAGTGAGTTCTAAATTAATCCCAGCATTGTTGAGATTTGTAGTTAACCAAAGTATTTGATTTACCAGGGACTTTATGGGAGGAGCCAAGCCAGCGCTATTTTGTGGTAATCGCGTTTCCCAAACTGAACCTATGCTTGTACCAAAGTTGGCACAAAACACGATCATTCCCCAACATAACACGCCACATAAATACAAGCATTCGGAATCCAAACTTGAGGCCGCTAAAGAAGCTCATCCGCAAAAACCGATCCCGGGAAAATTTCTCAATAACAAACCCACAGTGTTAAAAAAAAATACCGATTGCAATCTTATGTCCAATATGATGAATATGAATACTAATTACAATCTTAAGCCTAAAGTTTCGAAAGTAACTACTGAACTCGAAGCTAAACAGATTGAATTGAAAAACACAATGAACTGGCAATGGAAAAACCTTTCATCCTCCTCGTCCGACGAAGACGATCAAGAGCAAAAGAAAATAGTCAAGGTTCCAAAACCTCAAGTACCAATCAAACAGGCTAAGACACCCGCAAAAACCCCAAGTAAATCGATAAAAGAGTAAGTTCCAAATTGCACCCATAATTGTTGAGATTTGTAGTTAACCAAAGAATTCGATTTACCAGGCGATTTATGGAAGGAACCAAGCCAACGCTACTTTCTGGCTATAGTGTTTCCCAATGTGAACCTATGCTAATACCAAAGTTAACACATAACACGATCAATCCGCATCATAAGACACCACATAAAAAGAGGCAATCGGAATCTAAACTACTTTCCGCTAAAGAGGTTGCTCAGCATAAATCGATCCCTGGAAAAACTCTTAATTTAAAACCTGCAGAGTTAAAAAATAATACGGAATGCAATCTTAAGTCCAATTTGATGAATATGAATACTGAATGCAATCTTAAGCTTAAAGTTTTGAAAAAGAATACAGAAATCGAAGCTAAGCAGATTGAATTAAAAAACACAATGAACTGGCAATGGAAAAACCTGTCATCCTCCTCGTCTGACGAAGACGAGCAGAAGCAAAGGAAAATAATCAAGGTTCCAAGACCACAAGCATCAATCAAACAGGCTCTTTGCAAGACACCCGCAAAAACTCCTATGAAGTCGATAAATGAGTAAGTTTTAAATTAATCCCAGCATTGTTGAGATTTGTAGATAACTAAAGTATTTGATTTACCAGGCGATTTATGGAAGGAACCAAGCCAACGCTACTTTCTGGCTATAGTGTTTCCCAAACTGAACCTATGCTAGTACCAAAGTTAGTACGAAACACGATCATTCCCCAACATAACACGCCACATAACAAAAGGCAATCGAAATCCAAACTAGATGCCGCTAAAGAGCTTGTGCCGCAAATACCAATCCCAGGAAATATTGCGAATACCAAACCAGCAGTGTTGAAAATGAATACCGAATGCCATCGTAGGCTCCCTATAATGAAAACTAATACTGAATGTATTGTATTGGATACAATTTCCGAAAGAAATCCGAAGCGCATATTATTAAAAAGAAAGGTCCAGGACTCCCAATCAACATTGAAGGACAAAATTTGCGCAACTTCCCGCAAAAAAGCTAAGATTAACGATGACAGAATAGCGAATAATTAGCTTAAGGATGTGACTATTGAACTGAATTAATGACTCTATTCAGTAGAGATCATTGGCATTTGGAAGAGTCTACCGATTAAGGCTGCAACCTCAGACTTCTCAGACTTTGTTGTACTAGTTACTTGTTGTTTTTGCTGTTGCTGATGCCTTTGTATTGAACATTGAATACATACATAGTCTTAAAGAGCTTGTGTTTATTTTTCAATCGTGTTTAAATTTTCAGAGCCGATCAGCAATATTATGCTTAGTGAGAAATCAAGTACAAAATGTGGTGTTTTTAGTACGAAATACTTGCGTTTATCGGTCTGTGTAGCCATCGATGTCCGATGCACCTTGGATGGAAATTTAAAGGCGATACCACGATATTTCCCGATGTTTTTGTGTTTCCGACATTGACCGATGATTGATTGCTCTCCGAAAACGCCTAAAGCTAAAAAAGCTTGCCTTTATACACATAAATGATATATTCGTGATAATTCAAAATTCAATTAGTATACATTGTGTGAATATGGTTAAAATATCTGTCATCATTAATATCAATCGTATAAGAACTCCTGGTGTGCTTTTTCTTCATACATTGATTATTGGCGAGTTTGATTCAAGTTTCCTTTTAAGGTGAATACATTTTTCGGTTCCCTTAGACCCACCAGGAAATACCAGACTTTATCCCTCTCTACCTGCAATACTGTATAGTCTTTGACACGTTTACTCTGCAGAACTCTCTCTTCTCTCTATAAAAATATTCCCTTTCCTTTTCCTTTTGAGAAATCCTTGACCTTACCGATACTAATACTTTAATATAATTATTAATATATTAACTTATACTCATCCTTATACTTATAGCTATGGTTACATTTATGCCTACTTTTATACCAACATTAATAATAATTTATATTATAATTGTAACCCTTATATTTATAGTTATACCAATACTAATACTTGATCTGATTGGGCTATTCTGTGGTTTTCCCAATCCTTGTATCAAATGTTGGATCATTAACATTCATAACTTAAAACTTACAACTTTCTTAGTTTTCATTCGTTCAGTTTTAATTTAAACTAATATTTAATTATAATTATAATTTTAATTGTTAATTTTAAATCTTATTATAAGATATAGTTTGCCAATTTGAATAAAATGTATTATATATTCAGTAGTTATTGATTACTGATTCATCACAAGTCACGGAGCGATTACCTGCAACAATTAGTTGAACAATAGATTTCTTAAATTGATCTGAACAGTTTTACAATTTCAGTTTACAGCATTGACCAAAAGAAATTCAAGTTTCAGTTGAAAAGCGACTTGAAGATTTTCATAAAATACGCGCGTTACTTAATTATGCAATCTAAATGCATTGAATCACCTCAACCAAATGACAATAATCATAATGACAGCAGCCAGCGGGCAAAAGGTATTGGAGTTGGGGGATGACATTGGAGTATGGGGAGTATGGCTTGGGGTAGAGAAATGTTGGAATGGGGTATGTCATCAGTAGGTACAACGATTGCCAAAGCTTTTGCGAAGCGACGCCAAAAATGTTAACTCATTTGTTGTCCTTTTGCACCGAAGGAGGCAGGAGGCAAACCGCACAACAATCTCAAGTCTTCTATGGGGCAGGTGTTATTCCCATTCCGGTTGTTGTTGTAGTTGTTGTAGTTGTTGTTGCTGCCAGGTCCGCATCCTCAACAGACGACAAATCTTTGCAATTTATTTACGTGCCATTTCGTAGCAAAATTTTCGTTAGATTTCTTTGGCTTGGCGGAATTCCAAGACAGCTACCAGCTTCCCAGTCAGCCAAGTTGTCGACGTTGCTGTTGTTGTCGTTGGTGGCGGCTCACAAAAGTCATGACGCGCTGATGACGTTGCCAGTGGAAGGATTTAATGGCACATTAAGAATTTTATTACCGCACACAGCAACAACAAGAACAACAATACGAAATATGTATGTATATATATATATATATATATCTATATATAGTAAAGGCAGGGGAAAGGTGAGCTTAATAGTCAGTCGTCGCCTGGCATCGCATCATCATCATCCCGCAGAAACCCATTGCACACCTTGGCAGAAAAATTTTTCGCGCGCGTACACACAAAATTTTGACAGCACCATCGTTGGGAGCCATGAAAATCTTACGGAGTCAACAAAATTTTTCATCGCTTGCACGGATTTCACGAATCCTTCGACTTCCTTCATCTCTCCGACCATACCACAGTTGTCATTATTACAAGTTTTGCATAAATGAATGAATGAATGACATTTATGTATTACATTTAGCTAGCACAGCATACTAAAAGCAAAGCCAAAGAACCTGACAGCTAGATAGACAGACAGACAGACAGACAGACAGTCAGTCAGTCAGTCAGTCAGTCGGTAGTCATTTGTCGCCCGAAATGATGCGCGAGTTTTTCAAATCTTGTTGCCCATTGTTTGATAAACTCCTAACAGCAACAGAGACTCACGGACTCGGACTCGGACTCTGACTCCGATTCGTTAGGTGGCTATGTCTCGGACTCGAGAGATTCGGAAGCAAGATGTTCCTGTTGTTACTATGTGTCAGCAAATTTCAAAGCAACCACATTTTGAGCCTTGGGTTTTACGCTTAATTGAATTAATTTCGAGTTTTTGACAGAAGAGCAATGGGGCGACTTTTGTATTTATCGATAGTAAGCATTTTGTGTAATCTATCCATATCCTTAATTTAATATTTTAATACCCTGTGCCCATTAAAAATGGACAAAAGCGGTATAATGAATTTGTGTGAATGTATGTAACAGGCAGAAGAAAACATCTCCGACCCTATAAAGTATATATATTCTTAATCAGTATCAATAGCCGAGTCGAATAACACCTGTCCGTCTGTCTGTCCGTCCATCTGTCCGTCCATCTGTCCGTCCGTCTGTCCGTCCGTCTGTCCATCAGTCCGACTGTCCGCCCGTATGAACGGAAGGATATCAGAGATGGTGAATGCTAGAAGCTTGAACTTGATCTCCCAGCACTCCTTATATTTGAAGGAGGATAAAGTTTATCTTATACATATATTGGATCCCATGCCCCCGTCGCCTACAAATCCAAAAAAACTCATAATAAGAACATTTTTATAGCTAAAGACTTTAGATTTGGCACGCACGATGAGTATCTTTCGGTCGATGTGCTCAGAAAATTTCATCATGCTGACATGCCCCCAAAATGAAAAATAAACAAATTACCAGAGAATTACAACTGGCGCGAGTTTTAGCGGCTCCCTGTACTGCCACAGGGTATACGACAGTCGGACAGCCCGACCGTTCGGCCTGTTCTTTTCTGAAATTATCGACTGGCCTCACTTGTATGCTTACTTTACCAATTATAGACGTCGTTTTCCCCTCTTAATCAAAGAATGCTGCAGCAATTAACAATCCTCCTTCCCCAATTCCTTTGTCCACCCGCATCCGAAGAAACAACAAGAATTTGGTAGGGCAATAGACTTTTTTATTTATATGCAATTTATTTTTATTTTTTTTTACTTTTTTTGTCATGTTTGTGCAACCCTTTGAACACGAAGTTCTACCTTGCCACATTACCGTGAGCAAGCCCTACCTCTACCTCACCTGCACCCTCAACCATCTAAAGCTCTTCTAGCTAACCCATCGCGTGCTACTTAATTTGAATGCATTTAAAAATGTTAAAATATGAGAATTGCTCTGAACGGCAATAACAAAAAAAGAAGAAAAACATAGCAACAACAAAAAATATATAAAAAAAAAAAAAAGGTAACAAAAAAATTGTCTACAAAGACACGCACTGAGAGCGTAAACTAGGTGCAAGCGAGACGGCCATAGTGGCCAGACAACGGTACACAAAAGATTTGTACGTGTTGTTACTTGATGAGGTCCCCGAGTGTCATCCGCCCACTCTTCATTCGTTTTGTGTCCCCTTTCCATACTTCTGGCAAAAAAATTCCGGCGACACACGACGCTTAACGGAGAGAGGGAGGAAGGTAGAGCGATAGTGCGCGAAAGAGACAGCGAAAATAGGCATTACAATTAAAAGGAAAGTAGCAAACAAAAAATAAAAAAAAGCCAAACGAAAATGGAACTCGCTACACACAGAAAACAGAAGGCTGTCGCATTACACGCCCCCTGCCACAACCCATCGTGCCACCCCTCCCCGGCTCCTCCCCCGCCTGCCAGTCGTCCAATGCGAGTGGTTCGCGTTACGCCGAAAAAGAGATAATTTTATTTCATTAATCCTTTTTTGGGACAAATTCGCCGGCGTTTTTTTTCCATTTTTATAATTTTTTTTGTTTCTGTTCGTTTAGCTCGGTTTCTCCGTCCGGCTTTTGGGCGTGGCTCAAACGTAATATTAGCTTAAAATTGTGTAAATAAAAATTACATTCGTAAGAAGGTCTGGCCGACAGCCAGGCAGCTGAGCAGCAGCTGCTATCATGCCCATGCCACAGTTCTCCCATTCCCAACCAAAAATCGTAACGTACCGGACCAGGCCACATGAATCAGTGCGACTGCCTTTTCCCAAACTCCAACCCGAACCCCAACCCCAACTGCAATCCCCATATCAACCCCAGCTCTTAAGCCCCAGCTCCAACATCCGTGAGTGACCGCAAGTGATGATGGTGTTTGTCTGCCTTGGGATACGCTCATGAATTTCTAACTAGGCTTAAGCACAACTGTACCAAATGCCGGTGGAACACTTAAAACCCTATTCTGTTAATGGGATACAACTTAAGATTTTATTTCTATTGTTTATATTTAAATTAATTTGGGAGGTAGCATCATTACAGCAAGCAGTTCATCCAATAATAGTTACTTGTTACGATATGTTGTTCAGGTTTTCTAGGGGTATTCAATCAGTAAACGCGCCTTTACTTATGATGTATTAGTCGTAATTAGTATCTGTGCTGAATAACTGATATCCCTTTATACAAATGGGCCTACATCTCTTAAAAAGTGTGTGTATAATATACATATATTCAGTATTCGTAATAGACAACTATTTGTATTATTAGCAGGTATCACGCTATTTGTACGATACATTTTTATGATATCGATACCTCAATTTTAGGTTATTGATTGTAGAAATTTTAGTTATCATGAGTGATGATTAATATTACCTGCTGAATGCCCGCATTGCATTTTAAATCCAATTAATACAAAGATCTTAACTTTGACATATCTTAACCTAAGGCTTTGAGACTTGGTAAAAGATGATGGAAGTTATAGTATTAATAATCAATTTTTTGTTTACGCTCTGATTTTTGTTTACGCTCTGATCTCCAACAGTTAAGAATTGTTTAAGAATTTGTTGTTGGGATTTTAGCATGTCACTTTTTATACCCTTTGCCCATTAAAAATGGGCAAAATGGTATAATGAATTTGTGTGAATGTATGTAATAGGCAGAAGGAAGCATCTCCGACCCTATAAAGTATATATATTCTTGATCAGTATCAAGAGCCGAGGTGATTGACACCTGTCTGACTGCCTGTCCATCTGTCCGTCTGTATGAACGCGTGGATCTCAGCAACTATAAGAGCTAGAGACTTCAAATTTGGAATGTAGGTTCCTGAATACCATACGCAGATCAAGTTTATTTTCAATTTTCGATATCAAGTCCCGTTGGTTTTAAAATTAGAAAAATCACCATAACATAAGCAATGTCTAAGCTAGAGACTTGAGATTTGGCACACATGATAAAAAGCTTGGGCTTAATGTGTCCTGAAAATTTCATCGCGATGTCACGCCTCCTTCGCCCATAACTCAAAAAATCTGATAGCAAGAGCAGTTTTATAGCTAGAGACTTGAAATGTGGCACACATGATAAGTATGACTCTCAATGTGTGCTACAAATTTCAGTACTATCGGATATGGAACTCAGAAGTTATTCAAGAAACAAATTTATGCAGCGCAGCAGATGAACGAAAAGACGGGTTTGATCATATACTATGTTTGATTTGCCTTTCGGCCGGTGTGGCGCTAATCATAAACAATCAACAGCTGCAGTCCAGTGTTGCCAGATTATCGCTAGCTACCTACTCTCGATGCAAGCAACATCGACTTTAAGCGATATATTTAAATCCCATTATAATGAAAAATCTTGTCTTTAAAGACCTGCACAGGGTTTCTTACTGTCACGCGCGCTGGACTGATCGGCTTGTTAATTTGAGGAGAGTTTAGAATGGATAAGAAGTCTGGAAATAATTCCTGCCCTAAGGAGAGTTCAAATCTTTTGAGAAATTAAGATATTCTTTATAAAGAAAATTACAGTCGATGTATTGAACAATTCAATATAGTTATAAAAATGCAATGTTGTAAAGTTAGGATTTTTATTTAATAAACAGACAGTTAAAATCGTCACATTGTTTTTCACATCTCGGAGAATGACCTGAAAGTCTCTTTTCTGATTCACAGACATCTCCTGCCTCTCACTTGCCTTAACATAACTGTGTTCATTGTCAGCATCGATATTAGCACCTTGGCATCGCATTTGTTACCTCTTCTGGCCCATATAATTTTCGCTTAATGGCCCAAGCCAAGGCAACTGGCGACTGGCGACTGTCGACTGGCAAATCCTTTGGCACGCATAATTCAAATGAAAAAGTTTCGAAAGGGAGTCGACCCATTCGCAAATGAATGTTACATTTTATTTGAAAAAAAAAAATATATATATTTCGCTGCGCTGCTGTCGCTGCTGTTATAAATAAATTCCAGTGACTCCCGTCCTACACTGGCACCTCTATATCTCTGGCTGACTCTATATATAAATATAATTTTCATTTCTCTTTCAGTTTCTTTATTTATTTTTTTTTATATTTTTGAAAATTATAAACAGCCGCGCGTCGTCGTCGCTTTGGTCTTGGTCCGTATATAACTCCGCTCATTAGTTGCCCTACACGCAATTAAGCACAAATGGCTTTTGAGGCGGCGACGTCGGCGCACGCACACGTACTCGGGACTCAGAACTGAGGAGTCGGGACCCTGGCTCAGACCCAAACCCATAACCAGTCACAGTCCTGGGGAGCGGCAGTATTCACATTCACATTCACATCCACATCCATATTCAGCTTCCAACTGGCGCTTATGCCTTGCCTATGATGCGTTGCCATGACAACTCGGTTTAGCCAGAGCCAAGTCTCTACCTAGCTAGCTATAACCCACTCTTATCCCCTTTCTGTTCCCATCCCCATTTACCAGTCAACTATAAATCCTTGAGCAAAAGTTACACGCAGAGGAAACATTGTCATTGCCGTTTCCAGCTTTGCGAAACTTTGCGTTTTATAATTCTTTTTTATCTCCCTTCTTTTTTCTGACATGGAAATAGGTTCTGGCTTCGTACCTCATCTCCTCCTGTACATCAGATAGATTCTTCTTGACAAGTCTACAATAAATATATGAAGCCAAGAATCCAGAAGGTACAGTAATCGAAGAGACGTTCACAATTCTACTTACCTTAGAAAAATGTTGTAGACTAAGCGACAATTTGTATTATTTCCTTTACTTCACATGATGGACAGACAGCATTTCAGTTTTATAGAGAATAAATGTAGTACAGTTATAGAATAGGCGATAGGCCTATAAAACAACTGTCTTTAAGAAAACTTTGTAGAGTGCAATATAATTTGTATTCTTTCCTTTACTTCACATGCTGGTGGAAAGATAGTATTTCGGTTTTTTAAAGAATAACTAAACATTATCATGAATATTCTCTGCATGAGAATTTACTTTTGCATACTTTACGTTTCACAAGTACAGTCCTGAATTCTTCGAAGAGACATATTACATAAAAGAGTATACACAAATGTTCTAACTAGTTTCCTTAGGGATTGACGAATTCTTCTTCCCTTCCCAGTCTTTCCGAAATGAAAATGATTGCAAGAAAGTTCCATAAATCTAGAGCTGAGAATGAAGTTGAAAAGAGATTCTAAAATCCCTTTATATAATCTACCTTCATGGAATATCATATATTTTTCTAGGGTGACCAGCTTTATAGCTAATGGACCTATTGTTGTGGATGAGACTGTGAGCGTTGCTTAATGTTAATGTTCATTGCCGAACTCATTTGAAGCCTGTTCACAGTTTCGAGCGGTGCCTTTTGCCCGGTGAAAATTTGTCGTAGTAGTTCGTAACTTTGGCGGATGGCGCATCCGTTGTCGCGTCTGGGATTCGCAGTTGAAGCCCCCTTCTGGTTGGCGAAGTCAAATAAATTTATTGCTCGTGAAATTTCTGCCGTGCAACAGCAAAGCGCTGCCATTTTAACGCTACATAGGCCATAATAGAGTGCAGCGCAACTCGATGTGCAGTGTTTTTAACTTTTCAGGGCCTAAGAAAGGTATATCAGCATTTAAAAAAGGCTACAAAATTTCAAGAATGCCAGATAAAAATACAATACAACTATTAGGTAGCTTTGATACCCTGTCTTTATTGAAAATGAGTATAATGTCTTTGTGTATGTATGTAGCAGTCGTAAGCATTTAACTCCGACTGTCAATAGTCTATCAGTATCGAGTTGAATTTATGACTATCATAACTTGGCGAAAACTAAACTAAGGCGAAAACTATGTTGCTCCCTTACAATTCTCAACTGGTTTTAGCTGCACAACAGGGAGAACAAGCTTGGATCGTTGGGTAACAAGGGCGTCGGCAGCTTTTCAGTAAGGTTTAAAACCTCCTCCTCTCTTTCTGCCTTCCTTTCTACCACTACAGTCATTAAAAAATTAATACTATTAATAATGGTTTTTTGTTTTTAAAATTCAAGTTTTAAAGACAATTTTATGCAGATTTTGGAAGCTAAATAACGTATAGTCACAAGTGTAGGGGGGGGGGGGGGCGGGGCGGGGCAATGGCCCCCTCTGCCACCCTGCCTACGCACTTGTTGGGTAAGCTAGCTCAAGTTGTTGATGAGAACGATTGGCATCTCCTGCCTTGCCTTTTGGCAAGAATTTTTGTGTTTTGTTGTATGTTGATATCTTATTTGATCTGTCATATCGACAATAAATTCACGAAGTCAACAGGTCACTAAATGTATCAGAAATATTCAATTTGTAATTAATATTATTTTTTTAATTTTTGAAATAAACCAATTTTCAAGCCGAATGTCTTCTTAATCATGATTTTCTTTCGATTTTAATTGTGTAGACAAACGAAATGTTTTGTGTATTTTTTTAAAAAAAATTTTCGACTGTAATATAGTATTTACTTTCCATATTTAATATTTTACAAATTTTCCAGCGGTTGGACATAGCTAAATTAACAATTTAATTGTGGGGTTTAAGAATTGGCTAATATTTAACGACTAGCTTTATCAAGACAATAAAATTACTTAAGTTTTGACTACTAGTAAAATGTACTATGTAGTTACTAACGCTGACTGTCATTTAAATAGACATAGCTAAAGCTTTTCAACTGATGTTTAATTGTAATTGTAAATAGATTAACCCCTACAACACGGTGTAGAAAATCTTCAATATTGCTAAATAAATGCAATTAAATCCAGCAGAAAGCTTTAATGATATTAAAATCATTTTTGTTATATAATAATTTTTTTTTCTTTTTATAAAGAAATATTTATTATAGTGTTGATTGGTGTACTGTTACATTAGGCAACTTAAGCTAATCAGAAATTAAGGGTTTAATTATATTCTAGTTGATTCACATTAAAGTATTTAATTATAACAATATATTTTAGTGCAAATTTTCAAGAGACTTACATATATAAAATTTTAATATTATTAGAAAACAAAGATTTAGGTCAAGATTCTCTCTGGGAGATCCTGAGGAGGTTGTCGTTTCAGACATCTTTTGACCCTTTGGGCAGAGGTATTTAGCCGGCGAGCTAGGCTGTTTGGGTGGAATGCCAGCCTTTCATTATATTTTTTGGCAATGAGTTGAATTCTGTCCTCTATTTTAGGTACCTTCAGATCGCGCTCTATGTCTCTAGTGCGCATATACCAGGGGGCTCCAGAGATCTTCCTTAAGGTTTTCGCTTGCAGCACTCGAATTTTGTCTAGGTTTGACTTGGCTGCAATTCCGTTAACTTGAACTGCATAGAAGTTATATAATAATATATATTATTAAATTAGTACAAGCGTTGTTGCCCACTTGAATTACCTAATTAATTGTTGTAAATAATTTTTATTATAACAAATAGTTCAATGTAAATTGTTGCAATTTATAAAGTATCTTTAAGCTGTTAAAAGTATTTTTTGGATTAATCGTTAATTTAGAGTTAGCTAAGCATTTGTCAGACAGTGTCATTGGGACATAATTTGAAATGTTGATTACTGATCAACGAAGCATTTGGCCAAGTTAGCTGCCTGTTTTGCCGTCGACTGCATCTGACTTAATGACTATTTGCAACTGTTGCGCTCACGCCTTGCAGGCAACAAAAAATTTCAGCTAACTAGGAGACACTCTCACCCACTTCCACTCACTACCAATGATTGCCCAGTTTGTGTGTGGGTCTGTGAGTGGGTGGGTGTGTGTGTGTGGTTGTATGCAAAATGCAGCCATGTGAATGATTCGTTTATGCTTTTGTCAGTTCGTCAGTGCGCGCCCAAAAACACGATGGAACGTGCTGTGCGATTCACCTGTCGGTATAGTCAGTTTGCCAGTCCGACAGTTAGTGAGTCTGTCTGTCAGACAGGTAGTCAGGTAGTCAGGTAGTCAGTTAGCCAGGCTGTGAGTTTTGGGCGGCCTGCGTTGAGTAGTCAGTTGTTTGATTTTACAGTTGTAGTCCAATTACGATTTTGAGCGCTTACCAACCGCACAGATTTGTGCCTTTAGCTATGTGTGTGCTACGTCTGGACTCTGCGGACTGTCCTGCAACAGCAGCAACATCATCATTGTGCCCCATTCCGCTCTCTACACTATTCCCTTGCGCGCTTTTTGTGGGGATGGGAAAGAAAGTCCATTTTGGCTGGCAATGCAGCCTCTCTCGCACTGCGCTCTAAATTACATTTTAGCAAGTTAATTGAAATGGAAATTAGTTGAAATTGTAAAACGAATTGAATTGTATGTGATTAGCTTGAACATTCTCGAATTGGCTAACCACCAGCAGCTGGAGCTACCTTGCTTTGAATTTTGACTTTGGGTCTGGCTGGCCTCCCTTTAACCTCTCTGCCATCACATAAATGCTGGCAACCTCACCTGGAGCCGTAAGTGCGTACTCTGCTGAAATACATTTACTCATATAATTTTCAATTGGAAAATTTCATGAATTCATGGAATTAATTAAATAAAAATGCAACAATGTTAGGAAGTAAGTAAGCTGAACAGATAGAGAAAAAGATATATGTATATGAATCGATTTTGCTTTCTTACACTAAGGATTAACTAGTTATTACATCCTATGACATCATATAAAGTATAAACTTCATTTGTTCTAGGCGTGTATCAATCTTTTCGCTTGTCTTAAAGATTCTTCGGGTTACTTATAACAATATCTGATATTATAATAAAAATGCCGAACAGTAGAAGGCCCGACCGTAATATACCAGTTGCAGTACAGGACCCCGCCCAAATTCGTTTTCCATTTTTGGGCGAAGGGGGCGGGGCGTCATGATGAAATTTACTTGACACATCGACACCAAAGTATTCATTCTGTGTGCCAAGTCTCAAGTTTTCTATTGCAAAACTTCTATTGTTAAGAGTTTTTTCTTGATTTGTGGGCGAAGGGGTCGTGGCATCCAAAATTAAAGATAAACTTGATCTGCCTGCAAATATTATCAGACATAAGCAATACTGGGAGACGGACCGACGGACATGGCTATATCGACTCGGCTATTGATGCTGATCAAGAATGTATACACTTTATGGGGTCGGCCAAGCTCCGTTCTGCATGTTACATACTTTAAACAAACTTAATATACCCCCACAGGGTATACAAGTCATGCACATTTTGTAGAGCACAGTTTTTTAATAGGCTATTTCCACGACAGCACATTTGGCTCATTCGACGCCATTTTCATCATCCAGACCGAATGTTCAGTTCATGGCTGTACAAAATCCCATAAGACCCAAATGTTCAGTTTGCCATCATCCAATCTGAATGTTGAAATTCGTTGCCATTCCCCCCGTCAAATTTCAGTATTTTCTTATCGAACACACAATATTTATCGATATTAACAGCTGACGCTAGTTAAAAAGTTCGCGCAAAATATAAATTTCAACAAGCCGATCAGTCGAGCGAGCGCGACAGTAGGAAACCCTGTGTAGGTCTTCAAAGAAAAGTATTTTCATTATAATGGGATTTAAATATATCGCTTGAAGTCGATGTTGCTTGCATCGAGAGTAGGTAGCTTGCGATAGTCTGGCAACACTGGACTGCAGCTGTTGATTGTTTATGTTTAGCGCCACAGCGGCCGAAAGGCAAATAAAACAAAGTATATGAACAAACCCGTCTTTTCGTTCATCTGCTGCGCTGCATAAATTTGGTTCTTGAATAACTTCTGAGTTCCATATCCGATCGTACTGAAATTTGTAGCACACATTGAGAGTAGTACTTACCATGTGTGCCACATCTCAAGTCTCTAGCTATAAAACTGCTCTTGTTATCAGCTGTTTTGAGTTATGGACGAAGGGGGCGTGACATCGCGATGAAATTTTCTGGACACATTAAGCCAAAGCTTTTTGTCATGTGTGCCAAATCTCAAGTCTCTAGCTTTAACATTGCTTATGTTATGGTTATTTTTCTATTTCCAAAACAAACGCGGCATGATATCGAAAATTGAAAATAAACTTGATCTGCGTATGGTATTCAGGAACCTACATTCCAAATTTGAAGTTCCTAGCTGTTATAGTTGTTAAGATCCACGCGTTCATACAGACGGGCAGACGGACGGACGGACAGACGGACAGACAGACGAACAGGTGTCAATCGACTCGGCAATTTATACTGATCAAGAATATATATACTTTATAGGGTCGGAGATGCTTCCTTCTGCCTGTCACATACATTCACACAAATTCATTATACCGCTTTTGCCCATTTTGAATGGGCACAGGGTATAAAAATCAGGCTCATCCAGATGTGAGCGGATGAGCCAAATATTGGTGCTCGTGGAAATAGCCTAAAAGTTAAGCATTATATATCGATACCATTGACATATGAAAATTTGCTAACCTTTAATCTGAATTTAAGCTTACAAATCATAAGATAAAGTCATAAATTTTCCGTCACAACCATTTTGGCATAATAACTTTAATCTCTGAGAATTTCAAAAGAAACGCATTGTCAGCAGTAAAGTTGCTAAACAAGTTATCGGTGTTTATTGTGTAATAAATGTATTCTGTGGGCTATTTGAATCATATTGATAACTTCACATTGTATTTACAAATATGTTTTACGTAACACACTTGCAATGTATTTAAATTTGTCACCGATTTTTTCATAGACACTAAATAAATAATATAAATAAATGTATATATATTTTGTATAGAACATTCTTTCAATTTTATTTAATATTTAATAGAATTGGTTAATGTTATTTATATGTGCATTTACATTGTAACTTATTTCAATATATATTTTATTATTTTCAATAGCGTTAAGCTGACTGAAAACAATCAAAAAGGTCGCCAAAACCTTATTATATTATATTATATTATTATATTTGTAAATTTAATTAATTTGGGTTTATAGCAAATTTGTTAAAAATTAAAAAATAATAAGATTAAAAGCTTCAGATACTAAATTCTCTGCCTCAAACTCCTCTAATTCATGAGATCGATTTGCTTTAGCGCTAAAAGGCCTTCGGAATGTGTGGAAGCCAAAAACTGACCGTTGATCACTTTCGGAATAACATTTAATATGTGTATGTTAACATGAATGTGTTGGTGTTAGTGTTAGAGTTTGTCTTGTTTGATGCTGTGATAGTGCTGTGAATAGCTGACAGCATCCTGTGCAGCCCGCCAACTATTTGCTTCAGCTCCAATTCTACTTGTTCTCCCACTCCAACGGCCTCCCTTCCTTTAAGCTTCCCCTTTCCTTCTCCCCGCCGCATGTCAGACAGAAGTCGCGCTTTTATTTTTAACCGTAAGTAATATTAATACCCATTTTTGTCAAAAAAAAAATGAAGAAAATAGAAGTAAAGTAAGCATTACGAAAAAATTATGCTTTATATATGCCGCATATGCATATGTATGTGTATGTGTGTGTGTATGTGTGTGTGTGTGTGTGTGTGTAAAATTATTATCCTTCACGCTTAATATGCACAAGCGGAAGCCGTCATTTGTACGCCGCTGCTGACCAGCGGCCATTTAGCATGAGAAAAACCCCCACTCCTTTTCTCTATCCCCCGACCCACTTTTCCCTCATTCTTCACTCATTCCTCCAACTAACCCATACGCATTTGCATGTGAGTGTGTGTGTGTGTGTATGGCAAGCGCTTTTTATGTCAACGTCGCCGTCGTCTACTTATACACCACATGCTCCTCCGCCTCTTTCGCTCTCTCTCTCTCTCTCTCTCTCTCTGTGTGTCCGTCCTTCGTGCGCGTGTCCTTGCAAAATTAGTGCTCCTTTACATTTGTATGTACGAGTATAAAAATATATAGCAATTTTTTTGCAATACATTTATTTTTTTACAATTTTTTTCCACTTCTTTTTCGGGGTTTCAACCATGCCCCCAAAACGCTGCGCTGAGCGCTTTTTTCATATTCCTCAACTTGTATACCCTTACCGAGGGTAAATCAAATCTTTAACTAAGTTTCCACAACGATTAATATCTTAACATATTTTAATTATCACACTCATTCGAAATTTACTTTTAAATCAATTTAATATAGATCTTAGAAATATAGATATTGAATAGAGAGTGAAAGAACAGGAAAACTGTTAATTGAATACTTAGCATTATAACTTAGGGAAACTTATATTTTCTGAGGTATAATTCATTATCAAGTGTCTGCCAGAAATCTCTAAAGATTTTGTGCTCTTGGAATGTCAGAGATTTAATTTTTAGTACACATTTTTGGAGTCACAAAAATCGGATGCCACATATGTATTTAAAATTTCATAACTAATAATAATTCATTATTTTATGCAGTAAGTAAATCCATTTAAAATGTATTTAATGCGTTTAGAGGAAATTTATAAATGAATTTATTTTAATTCAATAAATTGTACATTTTATCAAACGTCTCAACTAATATTTTGGACATTTGAAAGCGTTGATTAATTGCATCCAGGAATACCGCATATATATTTCTTATGTGAGAGATTGGCACCACATGCCGGTATAAGAAAAATTGTCTTTAAATCATGTTAAGCTTATAACGTATAAAGGGACAATTACCAAATTTAGTGATTATTATTAAAATAACAGAAATATCAGTCATCCAGTGAATTCCTACTATTATAATTTGCACATTTTCTGTTTGTTTAATCTATAAAAGATCGAGAATGTTAGACTTCTTATTGTTAGATTGTTATCTACTGGACTTTAGGATTGGTTATTTTCATGATTATGGAGTCTCTTAATATTAATTTTGTTTACTAAATTTATTTAATTCTTCCTTTACGTTAGGGATTTTTTAATCCTTATGTGTTTTCATTAGAAACGTAAAAGGGAGCATTAACAACGTTTAAGTTTGGTAACACTGAAGTATCTCAATATTTAAGTTACTAGCACACAGGTTTTAGAATCGCTTTTTAAAGGCGAAATTTGTTTTCCAATGTAGTTGCAGATTTTTGGCCTAGTAATCAGAAAATTCTTTGAGTTTCTAAGCTGAGTTGCTAACGTTTTGCTTTAATATGGTTTTTCCATGTTAGTCTGCGATCGAGTTGAAATCCAAAGTACTTCACACAGTTACTTTGCGATAATTCAGAGTCATTAAATAAAACTTCAGGGCGTTGACTGTTGACTTAGGTCGTTAACTGTTATTCTCCAGCAAAGAAACCAATCTTTAATAATTACCAAAATACAAGTACTCCAATAAATATATATTTTTTAAGGTATTTCAAATTCGAATTAATTGTAGCTCCTTTTCGAAATTGTTTGTGCCACATTGGCGGAAGTATCGCAGCGACATCAGCGAATCTCTGGACTGTGGTTGCCATGTGGAGCATGTGAAGGCTGTGGCCAGCTCCACCTTCAATCCCATCCCCAACTGTTCTTGCTTCAATCCTCACTCCCTTTAAGTATGGCCACCCAGTAACAGTTTTCGTTGTTGTTGTTGTTGTTGTTGTTGTTGTTGTTGTAGTGGTTGTCATTCTTTTTCTGAGCGCATAAAAAATTGAAAATGCTTTCTCATATTAAATGTGTGCCGAGTGCAGCGTGTGGGCGTGGCAATAGCAGCAGTTAATAATGAGTGTGCGAGTGGAAGAGAATAAAATTAGGAATATAGCAGCAGAGAAGGAAAAAGTTCGAGAGAAAAAAAAAGAGACGACGATAGGCAGAGGTAGAAGAAGACAATGAAAGATACTCTCTGGAGTCGCTGCATTCCTATATAAAAATTTAAAACAATTTGAGCTCCAAATACTTGAAACCGATCATCATCATTAAGTATTCTTACTATTTGTATTAGTTAAGGTATAAACGATAAAGAAACTTTAGAGTCTGGAGAAGTACTAAAACTTTTGACTGTCAATAGGAATCAGTAAATTCTTAAATTTATTTTTATGAAGTTTCTATTATAAATATACTTATAATACCATTTGATATCAGATATATAATATAATATATAAAATATAATAGATTAATAATATATCTTTCTATAAGATAATACAATGATTTCTGTATATTTTCAGCGTTTTCTTTTTGGTTGATTTCTCGTTGGTTTCCACTAAGCGTATTACATTTGAAATGAATAGTATTTACATAGCCTAATATCTACTCGTTACCTTTTTGTCTACAACTCGTTACTTTGCATATTCTTAATTTAAAATTTTAATTAAACTTCATGCTTAGGTTTGAAGATCAGTTAAGTCAACTTAAACTACACTCGTTGATTCTTAGCTGACAACTCGTTACTAACTGTAATGCAGAGTTGTCATTGAGATAATAATTAGAATATTTAATATTGCTTCATAATTTTATTTATATATTCTAAACTAAAGTAGCGCCTTTGAATGTTGCAGTGAGCTTAACTCGTTGTTTCTTTGACTGCGATTCGCTACGCTTTGCTGTGCTATGAAAGTGTGTGTGTGTGTGTGTGTATGCACATATCCGTTTCCTGTTGTAGACAACGTAACGCTGATCTCGTTTTTTTCTATCCTCTGTGCTCTGTACGTGTCGCCTTGTCACTGAGACAGCGGCTGGCGTCGCCGTCGTCGTCGTCGTCGTTGTCGCTGCTGCTGATTATTATTCCGCTGACCATTTCGTATTTATTTGAAAGGCATTTGCCACACGCTCGCTTAGTGGCAGCAGCACACACACACACACACACACACATGGCCGGCATATGTACGCGCGTGCTGCTTGGTTCACATCCTTCGTCCTAGTCCTGCCTTGGTAATGTGGTCTAGAAGAGACCAAGTGGTAGATAGAGTAGAAGGATGTGTGACTGAGGGTTTCGTAGGGGTAGTCAGGGCCAACAAAACGACATATTCGTCCTGCATAAATGATGTAATTACAGCGCAAGATTTTTGCTATAAGCAATTTTTATTTTAATTCCTTTTTTCTCTGTCCTCTTCGCTGTCCAGCCCCAGTCCCTTTTCCACCATATACCCATTTATCCGTTTCCATGTTGTCCCGCTTTTTTTTTCCTATATGACACACACTCACATCTGTGCAGTGGCACATAAGTCGCCGTATATGCTCTTGTGAAATATTTTGCATGCTTTTATCATAATTTTAATTAAATGCGCAAATGACTATAAAATTTATGTGTGTGCTGCATTTTTTCCCATCTTTCCTTTCCTTTTCTTATTTTCTTTTCTTTTTTGCCTCTCCTTTTTTTTTGCTTTCTTTTTGCCTCCCACAAAACATTAGATTGATGCTGTAAGACTAGTAATAATTATATAAGATATTTCTGCTAAACTAAAGTGATTGTACAATAAAAACAATTGACATCTATTGTTAAACATAATTGCTATAACATTCATAGCCTATAAATGCGGAGAAATTGAAGGAACACGTTTTAAATATACCCTGTGGTCAAGTGGTAATTACCTACATACTATATGGATAATATAAAGGGACAGAAAGTATTGCAAGAAGCTATTGCAGTGTTTCAATCTATCTTTCGTCGAAATACTTCGGAAAATACTCTTATAAGAGTATTGTAGTTTTGTCAGTAAAGGAAACTTGCTGGTCCTATAAAGTTTGAATATATTCTTGATGAATATCTTATATACATATTTTCTGCAAACTAAAAAAAAGCAAACAAAAGCTATATTAATGATTGACAAAAACTATCTGCCTTATTTTGTGCATATATATAAGTTATAATATTCCCCCTTAATTAAATATATACTCCTTTTCCTTTGGAGAAGTCCTTGACGGTACTTATGTTTAAGCTTATATTTTTATTATTTTTAATACCTATACTTACACTTATACCTACTCTTATTCTTATAATACTATTAATAAGTATAATTATATTTCTGTAACTTATAGTAATAACAATCAGTGTTGCCAATTCAGTTATTTTTCGGCATTCTAGCGGGAATTCTAGGTATATTGAAAATATAAATGGCTTTATTTCAGCTTTACCAAAACTCTACAAACATCTTAAAACTCTATGTATATCATTGCAAATATTTGCAGAGCTTGCATTAATACTTAACTTTGTGATTTTCACTATTCTCTGGCCTATTCTCTGGCATTATTTGTAATCTGTCTATTGTCAATGCAGTGGTTAAGCGTGCTTACAGCCAGATGAATTACGTCAAAACAAAATTGAGAAACAAAAGGAATATTGACACATGAACTTCCATTTTGCACATAAGATAATCTATTGCTTAATCTAATTACATATATGTAAAGCTACTTATTATTAATTATAATTAATTCTATATTTATAGATATTTATTGCGTAGCCCAAATAAATGTTGCCATAAATATAAAGTGCAAATCGGAGGGAGAAGAATGTTTTGTTGACCTTGATAATGGCCTATGTTTGCTTGATTGATATAACAAATATTATTGAAGCCAAAATAACTTAAGAATTTCTAACCTTTTCTAGCTTTTTGGAAATGTTGATTTATATTATATGGGTCCTGAAGAGTTGGCAACACGGATTTCAATACTAATATTAATATTAATACTAATACTAGTACTAATACTGTGGGAATGGGTCTGGCAACGCCGCCCAGTCTTCCCACCACAGCAATCTGAGGCGAGAACGCATCGAGCATCGAAGTGAAAAGAGAAGTTCTGATCGAGAGTCTGAGGTAAAAGGACTGCTAACGGTCGCATTAAGAATAAATTACGACTCTAAGTGAATTACATACTTATTATCATCTTATTTCATAATACGTATTAAATAAACATCAAAATTATACTAATTACCGTGGAGTTTATCTTAATCAATAACCCGAATTCCATAGTAGTACTAACATGTATACATACTTATTCAAACATTAATACATAATCATTTGATTGGGGTTTTCTGCGGTGTTTCCCAATTCTTGCAACAAATGTTGGATGATTTAAAATCTTCATTTTAATTACCTACAGACCTTTACAACCTTTTCTTTCAGTTTTAATATAAAATAATTTATATATTAAGTTGTTAATTTAAAATCGTATTATCTATTGTTGATTTAAAATCTTCAAACATTGTTTTCAGTCGACTTTAAGTAAAATAAATAAACAAATAAAGCTTGGTACATGTCCGTCTTTTTGTTGTAGGCAATATTTTCTAGTTCTATTTTCCAATAGGGTGACTACTTTTGCCCCGCCCTGTATATATCGCAATCTCACCGTTTGTGTATTTGGTATTGTCTTATTCTGACGAAATGTGATAAATATTTTAAAATATCATAAAACTGCCATAGGAAGGAAAACGAGGATATTCAATTTTCGATGTGCCGAAGATATTTTCTTTCTTGTCTTTAAATGCGTGTAATTTTTATGCCGCAAAGATCTTTAAAAACTTAACTGATGTTTCTTGCGACCCAACAAAATTGCCTTAACTACATACTTATAAATATACATAAGTATATGATATTTTACTTCTTTAAGAGGACACGTGTCATTTTATTGGTGCTTAGTTCTCGCTTATGACCGAGTCAACGTCGTCGCTGCTAATTAAGAATTATAAACTTTCAACGGGTCGTGGAAATATCTTTAATACCTTTATCTTTACTGTTGCCATTACCCGTTACCCGTTACCTTGATTGCGTTTTGCATTTTGCGACGTGGCGACAACCCTTTTGTCCACTCTACAAGTTTTCACAATATCTTACAATACTCGTAATGCTTATTCAATGTTCAACTGTCTCGGGCAGGAAGACCAAGAACTACCTTCCTCATCCCCCTGGCAGCACCATTCAACCCGTCCCCCCCTTTGGTCTATCTAGTAGACGGCACATTGGTTTTAATTAATTAATTTATGAATTTATATGGAAGGTATTCATGGGCCTAATGAAAAAAGGCAGTTCAACCTGGACAGCCAAGTTCGTTATGCCCAACAATGTTTCACTTTATTGTCTTCTCTTCATATTTTTATTTTTATTATTTTTCATTTTATTTATGATTTCTTGGCATTTCCATTTGCAATTAAGTACATGAATTTTCCAACTGATTTATATGCAGTCAAATTTGCAGCTAGTCACCTTTTAAACACCCTGTAGCTATTAAATATTTGAATGGGATATGCACATCTTGTAAGAATATTTACATAAAATAGAAGTAAACTATAAATTGTAGTTTTATGTGTTTTATGTTTCATCAACTGAAGGATAACCCCGAAGAAACTAACTTATTATGTTGCCAATTAACATTTTTACTTTTGACGTTTTGTTTATTCAGACACCGTAGAAGTTCGGCCAATTTTTATTGGTTTTTTGTTAATCCTCCGTGGATTTTTTTCAGAAAATTTTTAACGGTGTTTCCTTCCGCAATATTGGCCATTTTGCAAATGTTTTTTCCTTCATTCATAAGAATAATATTTTGCATAGACTCCGACAACTTCACTCCATTCCCCATTATAACCGTTTTTACGTACCGATCTGTATAAAATTTACATGTATTTAGTTTTAGACAATGTAATTAAATGGTAAACAGTTATTAAGTATAACTTACTCACTTTTGTTTATGAAAACTTAAGTAAAATGTCAACTAGCACAACTTTCTTAATTGTGTACTAATAATAATTTCCTACCAGAAAAAAGTCCCCAATTATATATAATATAAATGTTTAAGATGCCGTTACTTTAACGATATCTAAGTACATTCAATAAAATAATGGGGTCGTTTCAAATGCTTACCAAATTTTTATAATTTTGATAAATAACTATAAAAGTGAGTTTACCAATATTTATTTCGTTGAGGTATAAATGCAAGATAGGGTATCTCTTAGTCGAGCTTAATTATATACAAATTTGCCAGTTATTGTTACATTTGTTAGATTTTCCATTTTAATAGTTGGGACTTTAGCAAATAGGCAACAATCGCGAATACTCCTCGTCCCAAAATAAACAACTAAAGTGGGTTTTGTGGCATGTTTTCGGGAATGGGAAGTGGGTCGACTCTCCCTATTTCGCTCCCTCCCACTCTCTCTATAACTTTGCTTTTGAGCCGTAAATTTAGTCTCGGATGCTGTTTGCGCTTCCCTACGTCCGCTTGTTGTGCCAGTTGTCGGGTCATTTGTTAATCGTTGACACATTTCGGCGCGTAATATACTCATGCATCAGTACTCTCCCCGACTACTATTCTCTATCTCTCTCTCTCTCTCTCGTTCTCTCTCCCACTATCTCTCTCGTTCTCTCTCCCACTCTCTCTCGTTCTCTCTCCCACCCTCTTTCAATCTGTCAGTTGTAGCACATACTTTCTATTGCAAGTAGCTGATTTGTTTGCATATCTTTGATAAATGTGCAAGTATATCGCTTTCGTAAACGTTTCACAGGCAGAAAACTTACTTATGTACGTCTTTTACTAACATTTGCTCCTTCCCTCTCTTTCTGTCTCCTGTATCTTACCTTTTGACGCAATCAGTTAGTTTCTAGCCTCTCTTTCATGTCGCTTCCGTTAACGTTTTACTGGCAGCAAAGTTTTTCTTTTTTTCTCTTTCTATATCTTTTATAATCCGTTATAGCTTCAACTTGTTCATGCAAGTATAAAGTTTTCGTTGTTGACTTTTTCTTTATCATGCTTTCTTGAACAGAAATTAAAATTCGCTTTAAACATAATATTTTACAATGTATACAATTTTCTAAAATTTTCTAATTCTACTAATTTTCTTAAAATACAAAATATATTGTAAACACCATTAAAATACACAGAGCGAATAAAGCCATACTAAAATTAAGTATTTGTCATTCTTAAAATCCATACTTGATACAAGTTTTACTGTCTAAAAATTCTTAAATCAAGTGCACCTAATCTGTATATAAGAGAAAATAAACTGGAATCAAGTATAACTCTAGATTTACTAGAAATAAGTACGAGAATTTTTTATATAAGTTCGTAACTCGGTCTGAAAGCGGGCTTCCATAGCGAATACTCACAGAGTAAGTTCATGAATTCTCGAATCAAGCTTTCTATATATTAAAACCTATTGGCTTTCGCTTGCTGGGACTTTCCAAATGGTTCTAGCTTATGTGCTATAAGGATCCCTGAGAAATGAAGACTATTATTTATTAGGATAATTGCTGAAGTCAGTCTTCACTTACTTTTACACTTAACTACCATCAACATCCTCGCAAATGATTTGAATAATTTTATAAGGTAGCGTGTTATTTCAAAAACATTTTTACGATTTTGATTTAAATAAGCAATAAACATATGTATATCAATTATCAATTGCTTATTTTAAGATCTTCGTGTTCTCAGTTATAGGATTCAAAAGGACTCAAAACAAGTTTGATATCTACTTAAAACACGATTAATTATACTTAATTCAAGTCACTTTTAAGTTTAAAAATACAAAAATACTTAAAATTTCGAACTTAAAAATTCGTATATGAATTAAGATCGAAATAGTTGAGTTCAATAACTTTACTCTTTGTAAGAAATCAGGTTTGGTGTTTTAATTACTAAATACTTGATTTTTTCGCTCAATGTACTATTCCCAAATTCCATTTGAACTTAAATAAATATCCAATGGGTTTTCGACATTTTTAAGTGCGTTTAACTGCTTATATGAACTGGGTTAAAAATCAGAGCGAATGGACAATGACCACATTTTTTTTGTCTTATGAAAATTTGTGTGTACAAACTAATGTAAATTTTCTATTAATGAAGAAAAATGTGTAAGAACGTAGAAAATATGTGGGAAATGAATGGGATCCCGCGGTTCCTGCCTTAAGGCACATAACACAACACACCCTTACACTCTACACTCTCCCACACACACCAACATTCACACCCATACACTTTAAGCGTTTGTCCCTTATTGGCCAAAAGGGTTGAGGGCAACCTCACCTGCTGCATTAGTCGCTGGTTTAGCTAACCGAACAACTTGCAATAATTGTTGTTGTTGTTGCTGCTGTTGTTGTTGTTGTTGATGGTGCGTGTGTTTCTGATTTTTCCAGCGCAGGTGGCAACAGCAACAGCAACGCAGCCTTTGAGTAAAATAAATGATAATGGTCTCAATGATTATGCATCGGCACGTTTCTCATCGCGCCTGCACACACACACACACAGAAACCAACACACACACACACACAGACAGACACACACAGGTGTTGGCTGTATTACTGTGTAAAAGGATTCAAGGTCCGCTGCCGTTTTTAGCTTTGTGACGGCGTTTAGTCGCCGTTTTGTCGTTGTTGTTGCTGTTCTCGATGTTGTTCCAGTTGTTGTTGTTGTTATATTTGTTGTCTTTTATCGCCACTCGCGCGATTTGGCCAAACAAATTACAAATTGGGTTTAACTACTATTTTTTATGCTGCCACGGCGTTTTGGCTTCGTCCCCCGTTCACATCCCTTTTCCCTGCTGCGGTTGCTGCGTCTGTTGCTGTTTTTGTTGCTGCCTTTTCTGCGTTTCTGCGGTTGCCATTGCACATTACCCACACTGAGGCCTACCCCTCCCTCAACCTGTAACAACAACATTCACCTGTCCCCCTCTCCCGGTCCCGGTCCCGGTCCACGTCTCTTCTCTTTATTTTTTATTGTTGTTTGATTTTCGCGGTCGCGCGTTTGGCTTTTCATTTCATTTAACGCGGCCGCCAATGTTTTTGCGGCGACGTTGTGTCAACAAATCGCCCGGTCGACCCGGTCACCGTCCGAAAGTCCCGCCATCAACCCCATTTCCTTTCCCCTTTCCCTTTGGGGCGTATTGGGTACGGTCACCGCAAACAGGACGCACTTTTTGTCATGTTAGAAATGCATTAGACTGTTGCCAGTACCGACCTCTACACAAACTCTGTTTGTCTCGTAAAAAATCAGCATCTAAATGTGTATTTGCCGTAAACTCCAAAAAAAAAAAAAACAACTTCGACAACAACGAAATAAAAGGCAACTGCAAAAGTCGACTCCAAAACCGTTTGACCGTTTGTTGATTTTGTGTAGAAGGTTTCTATATGCCAACAAATGGTTATATGGCATAAATGATAGCACTGTGATACGATCTGTTATATGTATAGGTTGTTTTCGACTCGGTGTCCATTAAAAAGAGATACTCGGAAAGTGAATGCTTTTGTATTTAATTTATAAAGTAGATACTAAGTACAGTCTGTTTATTACTTGGAACAAAATATATAGCATACTTCTAAGGGATTGTAGTGTAGCCAGGCTACAAGTCTTCGATAGGGTATGGCTCAGAGCTAAGCTGAAGCCACTACTTACGCCACAGCTATATTAGCTGGTAAGCAGGTACTTGGAGTACAGATCGTTCATTTTCGTTGTAGACGAGGCTAAATCTACTGAGCGGCCAATAGGTGCAGGAGTTCCACAAGGCAGTGTCCTAGGTCCCACCCTGCACTCTTTATATACAGCGGATATGTCCTCATTGCTACATACGCAGATTATCAATCTTTCGCCACTGCCGCAAGAACGCTACAGGATTATGTTCTTCTTCGAACCATAATTGTAACATCATCAATGAAGCATCAACAGCAGCAAGAATTGGAAACGATGCTTGGCTCTGTTCCAAGCACGATACACACTATTAATACCTAGACGTAATTCTTGACAAGTACCTAAACCTTGGACGGCATACAACCATGACCGAACTGTTCTTGCTATCTGCAAAGAATAAGCTTTCCCTGAACAACAAAATGGCCATTTACAAGACGATGTTGAGCCCTATCTGGAAGTATGGTCTCCAAGTTTACGGAATCACAGCCAAAACGCCCTTAAATGAAATTCCAGTTGTTCAGAGCAAAGTTCTTAGAAGAATGTTGCAATGCGCCGTTATTCATGAAGGGAAATCTACAAGTCCCCATGTTTGGGCTGCATCGAAGCTTAAGAGCGCAAAAACTATTGCTCTTTATAGCAGAGCGCAATAGAGATCGAACGACGCACAGTGGCTCATTTTCTCATTCTACTTTGCAAAAATCATATCTTTTGATCCAGGTAAGATATCTCCAAAATTTAAAAAGGGTTTAATAAAGAATACCTGTCGCTTTGAAATGAGTGTAAGATCTTAAAAATCGGACGGCAGATAAATTGTCAGCAGGTGTTCAAAGTTGGATTTTGTGTTTATACGATGATTTTCGTGAAACGCGACATTCATCGTATGCTTTTTTCTGAAATTTATGTGTAAATTTGTGATTCTTTATACATAATTATATGTAAATTAATGTTTTAAATACATCTAAACACTATAGATAACATTTTTGATGGATTTCATGTTTCAAATACATATATATCGTTTAAATTCCTGTAAAAACAAAATGTAATTTCAATTAAACTTTTATACTATATATTTGATTTAATTTATATTTATATAAATAAATAACAATAAAACTATTCAATTAATGTCCTTGTTAATTTAATTTTCCTCAGCTATGTCTTCAAGTTCGTAACCTATGTACATTAAATCTACCATTTCTTTAGTATAAAACTCTTGCAGTTCTTTGCGACTTCACACAAATCTTTTTGTTGATATCAGTGGATCTGAAGAAACTGATAACTTATTAAAATAGTCTTAATGTTGTCTTTACCGTGTCACCTTGCAACTATTCGAGTACCTATATTTCTTGTACTCCTTGTTTATAGATTTCTGGACTTCTTCTAATAATTCCCCGATTGACAGACATTGGTTTTCGTTAAGATCTCCTCCGTGTACACAAATTTTATGAAGTTTGTTTTTGATCTTGTCGACCTCCGTCATATTTTCCTTAGCAAAGTATACTGTACTCATAACGGTCAATATAAACTCTTCTTAGCTTGGAACATCCATAAACATCTGAAATACATCTCGAATTTTGGAAGACATTTTGCGGTTTCAATATTTGATTTATATTACATAATACTAATCAGCACTGATTTTGTTTAATATCGTGATGGTTGCCAAAAATAGACTGTGATACAATGCACCTAAATATTTGAATATATACTCTTAATCCCTACTATTAATTACCAACTTAAGTAGTACAAAAGATTAAACATGTGTAGTCATTTAAAATTTACAAACTTAGATAATTGGGTTTGGTAAACGCGGAAATTGAGTACGAAAAAGGGTTATAAATTACATAATCACTACCTGTTTGCTTGGGTTATATTAGTATATTTTAGATTAGGTAGACAATGAATTCTTAATATTATATGTATGTAAAGTGTTCAATAAAAGGTCTAGTTCAACGGAAACACGTTCAAATAACGACCATTCCGTACCGTAGGTTGCGCAAAAATGCGAGCCCGGCGCCATTTTGGGTGCGCCACAACGCAATTTTGACCCAGTTGAAAGCGTTGTGCGTGAATTGTTTATTAAATAAAAAGTTAACTGGCACTTCTTGGCACCTAGACTTTCTTGAAGTTGTTGCAGAAATATCCACGGAATAACGTGTATATACCCGTTTGCCTGGACAAGCCTGGACTTTATGCTAAAAGTCTATCTAAAGTTAAAAAACAATGTCAAAAATAGTGCTTTAGTAAAAATATTATTTAAAATACTTCAAAACAAAAAAATAACAACAATTTTATACCATTCGCTTTAGAATCGACACACCTATTAGGTAAAATTAAGAAACTGAAAATTCATAGAACCATTTGGATGCAATATCATCGCAAAAATAAAAAATTTTTCATAAAAAAACATTTTTATAAAAAATCGAAATTTTTTTCATGTTTGGTGGGCTCTACCGCCGAAACCGTTTGCCCAAATTAAAAAATCTAAGCGGATTTATAAATTTTGGACAATTCTCTATCAAACTGCATTTAAGGATTTTCCATGGCGAGAAATGACCGATTTCTTTTTTGCCACGTGAGTCTCGTGAGTGAGCCACTGTGCGACGTGAGCGAGAGAGAGGGCGAGCGCTCAGTTGCACAGATGCACACAACTAATGTGCTCACTGGAGATGCGCCGTTAGTTCTTGTGCTTTTGAAACAGTTAGTTATGCATTGCGAAATTTGTATGTTCTTTTGAAGGCATGTTGCTTCCAACGATTGAGTCTGCGAGCATCAGCCATTTAGTCAACAAGCGAACCCTTTTGTCTCTGAGCACGCGATATAACCCCGGATGGATACGCATGCCGAGGGCCGCATCATAACTTTCGAGCAGTCTGGAGCTCCGCATTGGCGCAGCTAAGAGCCAGCACACCCCAAGATTAGAAATGTCCTACGACTCTGCCTTCCAGAATCCTGTCTTCAACAAGCCGGTCAGTCGAGCGCGCGCGGCTGTACGATACCCTGTACAGGTCTTCAAAGAAAAGTATTTTAATTATAATGGGATTGCTTATGCTTATGTATGCATACATTTAAATATATCGCTTGAAATCGATTTTGCTTGCATCGAGGGTAGGTAGCTTGCGATAGTCTGGCAACACTAGACTGCGACAGTAGATATGGTAATTGTTTATTGTTTAAGAAGTAGAAATATAATATTGTCAAACATGCGTATACGCAATTGTTCATATTAATTATTATATTATAACCATCAGTTTGAGTTTTCAGTGCTTGACAACTCCTAAAAAATACTGCTTGAAAATGTTATCATTTGCGCTCTAGCTCTGGCCAACAATTATGAAATACATAATTGATTTAAAACACGTTTCTTAATACTTATTTCATTTAATTATGGGTCAATTGTTATAAAACTTGCAGTAAACTATTATATTTTGTCACACTGTTAAGTTAAGCTGTGTTATCTTAACAAATATGCGTGTAAGCAATCGCTAATATTAATTTTACGTTAGCCAGTAGCATTCAGCTTTTCACACAATGTACGACTTTCAGTGTAGCCCTCAGCTTTTTTGCAGCACAATGTATATCACCAAAACGGCCGACAGCGCAAATCAGATAATCATATGCGCTCTCGATTCGCAAATGGAATTTTCATATGAACTCTTGCTCTGGCCAACAATTATGAAATGATGGATTTAGAACAAATTCCTTAATATTTATGGGTCGATCGCTATGCTAACTTGCAGCAAATTGTTATACTTCAACTATCTGCTATGTTAAGCTGAGTTATCTTAAAAGTTTCGGCGTTGATAGTATTTTTTATACCCCCGTGGGCGGGGGGTGATAATATTTAAAATAAACTTGATCATCGTATGGTATTCAGAAACCTACATTCCAAATTTGAAGTTTCTTGCTCTTATAGTTGCTGAGATCCACGCGTTCATACAGACGGACATACAAACAAACAGACGGACAGGTGTCAATCGACTCGGCTATTGATTCAGATCAATAATATATATATATTTTATTGGGTCGGATATGAATCCTTATACTTGTTAGATACATTTGCACAAATTCATTATACCCTTTTTTGCCCTTTTTTAATGGGCACAGGGTATAAGCAAACGCATGTTTTTCCATACTTTTGACTATACTTACATAATTATTACATCCTCTCTGTATTTATTTATAATTTTTGATCTCTTCAACTCTTTTCCTGTTGTCATTCTGTATCTTAGACCCTTTACTTTAAAAAAAGTATAAGGGTCTATTAAGTTTGTAAAAAAAGAAAATGTTTGTAACAGGTCGAAGGAAGTTCGGCAGACCCCATAAAGTATATATATTCTTGATCAGCATCACCAGCCGAGTCGATATAGCCATGTCCGTCTGTCCGTCTGTCCTGCTGTCCGTCTGTCGTGCTGTATAAACACCTAGATTTCACAGACTATAAGAGCTAGAGTAACCAAATTTGGTGAAAATATTCCTGAGACCTCCGAAAAGGTCAAGTTTGTTTTAGAATTTTGCCACGCCCCCTTCCGCCCCCAAAAATCGAAAATAACATTTTTAAAATCCCATAAAACGAAAAAAATTAAAGCTATACTCCTGAATTTTGACACACAGGACGAGCATCAGGGTTCCAATGTATCTTGATTTTATCGCGATCGAATAATAAACTCGGAAGTTATTCAAAAAAGCTTGAAATCCCATATAATGGTCAATTTTAAAACTGGAGTCTTGAATTTTAGCACACATGACAAACAACCGGGTCCTAATGTATCCTGAAAATTTCATCACGATCAGATAATAAACTAGGAAGTTATTCAAATCTCAATATTACTCAGTGTCGGGCCAAAGGAAGAAGAAGAGCGTATTGACGTTACAAAGCGCTATGGGGAACTATTAGTGTTACTCTTATTTCCATTTAGAAGAATAAGTAAAGGGTCTCTCATAGTCGACTTCGACTGTTGCCTTTCCGACTGTTTTAATTTATCTCTTCTACTTTTTAATCAACTCCACCTATCTGTTGTTGACTATTCGTATTATTTCTTCTTTCTCTTTATGCCTTTCCCCTTTCACGTTGTCACCTATTTTAATATTTTTGTCATACTTCAATAGAATTCTCTCTTAATTTATTGTGAATTTTATTCAAATTCTTTTTGTCTATTTATTCATTATATCTCCCTATACATATTTGTTTCCCCAGATCACTTAATTTACATGTCATTTATGTGCAATATTCTTAAACGCTTTTTAATTTATTTATGAGACATTGTCGACTACATCTTTCATTTTCCAGACAACAGTCCTTGTTATATTAATCATAAACATATCTTATAAAGACTGTATTAACAAGGACTACTCAGCCAATCTGAAAATCGTAACTTTCTGTAGTTGGCCGAGAATATGTTTTCTTCCAATTCTCGTTGAGCTCTAGACTCTCTGAACATTTTTATATCAGTCTCAATTCGTCTAGCATACAGTTCACAGCTGAACTGAATAGAATATTATTATATTTTCTAATTTATATTTTCTAAAACTTATCTTGAAACGTTTTTTCAAACTTACTTTTTTCATAATCAACGGAAGGTATGTATAAAATTGGTAAGATCAGTCGACCATTTCAGCGTCTGTATAAATCACAATCATTAGATGAACAAGTTTAAGGATATTGGTCAACAGCGTTTGAGCCCAATGAGCTCAAGTTCGATGCGTTCACCGGCTTCACGTGAGCGTCGTGCAGTCGTAGAGATGTATGAAGGTCCACAGATGATGACAGATGAGGCCATGTTGCCAATGCCGCCACATAGCATTTCCCGAAGCCCCGGCGAGTTGTTGCAAGGCACTCGCCAATTGATAACCCGCTTCCAGAAATTCTTGCGTCACCTGAAGCGTTGAATTTAAGCAACTGTTCTCAACATTTGTGTTTCGTATTTCCAGTCGGTTCGAGTTACTTAAAAGTTAATTATAATAAAGATATATATACATGTATACAAAATTTGTTATAGGTTAAAAAACTGGAAACATTTGAGGATACAAAATTACTAATGCTATATTTAGTTTGCAAACTCCTACTACCGATGGATTGGTTGTTACAGTGGACGCCGCGTCACTCTGTTAATTGGGAACAAAATTTGAAGTTTCCAAAATATATATGTAAGCAAATGTATATAAATCAACAAGTTAAAATAAATTGTAAGATGATTGAAGTAAACAAGCCGATCAATTGAGCGCGCGGGATAGTAGGAAACCCTGTGCAGGTCTTCAAACAAAAGTATTTTCATTATATTGGGATTTAAATAAATTCTTAAATTCGCTCAATTCGCATAAATTTGATCCGATCGTACTGAAATTTGTAGCACACTTTGGGAGTAGGATACTTACCATGTGTGTCAAATTTCAAGTCTCTAGCTATAAAACTGCTCTTGTTATCAGCTCTTTCGAGTTATGGGCGAAGGGGGAGTGCCAGCGCGATGAAATTTTGAGGACTCATTAAGTCTAAGATTCTTATCATGTGTGCCAAATCTCAAGTCTCTAGCTTTGACATTGCTTCTGTCATGGCGATTTTTCTAATTTTTAAACAAACGGGGCTTGATATCGAAAATTGAAAATAAATTTTATCTGCGTATGGTATTCAGGAACCTACATTCCAAATTTGAAGTCTCTAGCTTTTGTAGTTGCTGAGATCCACGCGTTCATACGGACGGACGGCCGGACAGACGGACGGACAGACGGACAGGTGTCAATCGACTCGGCTATTGATACTGATTCAGGATATATATACTTTATATGGTCCGTGATGCCTCCTTCTGCCTGTTACATACATTCACACAAATTCATTATTTATTGCCTGGATCCAAATATCTTGTTTAGTTCTTGAGGTTTTAATAAATTCCCTAAAATGGTCAAATACCCTACAATACTTTGTAACGTCAGTGTTCGCTTCTTCTTTCTTTGGCCCGATACTGCGTAATATTGTGTTTTGAATAACAAATTTATTATCCGTTAAAATTTTCAGGATAAATTAGGACCCTGATGCTCGTTCAATATGCCAAAGTTCAGATCTCTAGTGTTAACAAGCCGATCAGTCGAGCGGGCGCGACAGTAGGATACCCTGTGCAGGTCTTCAAAGAAAAGTATTTTCATTATAATGGGATTTAAATATATCGCTTGAAGTCGATTTTGCTTGCATTGAGAGTATGTTGCTTGCGATAGTCTGGCAACACTGGACTGCAGCTGTTGATTTTTAATGTTTAGCGCCACAGCAGACGAAAGGCATATCAAAAATACATGAACAAACGCGTCTTTTCGTTCATTATATAGTCGGGGCGGCGCAGCGACTGCGCTGCTACTGCGCTGCAACGCATCTGCTGCGCTGCATAAATTTGATTCTTGAATAACTTCTGAGTTCAATATCCGATCGTACTGAAATTGTTGCACACATTGAGAGAAGGATACTTATTATGTGTGCCAAATCTCAAGTCTCTAGCTATAAAACTGTTTTTGTTATCAGCTTTTCCGAGTTATGGGCGAAGGGGGCGTGGCATCGCAATGAAATTTTCAGGACACATTGAACCCAAGCTTTTTATCATGTGTGCCAAATCTCAAGTCTCTAGCTTTAACATTGCTTATGTTATGGTGATTTTTCTAATTTTAAAACCAACGTGACTTGGGATCGAAAATTAAAAATAAACTTGATTTGCGTTTGGTATTCAGGAACCAACATTTCAAATTTGAAGTCTCTAGCTCTTATAGTTGCTAAGATCCACGCGTTCATACAGACGGACAGACGGACGGACAGACGGACAGACAGACGAACAGGTGTCAATCGACTCGGCTATTGATACTGATCAAGAATATATATACTTTATAGGGTCGGAGATGCTTCCTTCTGCCTGTTACATACATTCACACAAATTCATTATAGCCTTTTTTGCCCATTTTTAATGGGCACAGGCTATAATAATTCTCATTTTATGGGATTTAAGAAATTTTGTTTTTGATTAACGGGGGCGGAAGAGAGAGTTTCAAAATTTTAACACAAGCTGGTTCTGCTGAACCTATAGACGGACCAACATACCAAATTTGGTATCTCTAGCTCTTATAGTCTCTGAGATCTAGGCTCACACACAGACAGACAGACGGACAGACAGACAGACGAACATGGCTATATCGTCTCGGCTGTTGTTGCTGATCAAGAGTATATATGCTTTATGGGGTCTGCCAGACCTTCATAAATACTTTTGTATGACAAACTTTTTCGACACACTTGTGTCTTATAAATATATCCTGACAAAATTGGGTTTAAATCGGATTACTATATCATATAGCTGCCATAGAAAAAATCGGTTAAAAAGTGCATCAGGGTTCTGCTAGGGAATGATATCTTTGGCGTGCCAAGAATAATAAAGAAGATTGTATCAGCGCACCCTTCAGTCGCTCCCGTTTTTTTTTTTTACAAACTTAATAGACCTGTAGACACTTTCTTAAAGTAAAGTGTCTAAAAACAAGTCTTCATGGTTAATTTTGTCATACCAAAGTCTGTATACCCATGTAGAACACTGTATTCAATTGCCGACCGATCGTTCCTAGAACAGCTATATGGTACAAAAGTCAGATTTTAATCAAACTTGATATGGATACATTAACAATACCAAATATGTATGTACATAATCTGTGAGTTTTTTTAAAAATAAAAGACAGCAAAAATGTTCATAGTAAACTTTAATTTTTACCAATCTTTCCAATGGCAGTTAAATTTTGTCAAAATGTAAAAGACAAAAAAGGCACACAATATTTGAATATGGTGGAGATTTCTGAAAAAAAACAACAACGACAACAACATACGAAAGCTTAAATTAAGATCGATCGTTTCCATGGTAGCTATATGATTTTAACCAAATTTTGTCAGTATATCAAAGACAATAACAGATGCACAATATGTGAATTTGGCTGAGATATCTCAATTCATATTAAATGTTAATTTTCAACATATTGTTTTGGTTGATAGAGACGGATATGTACCAGGTTTCATTCATATAGCATTAAATCTGAGAGACTAATTTACACAGAACAGACAGACAGACGGATATGGCTATATTGACTCGTCTGTTAATGCAGATCAAAAATATATTTACCTTATGGGATCTGACATGCCTTCTTCAATGCGTTACACATTTTGTGACATAATTGTAATTCATTTATATACATAAGAATATCAAAAAGGTAACTTTGATTAAATTTTCAGACAGGTAAAAATATATTGCAATATTTTTTTAATTCAATTAAGAAATTTCTGCATAATTTGTAGTTGGATGAACCTGCCAAAATAATAAAATACAATATGAAATAGTTCTCTTCTTCCAGTTTTCTACATCAGATGACATCTCTTTGTGGCAAAGCGAGTCAACATTTTTGACCAGGGCGTTACATTAACAAAGGATTTCGACACCACAGACACAGCGAGCAATTTAAATGTATTAAGGGTCGCTGTCGAGCCACAGAACAGCTGCCCAAATCGCAAAAGGCCGCAGCAACAACAACAACAATGGGTAATGGCAACATTAAAATAAGTTTTAAAAACTAAGCAGCGCAGCTTATGCCACGTCTCCAAGCAACAGCAACAACGACAGAGCTGCCACAACATTTAGAATATAAATTTCGTTGAACAAATCTCAGGCGCGGTTTCCCCAAGGTACAAAGCGGGAAGCATGGAAACGAGTTCGGGTTATGGAAGCCAGGGTAGCCAGGGTAGCCAGGTCGCATGTGCAGCGGAACAGTGGCAGTGGCTCAGGCCAGGGTTGCCAGCTCACATGTGCAGCATTGACAATTCTCTGCTGTCGAAAGATTGGTCATTATCACGATTGTCACATTTGGTGCATTCTTTCCAAAAAATTGGTACATTGAATCATTTTTCTGAAAATAATAAATTTTTGGCACGACGACTCAAAGAAAAATTATTTTTGTCTCGTATTAGATTACACACGAAGTTTGTTTGGTTTTCAGTTTTCATTTACCAAAATTTAATTTTTTGTTTAATATATAATTAAAATAAAAAATTCAACAAATTCTTTAGTACAATAAAGTTGGAAACATTTATTCGAAAATGATGAATTTTTCCTTAAACATATTTATATGCTTAAAGCATATCATCAGAATACTTATAACTACATTAAATGATTAACAGAATTGAAATAGCTTTTGATGGAGCTTAGAGATAGATCTCTAAATTCTATCTCAATCTGCCTTACTGTCCTCTTTGGTATTTTCTTTCGAAATCTATACTTTATTGAGCTTTTTCTACTACTTTCCCAGTTGCTCTTTTGCTTCACGAATTCTTTAATTTTCTTATTGGTTTTCCTTTCACTTATTCCTCAACTGTCTTGTCCGCTAACAAAACCCATAGAAATGCCGAGCAACTTTAATGTAGGGCAACACTTGACCGCCCCCCCACGCCCCTAAAGTGCATTTCGCCCATTCGGAGTTTGAGGTTCGTTTCTCCTTTTCTTCTTTCCGCTTCTCCTGCCCGTCTCAACACTCTTCTTTTTTTCTTTTTTTTTTTTTGGTGTAGGCAACCAAATGTTGCCGCCGAATTACGAGTGCATATGCAATGCTCACACCCACCAATGAAAACGCCCACTCGCCACCTCCTCGCCAACTCTTTCATTTCCCAGCCACTGACAAACGTCAAAATATAATTTTTGCGTGGATTTGCGTCTGCAACAACAATAATAAATGTTGTAAAAACAACAACAACAACAACAACAGCAACGACAACAACAGAAAAATAGAAAATAGAAAATAGAAAATTTTTTAGCACTTTTACAACTGGTGCCTGCTGCTTATCGCAGTGCTGCCGCCGACGTCGCTGCCAGGGAAGCACATTAATGTGGCCTATGTGACTGGAAACTGAGCTGAGAAGGAGCACAGTGGGGTGAGAGGAAAAACAGTTGCCAGCATTGCATGTCCTACTGTGAGACATAATTTTTAATAATCTACAACACGACCGGGTTGAAAAGCGACAGCACTGGGAGTCTTAGTTGAGGGCCACTCTCTGTCCCAAAAATACGCGCATGCAAATGGCTTAATTTAATATATAATTATACCCTGTAAATGGCAAGTGTCAAACAAAATTGGTCTGGCTAAAAGAAATATCATTCCATGCACTGTCAATTGATTATGTATAACTCAGGGAAATAAATCAAATGAAACCAAAGCAGGAAACTGGTTCGTAAACTGGTTCGGCCGAACCTTTATATTTATCTGCTCCTCAAACCCAAACTCTAAGTGGAATACTTTTTTAAAAATTGGTTCATTTTGGACAATAAAAAATAGGTCAATTTAATATATTAATCTTGATTTTAAAAAAAAGTGGGCAAATATTAATAAAAATACAATTTAAAGTTAGAATTTATATAAAGCAACCTTTATGACAGAATTTGCCAAAGAAATACAATGAAAATAAGGAAAACAATAAATACAATAAATCAATTATTTTGTATTAAATTTAACCATTGCCGAATTTAATCGAACGTTCCCCAAAATTCTGCAGGATTTCAGCCTTGATTACAATTTTAAATTTAAATAATTACGATTTGTTTAAAGTTAATTCATTTATTTATTTCTATAATATTTAACATTTTTTCTATTTCTAATTATAATCACATAAGTAAAACATCAGTTCTTAAAAAGATAAAAAATTAACAAACATACACTTAATTTTAAAATCCTTATTGAATTTTGTACCTAATCTGACTGGGTATTTCTGAGTTTTCCCCAATCATCGCAGCAAATGTTGGATTATCCCCGAATTTTCAACTTTATTTTATATTTTCGGTAATAAATTTAAAATTTAATTAACTTTCTTCATGTTTACGCTTTTGATAGACATGTGAAATTAAGCTTGATAAACATATCGATAAAAGAGATGCATAAATAATTTTAGAAGTGACTTATTATTGGAATATTTTTATCATATGAAAATTATGTGTTAAGTCGTGACTTTTCGGGCTTTTTGTCCGCATGATTTTTTAAGTGGCCCGCGGGATACGACGCCCGATCAGACCCGCTCCCATCTCTAGTCTTAAGTACTAAATAATTTATTTGTCGACTACATTTAGTAAATAATTAAATAACTAATTTCAATTAATTAACAATAACTATTTCTCAATATTCTTAGATTCTGAATAAATGTCTTTTTACTTGTTGATTTCCATATATCTAGGGTATAGTTTTGCTGCTTGTTTAAAGCTTAACAGTATCTTTAATACGGCCTAATTTTATTAAGTTTAATAACAACTTGACTAATACTACTTTTTACTCAAATACAAAACGATTCTTTTAATTTTCTTCTTCAGTAAAAAATCTTCAAATTAGCCTTAGGCTACTTTAGGTGCATAGACAACATGTTATTAAATTAATTTCAAGCCAAAAGCTTTGCACTTTTCACAACTTTTTCATTCCGGTTTCTTCTACTAATGCGCAATATATATCAGGTCGAGCATACCCTGCCTCTATTCTTGGCCTTTCGGCGAACTGGTTTCTATCTAGCACTTTGGTTTGCCAAGGTGCTAAGGATAATGTGTACATGTATAGGAATATTCACGCAGATTGTCTTGTCTAAGCCAGAGATTGATGCTGCTTGCGACGCAGCAACGAAAAAACCGCCAAAAGAAACAACCCACATAACCTCCTCACCCCATGACCAAGCACCTCCCTTCCACAACTCACCCTTTAGGCACAATCCCAGTGCCGTAATTAAATTATCATGCGAGCAACGTAAAGTTGCCTACTTTTAGGCTGAGACATTGTCGACTGCATATGTAAAGATGCCGTTTCGTGTGGGAGGAAGTAAAACATACAGACACAGACAAACAGAGGCTGCGGTCTAGGCAACTGGATGTTGTAATTCAAACGGCAGCAACGGGTTAACATTAGAGCACTTTTTATGGCCCGCGTTGGATAAGTGCTCGTTGTTGTTGGTGTTGTTGTTGTGCTCATGCTGTTGTCGCATCTCTATGATTAGCGTTAAAATTTATGCCAACCGCAAAGGCGTGGCATCAACAACAACTGCAGCTTACACGGTTAAAAGGATCACACCCACAGCAGCAACAACAACAAGAACAACAACAGCAGCAGCAGCAACTGACCTAACATTCTACGATATGCAACCAATTTTGAACTGAAACTCAAGTTTTTCTGAAATGTAATTTCTTTATTTCAATTTGTTGAGAAAACGCCACAAAGTATTGCAATGATGCCAACTAATAAAAACAGATCAAAGCAGATCAAGATCGACACGCCATGAATCGGTTTACTCCGCAAAAACTCGGAATAATTGTTTCCATTTCTTTGCGCAACATTTGCAAAAGGTTTAGCGTTTTCCAATAGGGTGATAACTCTTGCCCCACACTGTACATATTCTTTCTTTTAAACCAACCGAGTTTATCTGATCACAATGACATTTTCAGGACACATCGTGTCCCCGATGTTTATCATATGTGCCAAACTGGAAATCGGTCTAGCTTTAATATTACTCTTTTAATTCCATTTTTACAAATTTATTTTTGAATTAATGGGATACATTTATAAAACAAACTGGTATTGCTTAGGATATAGACTAATCTATATACCAAATATGGTGTCTCTAGCTCTTATAGTCTTTGAGTTCAATTTGATATACTTTCGGGTCTGTTAATGATAATCAAGAATGTAAACATACATATACTGTATGGGGTCTGCCTGACTTGTGTTAAGTTTATTTTCTTTTTGAAAAACTTAATAGACATTTGGTACACATACAAAGTACAGGAAAAAATAATTCAAAAATATAATACACACAGAATACGGGACAACAATTTTCTAATTGACTCTTAATATTTGCCTTTATCAATGATAGCGAAATCTTGGTATTTTATTTGTGCCTACAATTCTTTAGTTTATTTATTGAAAGAGACTAAAAATTGCTTAGTTTTCTGCGCGAAATGCTCCGCATTCTGCACTTGCTTTGTTGTGCCCAATTGTAAGCGGGTTTGATCAATTGTAGAATTTATAAAACCAAATATATTTCCGGATAGAAGATGTATGATGTTCAATAGTAATTTTAAATAGCAAGAACAGATATAAACAGAAAATGGCTAAAAAAAAGGCAGACTGGTTGTCTCATTTTCACTCACTTTAAAGTATACGAATTGTTTTAATGAATTTGCGTGAATGTATGCAACAGGCAAAAGGAGGCATCTCCGACCATATAAAGTATATATATCAGTATCAATAGCCGAGTCGATTGACACCTGTCCCTCTGTCTGTCCGTCCGTCCGTCTGTCTGTCTGTCCGTCTGTATGAACGCGTGGATCTCAGCAACTATAAGAGCTAGAGACCACAAATTTGTAATGAATACCATAAGCAGATTAAGTTCATTTTCAATTTTCGATATCAAGCCCCGTTTGTTTTAAAATTAGGAAAATCACCATAACATTAGCAATGTTAAATCTAGAGACTTGAGAATTGGCACACATGATAAGAAACTTGGGCTTAATGTGCCCAGAAAATTTAATCACGATGCCACCCCCTTTGCTGATAACAAGAGCACTTTTATAGCTAGTTTTCTCAAAATACTTTTGTTTTAAGACCTGCACAGGTTATTCTACTGTCGCGCCCGCCCGACTGACCGTCTTGTTTCTTATACGTGCTTTGAGCTTTCATGACTATTTCCAAGACGGCACATTTGGGTCATTCAACGCCATTTTCAACATTCCACATTGGGCCAGAATCCCTTTTTTTGGCAAAATCTTGAATTAAGATTTCAAAATATTGATTTAAGATTTCAAAATCGTAATTCAAAATTTCAAAATCTTAATTGAAGATTTAAAAATCTTAATTGAAGATTACAAAATCTTAACTCAAGATTTCAAAATCTTAATTCAAGATTTCAAAATCTTAATTTAAGATTTCAAAATCTTAACTCAAGATTTCAAAATCTTAATTCAAGATTTCAAAATCTTAATTCAAGATTACAAAATCTTAATTCAAGATTTCAAAATCCTAATTCAAGATTTCAAAATCTTAACTCAAGATTTCAAAATCTTAATTCAAGATTTCAAAATCCTAATTCAAGATTTCAAAATCTTAACTCAAGATTTCAAAATCTTAATTCAAGATTTCAAAATCTTAATTGAAGAATTCCAAATCTTAATTGAAGATTTCAAAATATTTATTGAAGAATTCAAAATCTTAATTGAAGATTTCAAAATCTAAATTAAAGATTTCAAAATCTTGATTTAAGATTTCAAAATATTAACTCAAGATTTCAAAATCTTGATTTCAGATTTCAAATTCTTGATTTAAGATTTCCAAATCTTGATTTAAGATTTCAAAATCTTGATTTAAGGTTTAACGGAACTTTTTCTATGTAAATTCGCCGTAAAAACGTTTCGTACACATTTCTAGTAATTATAGAGTTATATTTGATTTAAGATTATTTTCTCTTATAGTATCAAGAATATTGGTAATTGGTTTAAGAAATTTAATTACTTATTTTCGGTTGGGAAAGACTTACATCGAGATCGCTTAAACTTTATTTTAGTAAGCCTTTTTTCGCTCTGTGGTTGTATGTACATATATGTGTGTGTGTGTGTGTGTGTGTTAGTGTCTGTGTGTGTGTGTGTCTGTCAGCTTAATATATGCTAGAATATTTCTATATGGAGCGATATTTTTTATATAACGCGGGCAAATCCCAAGCCACTGATGAGAGAACAGCCGAAGAAGAGGAGCAGAAAAAACTGTATAGAAAGTAGTGAGTGGTGGACACCAAGAGGCAACAACAACAGCAACAGAAGGGAAAAAAATTGTGTAAAGCGTGCATTTACATAATGAAAGATGTAGCAATATGTGACTGTAAACCTACCCCCCCACCCCGCCACACTGCATGTGTGTGTGTGTGTGTGAGAGAGTTCGAGTCCGGCTGCAGCTCCAGGCAAAGGGATAAGCAGTAACGGGACATGTGCGTGCCTTTTTTTTTGCACTAGAAAACAAAAAAATTAAATTATAAAATATTGAGGCGAGTAAGAAATGCGCAAAGGACACACACACACACACATATATGCAGACTAACACAAGCAGTGCAATTGGGTGTGAGTGATGTTGGGTGGGGTGCTTAAAAGCGCTGCTTGGCTGACACCACTGCTTGCCACATTTGCATTGGTTTGAGTCTAGATGGCGCTGTGAACCACACTTACCGGGCACACACAGAATTAATGTCCTTTTAGATACAAATGCAATTTATAAAGCAGTGTGTGTGTGTGTGTGTGTGTGTGCGAGACGCCCCAAAAAATGCTTTCACATGTTCGTCTTTTTCTCCAGCTTCTTTCCCCCCTTCATTTTTTTGCACAACATAATTTTGAATAACATTAAAATTATTAGCTACAAATGCATAAAAAAAAGTCCAAAAATGGGCGTAGCCCGGGCAACAAATGTGCATAATGAGCTCTGGTCAAATTCACAGACGTCAGGTTGGTCTCTGCCGGTGAAGGGAGGGGAAGCCGCTTGCCGAGATTTACGCGCGACAGTTCCTTTTTTTTTATTTATTTCTTTTTTTACTTTGCCACATTTCCCCTCCCTCGGCCTGAGTTCCTGCGCCGTCGTGGGGCTAAACACTTTTCAGTTGATATCGCAAATCCTTTTTCGCAGCGCTTACATAATGATATGTGGGCAGTGGCTTTTTTTCTCAGTGCAGCTGCTGCGGTCGACGAGCTGTGTGTGTGTGTGTGGGTGTGGGTGTGGGGGAAGGGGTTACTGGTCATGCATTTGCATGCAATTTGCGTTGTTGATTTTTCAGATGGCAGCGACCACTTGAGCAACCCTCGCACGGGCAAAAACCAGGCGCCAGTTTGGGATTTTCCCCAGGGACTGATAAGAATCCGCCACTTACTCAGCATAAATATTCCGCTGGCCATCTAAAAGAAATTGCGCAGAATTTAGCCAATCTTAAATCAACATAAGGAACTATAAACTATTTATGTAAATTTCGAAAGCCTTTGTAAAAAAATTTAATTGTGATTTTACTTTACAAAATATTATACACCAAAGAACCGTTCTTTATACGTATGTACATAATAATTTATGTTTTACATCATCTACAAGAAGATAGTACGACATAGTTTGCTTAAGATTCAAGCAATTGCATGCAGAATTTCAGTGATACGAGGTGGGGCAAAAGTAATCACGCTATTTGAAAAACGCTATAACTTTTGCATGGGTCGAAATGTCAATTCGGTTTTGACATTTGTGAAGTAAACAAACGCAGAATACAAAATCAACAAGCCATGTATCGGTTTACTCCACAAGAATTGTTTCATTTACTTAGATATCCACAACAAATAAATGCTGAAACTCGCTTTAATGTTTAGCTTTTATACATACAGTCTTCGACTAATGGAATTCTTTCTACGATTTCACACATTCATGCAGTTTTGCCAGATTAGCTTATTTCAGGCTAGATCTACCATATTTAAAAATGGAATAGTTTTTCAAATTTGCAAATAGCTTATAGCCATAAATCTAGCATTTTTTAAAGTTCATATATCATATTCTAGCAATTGTATTAAAGGAGAAAATTATTCCACCTTCTCATATATAAAGACGCTGTGAATATCAATCCTTTTGAGTCCCTGGCTTTATTTATTTCACAGATATAGATTGCGCTGACTCGGTGAATCTTGCTACTCCTACAACTTTCCACAGAAATTTTATAGTATAATACAAAACAAGCCGATCAGTCAAGCAAGCGCGACTGTAGGAAACCCTGTGCAGGTCTTTAAAGAAAAGTATTTTCATTTTAATGGGATTTAAATATATCGCTTGAAGTCGATGTTGCTTGCATCGAGAGTAGGTAGCTTGCGATAGTCTGGCAACACTGGACTGCGGCTGTTGATTGTTTATGTTTAGCGCCACAAATAAAACAAAGTATATGAACAAACCCGTTTTTTCGTTTATCTGCTGCGCTGCATAAATTTGTTTCTTAAATAACTTCTGAGTTCCATAATCCGATCGTACTGAAATTTGTAGCACACATTGAGAGTGGGATACTTACCATGTGTGCCAAATCTCAAGTCTCTAGCTATAAAACTGATCTTGTTATCAGCTTTTTCGAGTTATAGGCCAAGGGGGCGTGGCATCGTGATGAAACTTTCTGTACACAATAAACCCAAGCTTCTTATCATGTGTGCCCAATCTCAAGTCTCTAGCCTAAACATTGCTTATGTTATGGCGATTTTTCTAATTAAAAAAAAAAACATGGCTAAATATCTAAAATTGAAAATAGACTTGATCTGCGTATAGTATTAAAGAGCCTACATTCCAAATATGAAGTTTGTAGCTCTTATAGTTGCTGAGATCCACGCGTTATTACAGACGGACGGACGGACGGACAGACAGACGGACAGGTGTCAATCGACTCGGCTATTAATACTGATCAATAATATATATACTTTATAGGGTCCTGTTACATACATTCACAGTGTGAATGTTTAATGTTTAATGTTTATTTGTTTAATGTTTTATTGTTCAATTTGTTCCTTAAGATATTCATCATAAATTTGACTCCAGAAAAGAGGCGTTCGACGCTAACTTGAGTGGGTGGGACCGCAAGGACAACTTTTAATAATCATATAAGTCAGGAAACTTTTTTGCATTTTCAGACCACCAGACGCATATGTTTAGGAAACAAATTTAGCGAGTTTGAGGTATTTTTGAGGATTTTTTTGCAAGCTAGAACCAAAACAAACCGTTATATATGAATCGGTTTCGAAACGGTTATTTCGGTTTGACGAATTTCGGTTTTTCGGTTACGGTGTAGAAAAAAAATATCGTTTCGGTTACGGTTTCAGTTACGGTTCCCAATTTTAATCGGTTAGTACCGGTTAACGGTTACGGTTTCGGTTACGGTTTGAATCCCAGATTCATACAAATTCAATATACCCTTTTCTGCCCTTTTTTAATGGGCACAGGGTATAACAAGCCGAACAGTCGGGACCCCGACCGTAATATACCCTGTATATATGGCTCTACAGGGCCCTGCTCAAATTCACTCCCGATCCAATTCTCTTGTAATTCTTTTTTTTCTATTTTTGGGCGAAGAGGGCGTGGCATCAAAAAAAAGATAAACTTGATCGGCCTGCAAAGTTGGGAGACAAAGTTCAAGCTTCTAGCTCTTACCATCTCTGAGATCCTTTCGTTCACACGGACAGACGGACATGTCTATATCGACTTGGCTTTTGATGCTAATCAAGAATATATGTTCTTTATGGGATCGGCCATGCTTCCTTCTGCCTGTTACATTCTTTTAACAAACTTAATATAATAAAATTCTTTGGCGTTACCTTAAACGATATGGAAACCATATGGGATATGGGATATTTTGAGTGACAAGGATTTGCGCTGTCATACGCTCGTCATCAAGCAGATTTTACTGGGGGCCGACGCAAAGGAAGATGAGTGCAATGTGGTCGACGTGAACAGTTCGAAGGACTCCATGAAGACACCAATGGGCGTGGCGAGCAACGCATCACAAGTCCCGATATGCAGTTCTTCGAGTCGAAGGTGACATTGAGTCTGGTTGAAGGCAGCGGCCCCGTTCACATATACGGCAACATCGTCCGAGATAATGCCGAATTTGTCTACGTATATAAGGATGGTCATCGTACGTCCAAACACCCAAGGAAATCCGCATAAAGTAGAATCTCGACTGTTTTCTAACACAAAAAAACAATATATTTGTATTTAAATTCCCTAAATCCATTTTTGATTTTGTAGTATCACTTTTGGAATGGATAAGGAAGTTTATCAATTGACGTAGGATATAATAAAATCTGCATCTGATTAATATACATATATGAGGTACAATTTTTGCACGGAAAATTTCATGAGGCAGGGATCACATCCCCACAGGAACGAGCGGTCAGCTACGACTTCAGTATGGAGACGTTCACTGCATACATACGAAATCCCTGCGGCAAAGTCAGCTACGAATTCTATCTATCCCTGAGACTGCTCGATTCAGCTAAGACTTCCTGTTAAATTTATGCCTATGCTTTGTTTCGTTGTTCTTCTGTGAGTGTGTGTTTTTTTTTTGTCGTGAGTATTTTGCGATTCAGTGTTAACTGAACACGTGTTATGTGAACAACGTTTTAATAAGAGGTGAGTTTTGTGTTTTTATTATTAATAGCTTTTAAACGTGTAAATAAATTAAATATATCGAATACCATATTTGTAATTATGTTTATTGTCTTTTAGAAAATCTGGACATAAAATGTAAGTTTATTACAAAAAAAGGAATTTACATATACATACATATGCAATAATATATTATTGCATTAACTTTTATTTTATGTTTCAATTCAGCGATAATATAGATTAGACTATTAATTTAATTTAGTTGTAAATTATATATTTATAAAAATGGTTTATTATCAAATCAAAAAAATATCCCTAAGCATGAAGCAGGGCTGAATTCTTAGCTGAACCGAGCAGGGACAGTCTCAGTGAGAAAGCGCAGTTCGTAGCTGACCCTGCCGCAGGTATTTCCCTAGCCGTATACCGAATTGCCTTAACACTCCGTGTGTAAAACCGAATGAAGGTTTTACACAACATCGTTGCACAACCTTACTGGGAATGTAATGTTACTCAATTGGGTTTTTTGGACTGAAAAGTGTAAAAATTTACCTTTAAGCGCTCATAATTCTTAAAAAGCATCAGTGATGTTCATAGTAAGCCATAATTTTCGACCTATCATAAGTGTTGTCAACACTTCAGGGCCCAAGAAACCTAAACCAACATTTCAAAAAATCGAGACAAGGCTAGATAATGTTTAAGAAAGCCTGATTTAAAGTTATTTTAGCATTAATATTGTGTTTAATATCAATCAAGCAAAGATGGGCAATTATCAAGCTCAACAAAACATTCTTCTCCCTCCGACTTGCACTTTATATTTAGGGCAACATTTATTTGGGCTACGCAATAAATATCTATAAATATAGAATTAATTATAATTAATAATAAGTAGCTTTACTTGTCTGTAATGAGATTAAGCAATAGACTATCTTATGTGCAAAATTGAATTTCATGTGTCAATATTCCTTTTGTTTCTCAATATTGTTTTGAAGTAATTTATCTGGCTGTAAGCACGCTTAACCACTGCATTGACAATAGACAGATTACAAACAATGCCAGAGAATAGGCACAATAGCCGGTTTCTTAACACGTATGCATGTGCGTGCAAATTGCAAAGTTTAGCATTAATGCTAGATTTGCAATATTTGCAGTTGCATTTTGCTTCATAGTCTGGGCCAATGGAAAGTGAATCCTTAAATATAGAAACTTGCATCCAGGCATCTCAAGGTTTTCGTTTAGTTTTGCTTTAGACATTTCATAACTGGCACATTTGTATACCCTTTACTTTAGAAAGGTTAAGAGGTCCATTAAGTTTGTCAAAAAAAGGGGCGACACAGGTCTAAGAAAGTCTGGCAGGCCCCAATAAAGTAGACATATTCCTGATCGACGGCCGAGTCCATATAGCCATGTCCGTCTGTCCGGCTGTTCGTCCGTCCATCTGTCCGTCTGTCTGTATAAGAGCCTAGATCTCAGAGACTATAAGAGCTAGAGACACCAAATTTGGTATGTTGGCTCGTCTATGGGCTAAGCATGTGTTAAAATTTTACCACACCACCGGCCCCGTAAATCGAAAACATAATTTTTGAAATCCCATAAATCCTATTTAAGGACCTGAATTTTAGCACACAGGATGAACATCAGGGTCTCGCAGTATCCTAATTTCATCGCGATCGGATAATAAGTTCCGAAGTTATTCAAATGACAATATTACGTAGTGTCGTGCCAGAGGAAGAAGAATAGCACATTGACGTTACAACGCACTATAGAGTATTTGCCCATTTTAGAGAATTCACTAAAACCTTAAGAATAAAACAAGATATTTGGATAAAGTTACTTGCATTCTTTACAACTCAATTCGACTCGTTTGTTACTGTTATTTCGATTTTAAAAACTAAGTAAAGGGTCTCTCATAGTCGACTTCGACTGTAGCCTTTCCGAATGGTTTCTTAAAACAAAACTTGTGAAATGTGATGGCAAAGTATAGTTACAGATGATGAAAAAATATCGATTGCAATAACTGCAGCAAACCATCCACTAAATGTAATGCAATGATATAGAATTGTGTTTTGTGAAAACTAAAATAAAGCCATTTGAATTTGAAATTTGAAAAACCTTAAAATTTTAGATCAGACCGAAGCTGCATTATATTTTGATACTTAGGTTACACAGTCAGCTCAACAATGTTGAGTTCACCCTGAGGCCATTCGGCCCATTGCGATGTCCGTTGACTGTGGGAGTAGAAAGTGTCGTAGCCTGGTACTGAAAACCCTAGTTGGTCCCGTTGGGCGGGATTCGCCCCTGGAACCAGCCAGTGGAGTCCAGAAAGAGTACCAGATCCTCCAGTCGCAGTTTTACGATACTGTCCAGTTCCTTGAAGAAGGTTTCCCCGAGGAAACGGGTTCTCCTTCTAAGAAGTGCAGGGCAGTCACAGAGGAGATATTGGATACTCTCATCTTCGTCTTCGTTCCCGCAGTTGCGACAGAAGTCTTGTGGCCAATGGGACAGTGACCCGTTAAGACTCCTATCAATACGCTTATCCTGTTTTTAAAGTGTAGGAGTTCTGATGATCGCTTTGGGTTACGGTCCGGCCAGAGTGCTTTGGATATATTACAGTCCTGGGTCGTTTCCTTTTTTTTTTTTGCTACTTAAAATATTAAGTTTTATACTATGTATAACTAATAACTTTATATTTTTCGACTAAACAGTTTAGCTTAAAAACTTTTTCTCTTTCCATTCAGAAATATGACAAATGTTAATTTGGTTCATTTTTTCATATTTTCTTTTATTTTTGTAGTTTAGTTATTATTATTAATTATATCATAGTCATATATATCAGTTGTATTACATATTTATCATCTAAAACATAATCTGACGCAATTCTGTATCATGCTGTTGGCTCTTACAAATGCAATTTGCTTTGTGTTGCACTTGTGGCAGTGGTTATTGTTGCAGCTGCTGCAGTTGTTGCTGCTGTTGCTGCTGCTGTTGTTGCTATTGTTGTTGCTGTTGTTGCCTTCATTTTGCGCTTGCGTCGTTTACGAGCCTTGCGACGCATTCGATCAAATTCTCTTATGTGATAAACAATAAAATGCTTAAAATCATCGCCTTCATATTGACGACACGACATTGTGAATAATATTAGCGAATTAATATAGAAAAAAAATCTTATATCATAATTATTCATAGTAGAATTTGTGCCATTCTTGCCACGTTCCTCTTGCCTTTCCCGCTGATCCCACTGATGATGTTGATAATGGTCATGTTGCTGGTTTTGTTGCTCTTGCTGATGTTTGGAATCATTATGTTTGCGCACTTTGGCCGAGGGTAAATGCAGCTCATCATGAAGACACCAATGGGCGTGGCGAGCAACGCATCACAAGTCCCGATATGCAGTTCTTCGAGTCGAAGGTGACATTGAGTCTGGTTGAAGGCAGCGGCCCCGTTCACATATACGGCAACATCGTCCGAGATAATGCCGAATTTGTCTACGTATATAAGGATGGTCATCGTACGTCCAAACACCCAAGGAAATCCGCATAAAGTAGAATCTCGACTGTTTTCTAACACAAAAAAACAATATATTTGTATTTAAATTCCCTAAATCCATTTTTGATTTTGTAGTATCACTTTTGGAATGGATAAGGAAGTTTATCAATTGACGTAGGATATAATAAAATCTGCATCTGATTAATATACATATATGAGGTACAATTTTTGCACGGAAAATTTCATGAGGCAGGGATCACATCCCCACAGGAACGAGCGGTCAGCTACGACTTCAGTATGGAGACGTTCACTGCATACATACGAAATCCCTGCGGCAAAGTCAGCTACGAATTCTATCTATCCCTGAGACTGCTCGATTCAGCTAAGACTTCCTGTTAAATTTATGCCTATGCTTTGTTTCGTTGTTCTTCTGTGAGTGTGTGTTTTTTTTTTGTCGTGAGTATTTTGCGATTCAGTGTTAACTGAACACGTGTTATGTGAACAACGTTTTAATAAGAGGTGAGTTTTGTGTTTTTATTATTAATAGCTTTTAAACGTGTAAATAAATTAAATATATCGAATACCATATTTGTAATTATGTTTATTGTCTTTTAGAAAATCTGGACATAAAATGTAAGTTTATTACAAAAAAAGGAATTTACATATACATACATATGCAATAATATATTATTGCATTAACTTTTATTTTATGTTTCAATTCAGCGATAATATAGATTAGACTATTAATTTAATTTAGTTGTAAATTATATATTTATAAAAATGGTTTATTATCAAATCAAAAAAATATCCCTAAGCATGAAGCAGGGCTGAATTCTTAGCTGAACCAAGCAGTGACAGTCTCAGTGAGAAAGCGAAATTCGTAGCTGACCCTGCCGCAGGTATTTCCCTAGCCGTATACCGAATTTCCTTAACACTCCGTGTGTAAAACCGAATGAAGGTTTTACACAACATCGCTGCACAACCTTACTGGGAATGTAATGTTACCCAATTGGGTTTTTAGGACTGAAAAGTCTACAAATTTACCTTTAAGCGCTCATCAATCTTAAAAAACATCAGTGATGTTCATAGTAAGCCATAATTTTCGACCTATCATAAGTGTTGCCAACACTTCCGGGCCCAAGAAAGCTAAACCAACATTTCAAAAAATCGAGACAAGGTTAGATAATGTTTAAGAAAGCCTGATTTAAAGTTATTTTAGCATTAATATTGTGCTTAATATCAATCAGGCAAAGATGGGCAATTATCAAGCTCAACAAAACATTCTTCTCCCTCCGACTTGCACTTTATATTTAGGGCAAAATTTATTTGGGCTACGCAATAAATATCTATAAATATAGAATTAATTATAATTAATAATAAGTAGCTTTACTTGTCTGTAATGAGATTAAGCGATAGACTATCTTATGTGCAAAATTGAATTTCATGTGTCAATATTCCTTTTGTTTCTCAATTTTGTTTTGACGTAATTTATCTGGCTGTAAGCACGCTTAACCACTGCATTGACAATAGACAGATTACAAACAATGCCAGAGAATAGGCACAATAGCCGGTTTCTTAACACGTATGCATGTGCGTGCAAATTGCAAAGTTTAGCATTAATGCTAGATTTGCAATATTTGCAGTTGCATTTTGCTTCATAGTCTGGGCCAATGGAAAGTGAATCCTTAAATATAGAAACTTGCATCCAGGCATCTCAAGGTTTTCGTTTAGTTTTGCTTTAGACATTTCATAACTGGCACATTTGTATACCCTTTACTTTAGAAAAGTTAAAAGGTCCATTAAGTTTGTCAATTGGAAAACTTTGTCAAAAGTCTGGCAGGCCCCAATAAAGTAGACATATTCCTGATCAACGGCCGAGTCCATATAGCCATATCCGTCTGTCCGGCTGTTCGTCCGTCCATCTGTCCGTCTGTCTGTATAAGAGCCTAGATCTCAGAGACTATAAGAGCTAGAGACACCAAATTTGGTATGTTGGCTCGTCTATGGGCTAAGCAGCACCAGTTTCTGTTAAAATTTTACCACACCACCTGCAGGCCCCGTAAATCGAATACAAAATTTTTGAAATCCCATAAATCCCATCTAAAGACCTGAATTTTGACACACAGGATGAACATCAGGGTCTCGCAGTATCCTAAAAGTTTCATCGCGATCGGATAATAAGCTCCGAAGTTATTCAAATGATAATATTACGTAGTGTCGTGCCAGAGGAAGAAGAAGAGCACATTGACGTTACAACGCACTATAGAGTATTTGCCCATTTTTGAGAATTCACTAAAACCTCAAGAATAAAACAAGATATTTGGATAAAGTTGTTTGCATTCTTTACAACTCAATTCGACTCGTTTGTTACTGTTATTTTGATTATGAAAACTAAGTAAAGGGTCTCTCATAGTCGACTTCGACTGTAGCCTTTCCGAATGGTTTCTTAAAACAAAACTTGTGAAACATGATGGAAAAGTATAGTTACAGATGATGAAGAAATATCGATTGCAATAACTGCAGCAAACCATCCACTAAATGTAATGCAATGATATAGAATTTTAAGATGTCCTCAGAGTTTTGTGAAAACTAAAAAAAAGCCATTTAAATATTCATTATAGCTAAAATTCCCGCAAGCCGCTATATTTCTTTAATTTGCCCGCGATTAGCATTCGATAAGTAGCTGCATTGGCAGCACAGCCTATCATTCATATGGTTGCTATGTAATATAGTAGACGAATTTATACCAAATTTGGTCAGGATGTATAAGACATGCCCAAATTCATAATCTATGGTTTGTTTGAGGTATGTCGAAAACGTGTCAAACATGCCTCCTTTCATGTGTTACACATTCAGTACAAAATTCCCATCTGCTAGGGTATAAAAAACCTTAATTTTAGATCAGACCGAAGCTGCATTATATTTTGATACTTAGGTTACACAGACAGCTCAACAAATTTGTGTTCACCCTGAGGCCATTCGGCCCTTTGCGATGGCCGTTGACTGTGGGAGTAGAAAGGGTCGTAGCCTGGTACTGTAAACCCTAGTTGGTCCCGTTGGGCGGGATTCGCCCCTGGAACCAGCCAGTGGAGTCCAGAAAGAGTACCAGATCCTCCAGTCGCAGTTTTACGATACTGTCCAGTTCCTTGAAGAAGGTTTCCCCGAGGAAACGGGTTCTCCTTCTAAAAAGTGCAGGGCAGTCACAGAGGAGATATTGGATACTCTCTTCTTCGTCTTCGTTCCCGCAGCTGCGACAGAAGTCTTGTGGCCAGTGGGATAGTGACCCGTTAAGACTCCTATCAATACGCATATCCTGTTCTTGCTAAAGTGTAGGAGTTCTGATGATCGCTTTGGGTTACGGTCCGGCCTGAGTGCTTTGGATATATTACAGTCCTGGGTCGTTTCCTTTTTTTTTTTTGCTACTTAAAATATTAAGTTTCATACTATGTATAAACTAACAACTTTAGATTTTTCGACTAAACAGTTTAGCTTAAAAACTTTTTCTCTTTCCATTCAGAAATATGACAAATGTTAATTTGGTTCATTTTTTCATATTTTCTTTTATTTTTGTAGTTTTGTTATTATTATTAATTATATCATAGTCATATATATCAGTTGTATTACATATTTATCATCTAAAACATAATCTGACGCAATTCTGTATCATGCTGTTGGCTCTTACAAATGCAATTTGCTTTGTGTTGCACTTGTGGCAGTGGTTATTGTTGCAGCTGCTGCAGTTGTTGCTGCTGTTGCTGCTGCTGTTGTTGCTATTGTTGTTGCTGTTGTTGCCTTCATTTTGCGCTTGCGTCGTTTACGTGCCTTGCGACGCATTCGATCAAATTCTCTTATGTGATAAACAATAAAATGCTTAAAATCATCGCCTTCATATTGACGACACGACATTGTGAATAATATTAGCGAATTAATATAGAAAAAAAATCTTATATCATAATTATCCATAGTAGAATTTGTGCCATTCTTGCCACGTTCCTCTCGCCTTTCCCGCTGATCCCACTGATGATGTTGATAATGGTCATGTTGCTGGTTTTGTTGCTCTTGCTGATGTTTGGAATCATTATGTTTGCGCACTTTGGCCGAGGGTAAATGCAGCTCATCATTGTCGCTATCGGAATAACGACGATGACGTTTACTGGCAACTGGATTGAAATGTTGACGTAAATAATCGTAAATGCTCATGCTTCTAATGTTGGTCAAGTTGATGGTGTTGCTGTTGTTGTTAATGACGTTGCTGATGATGTTGTTGCTGGTGATGTTGTTAATGTTGTTGCTGGTGATGTTGTTGTTGTTATTATTATAGCTGTTATTGCTGTCGATGGTCATTTGCCTTGTAAATGGTCTCGATTTATGCGGCGCCACATGCTGTAGATACGGCCAACTGCCGCACGCCGACTGCGTGCGTGTTGTCGTTGTTGTTATTGTTGTTGTTGTTATTGGTAGCATTGGCTTTATAGTAGTGTTTGCATCGTGAGCATATTGATCTACAGCAGTGACTGCAACGCGTCAATGATCAGCGATTAATGGGCCCCAGAACATTTTCGATATTTTGGTATCGTCTTCGGTTAAAAAGAATTGACGTCCCAAATGTACAAACTCCTTGAGCGACAATTGGCCATCGCCATTCTTGTCTATCACAGCGAATGAAACGGCAGCATCCTCTTCGGAGAGTCCCAGACAGCGAAAGAAGAGCTTATATTGTTCGAGATCCAAATGGCCGGTATGATCAAAGTCAACGGCCTGCAAAAAGAAAGCATACATAATCACAATTATTTCATTTAATTCAACAATTTCATTTATCATTCATTACCTTAAACAAATAGGGCAGAAAGCGTCCAATGCGTTTGGCCATTTTCTTATCGTTCAGTCGATGATGCAAATCGGTTAGAAATTGCTCAGCATTCACCAAATTATATGGCGTTATCTCCCCGAATTGTTCCTCCCACGTCTGTTTAATCACATCGGTGAATTCGGCGGTTACTTCGGGCGACAAATGGCCCAGATCGCTGAAACGTTTGGCCAGCAAACTGAAGTCATCGTATGAGATGACACCGTCGTGATTAACATCCATAATGCGATGCAATGTACGCATCTTGCGACGCCAGAACTCAGAGTCGCCCTAAAACAAAATGCAATAAAATTATTATTTTCAAATTTAAATTCAAATTGTTATGCTGCTTGAATGGAACTGCTTTATGTATCTGAACTGCTTAAATTGAACTGCTCAGTGCAGGTGTATACTGCTTGAATTTAACTGCTTTGTGGATTATATGCACTCGACGAAATTATTTAACGTTTAGCAAGGACACAGACCACACTACTTGTGCGCTTGCGCCACCGACTAGTTCAAACCGGTTAACCGGAACTGTTAGCTAAATTAAACCATTTCAAATGTTGTACCAAAATTAAAACCAAAACCGACACAAATTATTTTACAAAACTAAATCATCTTTACGTTATTTCGCTACGTCTCGAAACTGACATTTGCTGCCATTACAAAAATTATTGCAATATTACAATAAACAGCGTTTGAGCTCAACATTAAGCAAAACAAAACTTTAATTTTAAATTTCAACTCAACTGCTTTAATTGAACTACTTTGTACACTGCTTGCACTTAACGAAATTACCAATGGGAAGTTTAGCAAAGACATCAATCACCCATTACTAAAATATCTCCGAGTTCAAAAAACGACATTGAGCCAAAGAAAATCAAATTAGAAAACTCGTTTTAAGCAGCCATACACACAATTCGGTTTTTCGGACACGTGGCAGCCCAGTTCGTTAACTCACCCGCTCGCTATGTTTGGCATTGGCATTTCGGCGACGTCGCTCAAACTCGTCATCTGAATCCGAGTCGCTGTCGCTTTCCTCGCGACGCAAAGTCGCTGCGCCGGCGGTTTTCTTCGAGTATTGGCGCACTGCTTGAATCACACCTGTGCGGCCGGACATTAGATGCCATGGCGCGTGAGTTGCACAATTTGAATTTAGCACCACAAGACGCTGCAAAGAGAAATAAAAAAGAGATTTTTCTATAAGTTACAGTTCATAAGGTACTGCGACAACTGCTTGCTCAAGTTGCCCATACACTGCTTGCTTGCTACTCAGGCACTCAAATCAAGTTCATAAATGAGATGTTTTTATCAGTTTGTTGTTTGTGTTTACAGCTGCATTACACAATTTTTGGAAACTCTCGCAGCGCCATGCCCTTCAGCTGTGTGTATGTACATATAGTATTTGTGTGTAAGCAAATAATAACAACATGCGATGTGCATACGTTGTTGTTTTTATTGTTAAGGTCAGTTCTGGATTCTTGTTTTGAACCGGTTTCTCAACAAAGATTCATTTAACGGCGGCCCTGAGATCGTCGTTACAGTTTGATAGTCATCTACTGCTTGAATTAACACGTGGCGTCCACGCAAGCAAGCAGTGTGTATGCAAACCCAACTCAAGCAGTTGAAGTTGTCCATGTTTTTCTTTTTCGATTGTCTTCTCTCCCTGACCTTGTGCTTAGGAATGAGATAGAAAATCATAGATACATACACAGGCACATATATATGTACTATGTTTGTATAAGTGTTAAGCTCTTTCGAGATCAATAGAACAATAACATCATGGTATCTATTGTGTTTTTGGCTTTGCATGTGTGCGTAGTCCATTCAAATGAGTGTTCGGATTGCGATTGTTGTGTTGTTGACACTTTGTTTGAGATAACTCCGCATGCAACGTTTCTTTTTCTCTTTTCGTTTTCTTTCCCTTTTTAATTACAAGACCCAAAAGTTGTCAACAACTTTAGGCAGCTGTTGATAATGGAATTAATGCTGTTTTGCTCTGAATATGATAATGATGATGATATCATATTTATCATCGCAACACTAGAAACCTAAACAAGTTTCTTGGCTTTTAACTTGGCTCATATGTAAATACCAAACATTAATGAACCTTTTTAATAAACAAAAACAAGATCAAGAAATGTCATGTGATTTAAGTTTAAAAACAAAAAAGAAAAAAAACAAAGTCAAAGGGAAGTCGAGCAACAGGTCAACATAGAGTGTTGAATGCGAATGCAAAAGCTTGTCAATAAGAGGAACAATCTCCAGAAATATGACAAAACATGCACATACACACGCTAGCAAACACGCAGCAAGCGTGTTTTCTCATCGTCTTCCTTTGCTTACTGCGTTTTCAACCGATCATAGTGAAATTCACTAAATGTCGAAACTAGGATACTTTAGTTATGAAATTTTTTAGGATTTAAAAATAAACATATATCATTGAAATTATTAATCAGACAAAACCAAAAGTTGCTTTAAAAGCATCAACAACTTAAAATAACAGGAAGCCGAATTTATTTTAATAGCATATATTTAAATCTTCACTGTGTGATAATGAAGTTCCTGATGGTAAATCATCTAGTTTCTATGTTCGTTTAAATCCCATTATTGTTTCATAAAACATTGGTAAACATCGGGATAAACAAAAACCTTGGGAAGCATCAAGGTATCGCCTTGAGAAATGCATCGATATCCGATACATCGATGGCTTTTTACAACCCAAGTTTGAAGTATCTTTGTGTCTATCTCTTACAGACAAATGGACATTTCCACAAATTCAATTTACCCTTTATTACCCATTTTTAAATTATTTTAAATTGACATTAAATAACATTCACACACAAAACGCATGTTTAAATCAATACATTTAATTCGAGTCGATTACAAGTGAATAAACATAAAGGAATCGAAATCAACGCTAAACTTTAATGTATTCAAGATTATAAAATAATAAAAATGTTTTAATCGTATGTTGATATTAAAGACACTTTTAAGGGAATTTTCCAAATATATATGATACAAATCAGATTTCCTGATGGGGGGAAGTTTTTAATAAAAGTTGCCACAAATTAATTTTTAATAAAGAAAAGAACAGATCTGTTTCTGCAAAAAGGAAGATTTCGCAGTTAAAGAAAATGGAAGAAGGTGCTGGCACTTGCTAGAACAAAGTGGAAGCGATAGAAAGTAATGTAAGCGGGTGGGTTTGGGTCACGGCTAAACACAGGAACGTCAGCTGTCGTCATCGACTTCCGTTTCGACAGGTAAACGCAGCATTTGTTTTTTTTTTTTTCTGTTTGTTATTGCTTTTTGGCGCTTTGCGCATGCTTTATTGTGAGTTTTCTTATTTTTGCAGAATTTGCGCAGTTTCGAGACGCCCCACATATTTTTTTTTTGTATTGGGGGGTTGTTTGGAAAGTTGTCTGCAACTTTCTTGTTATTGCAATGAAAGATGTGCGTATTGATTGGTGGCAGGGTGAAGGGGCTGAAATCTAGCGATTGCTCTGAGATAGTTTAACAATAGTTTAAACTCTGGAACACAGTTGAAAATACAGTAGATGAACAAGCATAATGTAATCTGCTGATCTATGCACACTTACAGTTAGTCAAGTATTTGTTTTGACCAAATAAAAAGCTTATACATTATTTACATTAAAAATATTGTAAATTTTGTTATAATATATATATTATTTGGCAAATGTAAAAAAATACTATTCTATTTCTAAAAAACAAAACATGTGCATTTAGTATTATGCCAAAATATTAACTTGATCAACTGTAAACTCTATATATGTGTAGATTTATCTACATAGTATTAGTTTGTCCCTTTTCCTACCCCGTGCCACGCTTGCAAGCTGCTATTTCGCTCTCGCACACGCACACACACACACACACACAGAGTGGCCTCATTTCTTGTAACTATAACTGATGCCCCTTTCCCTTCCCCCTCCCTCAACCACCATGCATTTATTAAACACTGCTTTTTTTGGAGCTCTTTGTAATTAAATTAACACAATACACACACACACACATGTAGAAACAGACGCTTACATTATTGTTGTAATCGCCCGTTGAATGCGGCAAGGTGGTGGGGAGTTGTTGTTGTTGGTGTTGCTGCAAAGCGCCAACCGTTGCGGCCATATTGCGTTCCAGGATTTCTCTCGAAGTGCGCAAAAGACCGCGACTCACAATTGTGAATGCCATGTTTGTTTTTTATTGTTGTTGTTGTTCTGATATTGTTGCCAACTTAACGGTTAAATATGGAGATTGCACTCTCTTTGTTTCTGTTGTCTCTTTGTTACTGTTCGCAGTTGTTGTTGCTTTTGTTGTCCCTGTATCAGGCAAGCGAAAAACAGTTTGCAAGCTGACGTTGTTGCTTAACTGCTGCAATTGTTGTTGTTATTGTTGTAGAGTTTATTGTTGCAGTTGCAGCGCGCATTTAACAACCGGTTTGAAAACACACAAAAAAAAAGTTGCAGTTTTGTTTGCTTTTGCGTATTACACTTTTGCTGCTCCTCTTTGAACTTCTTCGTCTTCTTCTTATGCTTCTGTTTCTTGTTGCTTCTTTGATTTCTTCTCCCGCTCAACACGACCGTTCACTTGCGCGTTCGAATTCGTTTTGACAGCGGCTGTTGCGGCGAAAAGAAATGAAAACACTGCGACGACGACGGCGACGTTGTAACAGCAGCGGCAAAGGCGACAGCGCTGTTTTCGATTTGCCTGTGTGTGTGTGTGTGTGGAGTGTTGTATGGAGAGGGGAGTTCAAGCATGGAAGAAGAAGGGCTGCGGCGGCGACGTTGCCAGAAAAATACAATACGAAAACAAACAGACACGCACACATGTATACATACATATAGTCTGTCAGCCATAAGTATTACAGACAACAACAACAACAACTACAACAGATGTTGCATGCCGGCCAATGACTTTCAAACCGTTTCACATCTTATATTTAACGTTGCAATTGAATAAAGTGAAATTTCACATTCTATAAATGCATGTAAATTTACGGTAGTTTGTATGTTTATTGATAAAGTAAACGTAAAACTTATTTAGGTCGGTGTGACAAGCTGTCTGACGGACAGACAAAATTCACACATACATACACGCACACAAATACAATTACAAATGTAACAAGCGGTCGAACGGTCGAGCGAGTTTTCTGTTTTCTGTTTTTGTTCTACTTCTACTTCATTGCTTCACGCACAAACAACACAACACGCACATACACATGCAAGCGTGTTTACCGCACACACACTTTAACTATGTAAATACATACACACATACTTGCATATGCCCAGTAATACCTTAGGTAAGGTATGTTGCAAAGCAATGCCTTCTGGTAACCTTACATGTCATGAGATATAGGCAGTATATTGCCTGACTAGGTGCTAGATGGGCTAAAAACTGAATGAAAAAAGACCACATTACAAAACCTTACTTTGGAAGGCTGAATGTCAGCAGTTTCAAAACGTTCGCTGCTCTGTTTTGTAATTCTGTTAACATATTTCTCTGTAAACTACCACGAAAGTGCACGCAAAACAGAATAAGCGAAATCTTTTCTTCTTTTTCCTTTTTGTCTCTGTTATTCTGATGATCTGCATTAGATCGCAAGCAGCAGAGCTGCAAGTGACAAGCGTGCAAGAAAAATAGAAAAAATTGTCAAATTAACAAAATAAACCTGAGAGAAGTTATATTTTGACCATGTAAGTATTGTATTAATGTGTTGTGATGACTTCAAATGCAAATAATATAATTATTTTCTAAAATTTATTGTTTTATGTGCCGTGGAATGCTTTTATACATACATATGTACATATGTATGTACATACAAACGTTTGGGTCTGATGAAAATGAAATTGTTGATTGATTCAATTGTTGCCGCATAATTGCCAAAAGTAAGTACATATAAGTGCATCATACACTGCTATGAAACAATATACATAAGTGTTAATTATATTTTTATCTATTTTTCAATGCATTACAGATTTTGACAAGACCAAGCCTGTTGCATTTTCAACTGTGACATCAACCATAATATCAACAATAACACGAATTAAATTTGTTATTCTTGAAAAAATATGAATTGTCAATTTTATTGAATAAATATATATATATTTTTTTTATTTAAAATCAATATACAATTTTGTAATTTAATTAATCTTTTTAAATGCCTTATTGGTGCCTTGCAAAGCAATGCCTTCTAAGTACCTTACAAAGCAATGCCTTCTGGAAGTGTTATTCTGGTAGCGAACGCCGCATGACCTGCTTTTCTGCCTACCAATAGAAGGTGTCTGTAATGTAGTTTTCGGAAATGGGAGTTGGAAAGGGAAATGTGAGTTAACAGAGCAATAACAGAACCCCTGCCAAACTACCTTCCAAAGCAATCGTTCTTTCAGTGTTTCACCCCTGTATAAATGCGAATGGAAGACGTCAGATTTTGTAACTACTTCTCGCATTACATGTAATGCTGCCAGCAGTACTTTTGGTAAGGGGTAAAGATTTGCTGGGTGTGCTTGGGTGCGTGCTTATGTTTGTGTTTGTATACTTCGCCTTGTTCAAATAGAGCTTCTCGTTCTCCTCTCGCACTCAGTCAATCTCTTTATAACAGCGATCCTGCAGCAGGTGGATTTAACAGAAATAAAAAAATTGTATGCTGTCATGTGCAAATTTAACAGCTGTAATGCATCAGCTGTTTGGCATACGTGCATGAGTATGCATGTACTAGATATTATATAAGTACATATGTATGTATGTATTACACATGCACAATGGGATATTTTTGCATTTCTTAGACTTTAATTAATAACTCATGAATAAAACGAGATTTTTTGGTCTAATATTAGGCATTGGGCTTATATTATCTATAGGAAATGGGACAGGAAATGGTAACGTATTAAAGGACCCAAGTTAGACCTTATAACGTATATAATTTCATCTAACCGTGGTTGCCATAGAAAAAATTGGTTGAAAATTAAATAAAAGGCTCTGCAAGGATAGAGCTCTCTTTTACATCCGTATCAGCCACAATCACTGATATTTATCAGTGATCTTTTATTATAACTGTCACAATTGGCGCTTTGACACAAATATCACCAAATATCGCTTATCTCTAGCTACAGCACGTGCTGTTTGCTCAGTTTACCAGCTGTTATAGCAACTGTTATATTAACATTTCTGTTATGTTACATAACAGTTTGTTGATTATTTTTCCATATTTTGGCATCAAAAACCCGTTGATTTGCATGTTGGAAAAAAAAGTATGCCAAACAAAATGGTTAAATTCCCCATAGTGAACATGTACATAGTTTTTGCCTTTTGGTTTACTAGGCAACAAGCACAACAAGCTGTAAGTTGGCTTAGACTGCATTTGGCCTCCAGCAGCGCAAATTTGTTGTTGTAGTTGAAGTTGTTGTTGTATTCGGAGTGCAATGCACTCGGGTTTCAATGTGTTCGTGTGTCTCTCCGACCGTGTCTGTGTGCATGTGGACGTGTATAAGAACATCGCGCGCATCGGCAGCGACAGCGGCGTCGACGTCGACAGCGGCCGACTGCCAAAGCGTCACGTAACATCCAAGCGCCAATGAATGCAAACAATTAACATCAGACAATAACAACAACAGGTTCAAGAGAATGTGCATTAGTTACCTTGCGAATCGAATCTATCAATTACTCAGCCAGCAATTTATGAAATTTCTAATTACATGCGAGTTTTTTTCGAGTTTAAAAATAATCATAATATCATAAATAATGGTTGTGTCAGAAGAAAAAGTCGTGTCACTTCACTATTCAATTTATATTAATCAACAGTGCATTAAAGTTTAAAAAGAGAGAGATACCATTAGAATCAGAGCAATGAGATAACAAGTAGTTTTTCATTGTCCAGGGCAGAGAAATATTTATTTATACTGATTAAATAGTCACATTTCAGTCCTAAGCACTTTTTCTCTTCAATAAATCACATTTCTAGTCTTTTTTAAATCGCACATTCAATTAATCTAATTTAAATCATCAAAAGGGCTCAAAAAAGACTTATTAAGTGGATTTTTGCTAAAAATTATATTCCAAATTCCTGGATTCACACCGATACTTATGTACATATGTACATACATACGTATTTGACAGTTGTCACTCACACAATTGCAACAAAGTCACGCTTATTCAATACACACACCCACAAGCAAGGCACACGATCCAATGTTCATTTTTAGCTTGGTATGCAGTTCACGTACACTGGCTTGCAAAATTATATTGTTCATCAGCGTTCTTCCTGTAATATCATCGATATGTACGTACACATGTAGAATTATTCGGTTATGTAACTTTAAAAAAAAGTTGCATATTTAATTAGGTTAACAATTAATTAATAGCTCTTGTCGTTTTATAAGATACTTTAATTTTATACTCGCACCTAACCAAACAATTTACAATCGTGATCAGCATATTAAGCGTGACGTCACAGGCGCGAGCCGCGAGTTGCCAAAAAAAAAGACTGCGTAGTTTATAAAAATTTACATTTACATGCTAATTGTACATAAATGGTGGATGAAAATAAAAAAAAATCTAGTCTGCTTTGGTGTTCAATGTATAAGTATGTACAGATGTGCGCTTTGTTAATCTGCGCTCGACATACCCACAGTCATGGACAGAAGTATTGGCAATTAGATAATCTGTCGTTTCATTACCGATTAAGTCGCATTTGTAGTTAATAATTAATAATAATTATATTTTACTTCTAGTTGATAGATAGTTCCACGGCTAATCTATTTATTAATTAATAAAAACACTTTGATTGCCAATACTTTTGTTTATGACTGTACATACACGCGACAGTTGTAATTGCGATTGCGGGGCAAAGCACAATCTACAATAATGCGTATCTGCATGTATGTATGTATGTCTTGCTGTCTGTCTGTTTATATTTAGAAGCTCAGCTCAGTTTTTATTTTCGCTGAGACTCTTTTGATTTAACATCTGTGTTTTTGTTATTTTCTGCTTTTGGCGCTCTTTCCAAGGTTTTCTTTTTCGTATATTTAAGATTTCCGCAACGCCATTTTTTTGGCGTACGTGTTGCGCCTCATTGTCGACAACAACAACAACTGATAATTTCTGATACTGGTATGCTCGCACACACACACACACGTGTACATTTGCATGCTTGTATTTTCGATTTCATTGATGCTGCGCTTCGTACAGTGGAGATAGAAGAGTTAAAGCGATGCAACATGAGGGCGTGCTGTCTCGGTCGCCGATCGGCGGTCGTTGTCGCCTCGGCTCGGCTGTCGTTGCTGTTTGGTTTTTGTATGCGGATTTTGGCACGTCGGCACCGTCGCCGACGCCATGCCGGCTGCGACAGAGTCAGTAGCCTCAGTGGCCGGAGTGCCTCTTTTTTTTTCACCGTTGCCTTTAATCTGCTTCTTGCATAAAATGACATAAAATTAATTGTGTCGCTTTGTATTTGTTTGCGTGTGCGAGCATATGTATGTGTGTGCGTGTGTGTGTTTGTGGTTGGTGGCATGACTAGAGAGACATCTGCAACGTCTACGTGCGCCATGCAACGTGTCCTTTCTGTTGTCGTAGGTTCTATGCATGTACATATGTAGTTGCTGAATTTGAGGGCAATAGGAAAGATGTGCATACATACTACTTAAGCAAGTGTGTGTATACACGTAAGTATGGATGTATGTACCCTTTAGTACCCAGTCAGAAAGTGCAGGAGCACTTCGTTTTATTATTGATGTATTAAGCAATGCTCTTCGATGTTTTTGTGTGCATTGATGATATTTCCGTTGCTAAACTATCAGAATTGTATCGTGGTTGCTTTTGGTTCTTGAAACTAGTTTAAACACAGTAAATAACTGAATTCATTGTGCTCAACTATTTTAAAAATATTTAATAAAAACCAAAGTGTGGGCTTCTTATTATTTTGTCAAAACAACTCCTAGGCCAACTGTACATCCATTGCTTATGCATGTTTACAGTTATTCATGGACATCTGGAACTGTCGCCTTATCAGCGACCTGTTTATGCTATTTTCCATTTATCGCTCTTGTTATTGTTGTTGATGTTGTTGTTGCAATTGATAAAAACAACAACAACAGCGGCGGATTTCTTGTCCATCATAATTTTGTAAGTGTCGCGCGGCAGCTTTGTGTAAAAAGATTAGACCAAGAAGTAAACAAAGCGAGGGTCGTTCCAAAGGTTTTGTATACCCTGTGCCCATTAGAAATGGTCAAAAAGTGTATAATGAATTTGTGCAAATGTATGTAAGAGGCATAAGAAGGCATCTCCGGCCCTATAAAGTGTATATATCCCTGATCAGTAACAGCAGCCGAGTCGATTGACACTTGTCCGTCTGTCTCTCCGCCTGTCCATCCGTCCGTCCGTCCGTCCGTCTGTATGAACTCATCGATCTCAGCAACTATTGGAGCTAGAGACTTCAAATTTGGAATCTGGGTTCGTGAATACAATACGCAGATCAAGTTTATTTTCAATTTTCGATACCTCAGCCCCCGCACTCGCAAATCGAAATAAACTATTACAGCCTCAAATTTTCAGATAACACAGCTTAACTTAACAGATAGTTGAAGTATAACTCAGCCTGAGCAATTAGCTGTGAAAATCCATAATTAACTATAGTATCCATAAGTAGAAGCAATCCCATTTTAATCAAAATACGACTAACCGGCTTCTTTTAAATATAAATAAAGTTTTCACTATAACAGAAACGCGTTTTAAGAAACTAAAGTGACAGACCTCGCATTAATAATAACCACAAACAGATTTGGAAATATCTTTTTAAGAATTGGGCAAATACTAGGACAAAATTGGTAAACAATTTTTAATTTATGCTCTTGTGTGTGTGGGTGTGTGTGTGTGTCGTTTGCTTTGAGCTGCCAAAGTTCAACGTTGTTTATTGGTGACACTCGAAAAAGCTTTAAGTGAATTTTATGCAGAAAATGCGTGTATTGCTAATGCATGATTAAATAATAAAATTAAAGACTTTTTTTTTACTACAAACAAAAAATAATGAGTGTGCAGAGCAATTGACCTTGCACAGCAAACAACAATAATATTCTAGCAAAAAGGCAAAACCAATACAGAAACCACAACAAAACAGAAGGAATCAAAACAACATGTGAAAAGTCTAAACAAACACTGCACAGAAAAAAAAACACAACATACACACACATTCTATGTATGTAAATATATGCATGTATGCAGACATACTTTGTGTGTGCGTGTTTATTGTATATTGTGGCATTACATTTGCTGTAATCCACACCAGAAGTGCCCCACAGTGGTAACCCTGACAGTCTGCGATGATGGAAAGGCTTCGTACAGTGTGCACTTGTTAAAAAGAGTCTGAGCTGAGTGAATTTGGGGAACTGTAACAACTTATGTATATTCCCCTTCTGAGTGTTATACAAAAGTTAACCACTTGTTACTCTTTAATTATAACCTGTTGGGGTATATTAAGTATGTTACAGACAGTAGAAGATGTGTTCACAACCTTTTTAAGGGCCAAGAACGTTTAAAAAAAGGTAGAACATTTTCAAGAAATCCAGATGAAAAGCTATTATAGTATCTATGTGGCGTTTATACTCAGCGCCCCTTAAAAATGGGTAGAATGACTTTGTGGCAATGTATGTACAGTTTGTCAAGAAACACTTTACACACTGTAAATAAATATAGTTTTTTGATTTTAGATATGAAAATAATACTCTTTTATTCAAAATTATTAAATTTTTTTAAACAATAACAATATTATGATAAGTTTGAAGTAATTTGTGAGAAAAAAAATAACAAAACTATAAATAGGTAACATAATAAACAAGAAAATCAATGATTACTCATTTTTGACACTGTCAAGAAACTCTTTACACATTTCGTTTTCAACTTCTGTTTTGCTCTCAGTCTTAGACAAAACGGTTCTTTACCGTTAACTATGCTTGTTGCGTAGCTTAATGCTGCGCTATTTTTGCATTGCTATTAAGTTGGATGTTAAATTTTGACCGGTGCACATCTTAAGAGTAATTTACTTACATTTTTAAAATGCCTGGCAAAAGGTTAAGCTTTGACGTTATCCAATTGATTTACTATAATCACCAGTTGGGCAAATCTGTTGTGGACTTGGTAGAAATGTTTTCCGTATCTAGGAAAACAATTTACAATGTCCTAAGTCGCGCGAAAAACGAAGGGACACTTGAAACAAAAAGTGGAGGTGGCCGTAAAAGGAAGATTGGCAAACGGGCAGACCGCCTAATCATGCGAAAAATTACCCAAAATCCGCAAATATCGGTTAGAACTCTTGCCAAGGAGCTTGAAGAAGAGTGTGACTTGGTGGTCTCACATGAAACGGTACGCCAGGCCATTCTACGGCATAAGTACTCCTCAAGAGTTGCAAGGAAGAAACCGCTGCTTTCGCCGGTCAATGTGGAAAAGCGCTTCACTTTTGCAGTAAGCATGATCAGTCAGCCGGCAGAATATTGGGATGACGTCATATTTTGCGACGAAACGAAAATGATGTTGTACTACAATGATGGTCCACCCAGAGTATGGCGCAAGCCATTGACTGCTTTACAAAACCGAAACGTCATTCCGACTGTAAAGTTTGGGAAACTTTCGGTTATGATTTGGGGGTGCATCTCTAGCCGAGGAGTCGGAAATATAGCATTTATAGAGAACACGATGAATGCGCAGCAGTACCTCCAAATTTTAAAAACAAATTTAAAAAGCAGTGCGGAAAAATTTGGGTTCATTACGGACAATAAGCCAAAATTTAAATTTTACCAAGACAATGATCCTAAGCATAAGGAGTTAAATGTGCGAACGTGGCTGCTTTATAACTGTGGCAAGGTCATTGATACTCCACCCCAGAGTCCCGATCTTAACCCCATAGAAAATTTGTGGGCCCACTTGAAGAAAAAAGTGGGAAAAAGGGAGCCCAAAAACCGCATTGAACTGAAAGCCACTATACTGGAAGAATGGCAAAAGATTCCCCTTGAATATGACCTACCAAAATTGATAAATTCGATGAAAAAACGTCTGCAACTTGTAGTTAATGCTAAGGGAGGACATACTAAATATTAAAATTAATTTAAAATATTGTATAATGGCGAAAAATTTTTAAGTTATAAGAGATAAAGTATTTTGTGTAAAGAGTTTCTTGACAGTGTCAAAAATGAGTAATCATTGATTTTCTTGTTTATTATGTTACCTATTTATAGTTTTGTTATTTTTTTTCTCACAAGTTACTTGAAACTTATCATTATATTGTTATTGTTTAAAAAAATTTAGTAATTTTGAATAAAAGATTATTATTTTCATATCTAAAATCAAAAAACTATATTTATTTACAGTGTGTAAAGTGTTTCTTGACAAACTGTAAGTACTACGGGTAACTTCGATACTATTAAGCATATTTAATTTTACGATCAGTATCAACACTTAAATTTAATTTATTTTTTAAAAATATTTATTTTCAATGCTCGATTTGGTGAAAAACTTTCAGATGTGATAAATTTGGAAAAATTAAAACAAAATCCATGTGAAATATGATTTGATCTTTTGTTCTATACATCTGAATTTTATTAATTATCTGAAAATATATATAAATCTATTTTTTTAATTATGGAATTTAGACAACAATCACCTCGTTATGTTGTAATTCTTTCAATATATTTACTATAATTTCCGCCAATCGCTATGTCATAGTTGGCGATGTCAATTTGAATGGAAACCTCGATACCGATGCTTAAAAATAACATCGATGCATTGGTAAATATCGGTAGCAAAAAAACATCGGGAAACATCGAGGTATCGCCTTTAAAAATCCATCGATTTCCATATATATCAATGGTTTTTTACATTCCTTCGCCTACAAGTCGAAAAATGCTAATTGCAAGAGCAGTTTTATAGCTAGCGACTTGAAATTTGCCACACATGATGAGTATCTTGGGGTCGATGTGCCCTGAAAATTTAATCACGATGCCACGGCCCCTTCGCTTTCAAATTGAAACTGAAAACGAATTACATGAGAATTATATTACAGGAGCAAATTTGACCAGCAGGGTATATTACGGTCGTGATCGTGACTGTCCAAATTATTTTATTGCGCTGTCGCATTCTTTTTAAGTTGGTTTTTTTAATGTAAATGGTCGAATCCCATTTCCATCGCTATTAATAGGAATTCAGGTTTTTCATTCAATGCAATCGCATAGTATTTCAGCAGGTGGCAGCTTTATGATAGCGAGCATAAAAAAATATAAACTTAGAAACAAACTCGAATTAGATTTTAATAAAAATATATTTCTATATAAGCAGATTTCTACGATTACAGAAGCACATCATGTGTGGTCTTTAAAAATCTTTTAAATATAGAAAAACAAGTGATATCAGATTGTACTTTCTATATGTAAACAATATGAACATTGAATTTGAAGTGTTTTGTTTTTTTTTTTTAACCCTGGGGGGTATATTAAGTTTAAGAAGGCGTGGTCGACTTCATAAATGTTTGGTTTTTTTATAATGTTAGATACTTATTTTAGAGTGTAAAAGTTTTGACTCCCTTTTAAAGAAATTGGCTCATCATATATATTTTTTGTCTTTTTTGAATTTTTAAATGGGTAACTCTCTGTTACATATATATTTCTTTTGAGTAGTATATTCAAAGAACCCCAGTGTCCATCATACAGAGTTCGCACTGTACTGTTTAGCGATAACCCCTCCCCCGCGTTGGTCAAGTGCTAAGTGGTAAATGCCAACTCCCCGTTTCGATGGCCCTTCGACCAGCACTATTGTAAATTTATAGTTATTTTTAGCTGCCAAATACGTTTTGCTTTATCTCACAACCAAAATAAGGGTAATTTGTAAAGTCGGCGACGTTGAAACTGGCACGTTAACCAGAAAAAAAAAGAAAAAAAATTGTGCGTAAACAAAATTGTAAAAAACAAAAATAAGTAAACAACAACAAGTCATCACAACTGAAAGTACTTATCTTCTTACCTTTTGGGGTCGCTTAAAATAATCAAAATGATGGATCTTTGTAAGGTGTAAAAAGGGGCATAAGAGGGCTTTAAGCATTTGCATGCGACAAGTGACATAAGAAGCAGTTTACATAACACGTTGTAAAATGTGGCTATTTGATTCGAAGTCTAACTTTTTGAATTGGCGCCCACATGAGGAGTTGCACAGAGATCAGTGTGGCCACAGCTAAAAAACGAGCCAGTGTTGCTTCTTTATGGAACACATAAAATATAATATCTTATGTCAATGTATTTCTTATAGATTTGATTTCCTTTCTAGCGGCCAACATACGAGTATACTTAACACTCTATATCAATAATATAAAAAATTATTTGCCCCTTCATCGATGTTGTCACCATATTATTGCAACAAAATTGAAAATAAATAGTGGGATTCCTGAAACATATTTAGATATCGTTGATCAGCTGTTCACGGCTGTGCCAAGTAAAAAGTGCAGTGTGCCCTAAAGATTTAAGCGATTTAAGTATTTCCATTATTAGGTTTGCTTTTAGTTGCGTCAGTCCTCACGAAATAAATTCACAGAAGACCCGAATGTTCAGTTTGTTCGCATCCAATCATAATGTAAATATTTCGCCCACTCTGATTTCAGTATTTTTTTATTAGGCACACAGTGTTTATCGATATTAACGCAATATTAAAAAATTAAATTAAAATTTCTGATTTCAAGAAATTACGCTCATAAAGTAATCCATATAATTGCTACAACAATTTATTTAATGTTTGTACAGTTTTAAATAATTCTGGTATAAAATGTTTTATAAATCAACATTTTTTTTACAGTTTTACATTGAGAAAAGAATGGACATTTCAACAAATGTAAGTTCAATGCATTTTTGGCTCTAGAAACATTACAAAACTGATTCATTGACATTACCTCGTAAATATATTGTGAATTTACTCCTACGCTCTCAAAAACTCGTCAACTTTCCCTTAAAATAAATTTCAGTAGTTAAGTTTAGTGAACCCTGTATTAAAAGAAATAGTTTTTATGTGTCACGATATCTAAATGAAAACATTGCGCAAAAAGAGTCTCACTTATACGGTTTCTCAGTAGAAAATATCGATATATCGATATAACATAAACCAATGAATTGATAGTTTTGACGACGATTGTCACGACCAATCGGCAGGCTGTCTGTGCAGAAAAAGAAGAAAAATTGCAGCGGCAGTGTGATAGATTTATTGATTTTAATATTCAAGATTTGGAAAAAGCACGCGCTAAAATCAATAAGGAAATCATTACAATGGACGCGCTGGTCAACTATAGCAGCGAGGACGACAACGACGAAGATGCTGGCTTTCAGATAAGGGTAAATACTCCATAAAAAATGATAGGACAGAAAGAAAATTATAGAATGCCGATTGTCTGTCAGCGCATTTTTTTTTGTGTATACATTTTGGCGAAGCGTGCGTGTGCCTGTATGTATATACATACATACATATGTATGTATGCCTGAGCTGTGTGTTCATGTGTGCAGGCAAATACATATGCATATGGCATATATATGTATATATATATATATAAATATATATATGTAAACAGGTGTATGTATTATACGTATGGCGGGACTTTCCTCAATCCAAAATCAAAACAAGTACACACACCTCACACTCGTTACCCCTGCCCCACTATTAATGTATGTAGTTGTACCTAGTGCTTTAGTAAAATAATGCGAATTTGCTGTTTCTGAATAGTTGCAAAATTCCCCTAGGCACCACAACCAACATTATTGGCAAACACAACAGCAGCAGCCGCAGCACCAACAACAGCTGCAGTTGCATCAACATCCTCACGAAAACGCAGCCCGCCCGCCGTTAAAGCGACTGCTGCTCGACGACGTTCACGGTCCGGCACACCGTCACAGCCGGCAACGTCATCGACATTGGATACATCATTATCTCTATTAGCTGCTGGAAAGCGTCAGAAGACTAAAAACAAAACCAGCGATCGTCACAGTCGACGTCATCGTCGTCGATCGAGCAGCAACAGCGCCGCCAGCAGCGGCAGTGACAGCAGCGTTGACAGCGTTGATGGCAAAGACAAGACTAAAAAACGTCTGGCAACGCTGTCGCCAGTGGCGCCAAATGTATTCAAGGCTGCAGTAGAACATCAAATGCCGCAAACACCTCCATTGATAACAGGCGGAGGACGACATGGTCATCATCATCATCATAGTCATCATCATCATCACAGGAGCAGGAGCAGTCGCCATAACAACAACAGCAACGCTGATGAGGTAAATTTTTGTTGTATTTCCCATAATAATTAATCAAATGCCTCCTATAAAAATTTCAAATGTGCACATATTAAGGACAATTGAGGGGAACAAATCTATTTGAATTGAAATATAGAAGTATTGTTCGACATACTATTAGTTTATAATTTTAGAATGCTTGCTAGTAGGAAAATTGGCATTATGCATATGTATATGAAATCACTATATATATATGTGCAATACAGCAATTAATCTATTTACAGATTTATGGATTGTAATTGGCATTTAATTCCAATGTGAGGTCGAGACTTTAATTAAATTTAATGCATTTAGATTTTGTACTAGCAGAATTTGTAAGATATACTATAAGGAAAACTTAAAGGCTTTAATAATATATATAGAAATATATAGTATACATGGTCATCAAACTCAGTAGCGGCAGCTACAACGACACATAAAATACGAGCTCTATTTGTAGGCAACTTTTCTATTTGGCTCCCTTAGTATTCTTAACTGGATTTAGCTTTAGTTCGTTGAATGGTGCTGATGATAGTGACTGGCATCTCTTGAGACAGTTGAATCTTGTTACTTGCCTTTTGAAAAGTGTTTTTGTGTTTTGTTGTATGTGTGTCATATTGTGTCACAATTGACCTTAAGTTCTCGTTTAAATACTCTTTATTTAAAAATAGTTAAGAACTGTTCAAGTATGAGTAGATAAAGGTTTCAGACCACAAATTATACCATCTTTTATTCATATGATATTCCCATTAGTTAACAATTAGAAAGTGTCGTTCCTCGACTCCTGCACGCATATTGAAATATTTATGAGAGGTATTTAGTCATAGTTTAAATTTGTTTTACTGTTGTCAATACGTAAATACATGTGTGCAGTTACGTGGTACATGGTATCGATGTACATTGTTATGCATAATATACATTCTAGTTTATAGTTTTCCATTTGATGGTTTTGTGCCCTTTCCAAATATGAATCTATAAATTGATTTTTTGTTTTGTCTGGCTGCTTTCTTTGGTCCGTTTTCCTCGACGACTGGCATGTGTCTGTATGTGTGCGTGTGAGTGTGAGCGTGTGCGTATGAGTGTGTGTGTGTGTGTGTCCGTGTATGTGTCCAGCAGGAGCTGTTCATGGCCTTTATAAATTTATTGGTGTCGGAATCAAGGTTGTTGTAATTACTCTCTATTAGCAACTATTTTAATCCTAACTCTTATTTCGCATTTTGTTATTAATACGTAATTAAGCTTAAAACTTTTATGCAACCTTTATATTTATATATGACTAAAATATACCATTTTATTATTGTTATTATTATGTAAACAAACCCAAACCAAAAAAAAAAGAAAACAAAAACAAAAAAAATAAAAAAAAGTCTCGACCTCGACTCGGACGGCGACACGACCTCGAATTCGACTTCGACCTCGACGTTGACATACTGACCTAGGGACTTGTAATACTACAATAAACCGATAAGCAATAGACGCGACTGTTTTAGAGTTATTAGAGTTGTTCCAACGCGCCCAACAGGGTATGTGTGTCCCACTCCTTTAACTCCTTGAAACACACACTCTGACCGCATGGTTGCGACAAAGAGAGAAAGATGATCGAGACGCATCAATGTGAGTATTGCAACAAATAATAACAATAAAAAAAAAACAAAACTTAGCATATTTAATCTACACACTTATCAACAACAATCCACCGGAAAAATCCCCCCACCAAGTGTGAGATCAACGCAGCGCGAAAAACTTTACATCTTTTGCAGCATCGGAGCAGGCGATAAATCTAGCATGCAACATCCGCATGGACAATCTACAAGAATGGGGCAAGAACGAGTCCACGCATCTTTTGTTGGGTTCTTTTACAACAACTTTGGGCCGGCGGCCTAACAAATTTCTCATTTGTTTAATTTTGATTTAATTATAAATTGGATTTAATCAACTTTTTGTTTTCCAGTTGCGGACAAAACATTAATATAAAATCCTGCTGCTTGTGTCTTCTCATTGCAGGAGGCGCACGGACGCGGTCGACATCGCGACTCAGAGCGTAACAGGGATAAGGATCGTGATAAGGACTACAACAAGGTAAAGGTTATAATTTTAGTTAAGAAAGACTCTTGTTTTATACCCTATGGGGACTAGATTAAGTTTCTTAAAAGTATGTAAAAGGCGGAAGATGGCCTGACAGACCGTGTCTGTATGTGCACTTGGAATTCAGAGACTATAAGAGCTAGAGACCCTAAATTCAGAGAACAGACGCTTATTATACATGCGAACTAATAAAATATTGTCAAGTCCATTTCCATCATTTCCCGTCAATTGGGAAAAACTACCATCACGTTCAAGATAGAATGAATATCAGTCTACTAAACTTTTATTAATTTCGTAAATGGCTGCTTTTATTTTTTAAGCAACCGTTAAGTGTTAAAAATGTTTCGTAAAAGTATTGCCATCTCATCATTCTCTCTACGAATTCGAATTCAGCAGCAGTCAAGTAGTGTCGAAATATAAAGTTGTCTTAAGTTGTTCAATTATATACATTCCACATACTAAAGTTGTATTGTCTTAAGTTATAGGCTCTTTCCACGACGGGCACATTTGGCTCATTCGACGTCATTTTCAACATTCGGACCGAATGCTCAGTTCATGCCTGTACAAAATCTCAGAAGGCTTGAATGTTCAGTTCGCCAACATTCAATCTGAATGTTGAATTTCGTTGCCATTCGCCCTGTCGAATTTTAGTTTTTTTTTTATCGAACGCACAATTTTTATCGATATTAACAGCTGCCGCTAATATAAAAGTGAGTGCAATATTTAAATTTCAAAAAATATCTGAGTTTTTGGAGAAATCACAGTACTAAAATACTCCATAATGATGCTAGAATACTTAAATTAAATATCTTACGGCTTTTATTAATTATAATGCAACTAAAGTCTGTAATATGTTTATCACAATTAAGCCGGTTATGACAAATGTTAGTTTACAGTTACACATTTGGGCGTGGAAATCCAAAAATCGGGCACATTCAAATGTGAGCGAATGAGCCAAATATTGTTAAAAGACCCTATTAAACTATATTAGGTTAAAAGGATGAAATCAATCAACCTTTGTGATTAAAAGATACAAGCAAGCATAAGAGATGACGTTTTGTTACAAAAATATAAGTTGGTATCGATTTGGACTTGGAAAAATGTATTAAACTTATTTTTAGTATGATTTGGAAGAATGTAATTTTATTTTGCAGATTATTAAATATAATAACCTTATCTCGTTATTATTTTATTAGGCTTATTATGATGACATGTTGTGTTACGTTACTTAAATTTCTTTATGATTTTTTATGAGAAAATCTATGCAAAAATAAATGTATTTTAACTTATTCTTTTTAAGAATTAACTAATATATTTATCAGCATTTAAGTATTATTTTTGTCTTAATTAAGCTATTTATGCTGCCGAAGAGATTTTGTTTAAAATTCGCTATAATATAGACCCTCCATTTTCTAAGCAAATAATTACCTTTCTGTGAAATTGTTTGTATATACAATTAATTAATTAATAATGGAATCGACAATTATCCAAAAATAGATATTCGTGCAAATAAGTATAAGTGCCAATCTCATCTATATCTCATTAAATATAAATATTATATATTATTTATATGATACCCAAAATAGACTGCTACTCAAATTTCAATTATCGGTAAAAATATTTTTAAAAATTTAAGTAAATCTCGTAGAGATGGGCCTCCATTTTAAGGCCTGACTTTTCGGGGATATCGCGCTTCGTGCGAAGATTTTTAAAAAAAGGCCTAAGGGACACGAAGCCCGAATAGGCCGATTTTATCAATCGGGATAAAATCCACGACATCCACATTTTTCAAAATTAAAAGCACTTTTTGATGGTTTCGTGTTATTATTGTCAATCACTTTAATTAATCGCATTACTATATATGTAGCTGTAGCTAAATCTTATTTGTATTTGTAAGCAAATTTTAAATTTAATATTGCATAGTTGCAGTCGATATGTACTTAAATTGAGAAACGGGTAACTTGATAGTCGGGGGAATCTCCTATAGCGTTCTCACTTCTTCAGCTTAGACTGTAAACTATTTGCCTCTCACTCTTAACGATGCTATTTGACATTAAATCAATTGTAATTTCACTTTAATTGTAAATACTTTTTTCTTTGTTAATTTTTCAGAGCGATCGCCATCATCGCACCAAAGACAGTGATTATAAGCGTGAACGCGATCGTGAGCGTGAGGATCGTCGTCATGGCAGCGGCAGGGACAGAGACAGGGATAGAACAACTTCACGACATCACAATAAGGATACACGCTACAGCGATAGCTCTCGCTCACACAACTCATCCACCACATCCTTGACGTACAAATCTCAGTCGCAGCAGCATTCGCAGCGTCGATCGTATGATGAGCGCAGTCGTCGTCGTCGTGACTCGCGCTCCCGCTCACGTTCGCGTTCTCGCTCCCGTACGCCCGTTGGCACGCCCCCAAATCGCAGACATCAGTCCCAGTCGCAGACATCCCGCAAATATCGTGGACGCGAATCCCGCGACTCGAGCAGCCGTTCTAGATCGCCGACCGATCGTTCAAATGCAAATGCAAATAGGCCAAATGATGTTGAATCACAGTCCCGGGGCATGACGGCAACTGGACTACTAATAGGCAAATTGGGAGCATCATCATTGGCGGCTGCAACAGCTGCAGTAGCTGCTACTACTGCCCCAATTGCCGCTGGAAGCTCATCTGCGGGCGCAGGAGGAGGTGCTGGCTTATTGCCCACACCCAACTATGCACCCAAAATACCATCGTTAATGTCCTTAGAGTTGAGCACGCCGCCAATTGTCGATACACAGCCGGCAGCTCTACAGCTCCCCAAATACTACAATCCGGGAATTATCAATGCCAATCGCTATGCAGAACAACAGCAGAAGCGTAAACTGCTTTGGGGCTCTAAGAAGAGCGATGACTCGGCCAACAAATGGGGCAATGCTCATTTCTCTCAGGACTCGGATGGCAAAGTGGCATCAAAGTTTATGCGACTGATGGGCATTAAGAATACCAATAATAACAATACCGACAACAACAACAGCAGCAGCGCGACCAGCAGCAGCAGCATTACTACCAGTAGCAATAATAACAGCAACCCTGATAACCAGGCCGAATCAACAACAGAGCCAAGCACCAGCAGCAGCAATGGCAACAGCAGCGTCGTCGCACCTGTGCCCACAGATGTCCAGCTTCGTCAGCGTATGTTCTCCAACATGGAGCAACAATATGAGGTGGCACGTGCCGCCACTCATACAATGCGGGGCGTGGGACTTGGATTTGGTTCCCAGCCACGCAGCTACTGAAGAAGAAGAAGAAGCAGCAGCTGCACTTTAAAAACCGGAACACCTGAGTGCAAGTTGTAAATAGGACGACGCCACATCGACACTCAATAGTCACATTCAACTGTTCTTAAATAGCAATATTTATTTGTTATATAACAAAAGATTTCTCTATTTTTTTTATTATTTCAAATAAATTTGCAACAAATGTTCCAATTGTTGAGTTTTCCTAACGGGGAGGGTTCTGTTTCGGCATATTACATATGTACTATATTTGAGTTCCCAATAGAACTTGAGTTCATATGATGAATATATTCGGTACAATTTTTGTACGGAAAATATCATGTGGTGGGGATCACATCCCCACAGAAAAAGGACGACATCCAGAGACCGTCACAGCTCGGTTGTATTTTAATATGAAAGAATCAAGATGGATCGGTTTATAGAATATAGAGCGAAGATTATTGTACATAATTCATACAATACTTACTGCATTTTTCTGATGATTCAATGGGATTTTTATTTCACTATTATTATCCATTTCAATATCAAATTTCAATTCGGTTTTGACATTTGTAAAGAAAAACAATTGCAGAATACAAAATCGGTTTACTTTGTAAGAACACGGAATAATTACTTCCCTTTTTGCCCAGCATATGCAAAAGTTATAGCGTTTTCCAATAGGATGATTACTTTTGCCCCACCCTGTTAATAAAGGCCTGACTGAGTGATAAATCATTGTTGAGAGCAAATGGTTAGACCTAGAAGGCTGTAATTATTACAAAACATAGCTGATGTAATTTGATCGTGAAATAAATCGTTGTTTTGCGAAAAACTAACTAAAAGTGGGTCAAAATGTATATATAGATTCTTATAAATATATAAAGTTCTCTTTAATAGATGAGAATTGTTTACGCCTTTAAAAGTACAGCTTCGATACAAATTCAAGTTGGATAGATTTTAGTAAATGTATTATAATAAACAGTATTTGAAGTAATTATTTTTATAAAGATAAAAACGGACATATATTATTTAGCAAAGAAATAAAATACATTTTCTTGGTTTTTCATTTTTCTTTTATAAAACTAGAATTGCTTATGGTTATTAGAACAAGTAAGAAAATGAATTATTAAACCTAACTATTTTAAACTAGTTTTAAAAACAAAAAGCAAATACATATATAAGTTTTTAAGTCAAAACAATTATATATTTGACTAACTGTTTATAGTATTTAGTTATGCTAAAACGTCATGATTGTGTAAATTGACTGAAAGCAACTGCGAGACTGGCGTTATCTGTTAAAGGCAATTTTCATTTGATAGATAAAAATTCAACATTTAAAAACAAACATATTTGCACACCCTTTGATAGTTTATCGCATAGAGAAATAACGCTCAATAAGTTAATAACAAATTATAATAATATAATAAATATGACGGATAAAATAAATGTATTTTCAACTTGATGCTGTCAGAAAAAGATTTGATTTAGCGGGAAAAAGGCAGCTGAGCGTCACAGCATCGAGCATTTTGGCATGCACACGAGACACGACTATCGAAAGTGCAACTATCGATAGTAACGATTACAATAACAATAATCAGCTGAAGCAGCTCTTGTGCCACGCAAAATAATAAATTAGTTATTTTGTAATTTAAATCATATACGGCCAAGGCAAATAAGAAGGCATTGTGCAAGGAAGCGCGCAGCAGCGGGACGAAGACAGCAGGCAGCATGTCGTGGCTAAACAACAGCCTGAACACCATTAAAGGACAACTGACGAACTTGGCCCAGGAGGTGTTGGCCGACACTGCCGGACCCGGCGATGAAGAGTATCGGGGATCGGAGCTAAACACTAAAACGGCACTGGAACTGCTAACCGAGACGCAACTGCAGAAGGAGCAGGCGGACAAGGCATGCGAGGATAAAGAGCGTGAGGTAAGGTCATGGCAGGCCGAGGGGAATACCCCCAATTGCAATTGTTGTTGCTGTCGTTGTTGTTGGTGCTGCTGCTGCTGCTGTCATCGTTGCAATTGATTTGATTTGTGTATGTGTTGAGCATTTGCCGCTCGATTGAAGCTGCAACTGGCCAAAGTTGAATGCACCACACTTATAGGACTTCCTGCCTAGGCTGCTCCTTACATGCTCCCAGCAACAATCGACAACCAGCTACCGACAACCAGCAACTGACAACTTGCAACTGCCAACATGCAATATTTTGTGTACATAATACACATTTAAAATGTCGCTCCTTTGCCCAACAGATTGCCGCACTACGCAAGCAGATTTCAACACTAAAAGGCCAAAAAAATAGCGAAGGTTTCGACGGCAGTGGCAATGTTGATGCCACAACGGCGAGGCACAGTGAGGCAAAATCGTCGGTGAGTTGTAAAAAATTAGAATTGGGCATATGCCGTGTTTCGGGTATCGACGTGCGAGTTCGGTTGCACACCACGAGCCCAAAGTAAAAAAAGAAGAAACAATTTTTTATTTAGTTTATTCCTTCGATTTTTAACAAACATAGGAATCAGTTTTATAGTAAGTTCGTTAAAATCCCATTATATAGTTCTTATGTTCGATCGAGTTCATTTAACGTTATTTATTTATTCAGACAAGAGAAAGCTTAGAAATTAGGGCGCTAGTCAATGCATATAAATTATTATGTAAATTCAACTTTACATTATTTAATTGTAAGTTACATACAGTCGTGTCTGGACATACTAGTGAACTAATTATGGCAAAGCCTGTTCACAGTTTTTAAGGTTGTCTACTATATCCAGGTGAAAATTGTTGCTCAAAAACTCGATATATTTCCTCAAAATACACTTTGTGTATATAAATTCATTAAATTATCATTAAAATAATTTAGTAGGAAAACATAAAGGTATGTAAGCTTATTGAAACAATTCTGCGTTCACAAAGTGACTTTTGAAACGCTTGAACAGCTGATTTTGTAACGATTAGGGGAATACCCACTTTCATTTTTGATTCCTTCTTGTGTTTTTGTGGGTTTTTGTTTGAAATTGCTTTCAATATTCTTTATCACTATTAAGAGGTTTTGGATTGTTTACTTTTTAGAGTGGTGTTCCCTATTTAGAATGCTGTTCACTATATAGGATGTCCACTATAACCACACACAACTGTACTAAGAGAAAATCAATTGAACAGTGTTACAACATAAATATAATAACTATATCTAACTATACGTTTTACTATAGTTAATCAATTAATTACCATATTTGTGATTTGTCATAATTAATATTATTTTAATTTACATTTCATTACAATTGCAATTGTTTTATTTATTTTGTAATATTAATATTAATATTTATAGTTACAATTAATTTATAAATCGCTTGAATAATTTGTTGAGTCAATCAATAAAATTCACTCCGAACAATCGAACTTATTACAGTTCAAAACGCAATTCGACAAAATGATAATGATATAATCTTTTACAAAACAAATACATTGCAATGGCGTATTACACGATTTTGTGAGGAATGCAGAACTTAAGACTTATTTTCTATAGAATGCTTTATTTTGAGTCTATTTTGTTTCTTTTGTTTTCGTGTACAAATATTTGTTATGTGGTTGTTGGTGTGCTTCTTAAAACCTGCGGGCGTGATGGGCCGACAAAATCCCCATCACTACAGTATAAATGCTGCAAAACAGTTTGGTTAACAGTCGGCGTGGCAACATCATATAAGACTACGCCAATTGGCAGCAGTCCAAATGAAGTCACAACTGTTGCAGCTGCTGCATTTCCGGTTTGCAACACCGACCAAATGGACCGTGTGCTGGATACCTTAGTTTTTGTATGTGTCTCCATATATGTATATACTATAATACAGATATATGTATATATAAGTATATGTTTATATGGGAACTTTGCTTTCCATATCATTTGCTGTTTGCCCGCGCTGTTTGCACGCAACGATAAGCAAATGGGCATCGCCATCGGCGTTCGTTGCACGTCAAATGTTCTCTCGCTCATATCCCTAAATTAATATTTAAATTGTGATAAGCACAGGCAGCTCAGGAGCAGGCAGTGCCTTGTTGGCTTATCTGTAGCTCCAGCCCCTGTCCCAGCCGCTGCTTCGTTTCTCTGCAACGTGTGTTGTCTTATCAATGGTTACCTGCTGCCACATTATGTTGCGCACACCGATAAGCAGCAGGCAGCTTGTCTATCTTTCCCCCCCCTTGTTTAACCCCATGCCACATAGTACAACTATTATTATTTACTTGCCGCTCTTCTATGGAACTTTACGTTTAGTTTTCTATTTGATTTCAAATTACGTTCTATTTGCCCGCTCTCAGTCATAAATCGGATGTGGTATATTTTTCGCCCATATGCTCTACTCCTGAATAAGCCATATCTATGTATATATGTATATGTTCATAAGTGAATCCTCGTCATCTGCCCGCCACCCTGTTTGTTTAATTTACCGAATTATTTCTGATTAAGTCGCCTATCAATCCGTACCCCTGCTCAGCGTTCTTTTATGTGAACCCGATACCCTCAGACACTTCCCCAAGCGACCTGCGACCCAACTGATATCATTTTTGGATTGGGCGAAGCTTCTGTGACATGGGCTTGAGTTTTATATCTATCCTTTATTTTTTAAATGCGACTGTTTAGCCAGCTTGTGCACAACTGTACCTAGCTTATACCCATCACAATGCCTTGCAGAGGGTGACATAAAGCTATGCAGAAGTTGGGAAAATGAAGATAAATTATTTTACAACAAATAGGTTTATCCTATTACTGGCTTTGTTTATCTGTAATAAGAATATTATAAATTATTCATATTTATTTAAATTACTAATATAATTATAAATATTAAAATTTAAATTTGTTATTTAATTTATTATTTAAATTTTATTATTTCATATTTCTTTCAATCAGTTATATGACAGAAGTATATTGAAATGCTCTTAATTAATAATGTTTAGTATTTATAAACGTGTGCTATTTATATACTAATTTATATTTTTAAAAATTTGATTAAAAATGTTTTGTTTAAAATATTTTCTATATTTTACAAATAAAAGCATTAAAATTGTTTACGATAAATATTTTATTAAGTAACTGTATTTCAAATTAGTGCACAACTGTGCCTAGTTTTGTACACATCACAATGCTTTGAAGAGTGTGGCATTGAGCTAGTCAAATGTTGGGCAAATGAAGATATATTACTTTGTAAAGGATAGCTTTATCTTTTTACTAAGTTTGTTTATTAATAAGAAGGTTATAATAATTACTATTCATTTATATAATTTTATATTTATTATTATTATTATATAGGGAACCTGGCCGTAATATACTCTGCGGTAGTACAGGGCGCCGCTTAAATTCGTTTTTAGACCCTGTATTATAAGGGTATAGAATGGTATTAAGTTTGTCAAGTGGCAAGGGTCTAAGGAAGTCTGACAGACCCCATAAAGTTCTATATATATTCTTGATCAGCATCAACAGCCGAGACGATATAGCCATGTCCGTCTGTCCGTCTATTCGTCTGTGTGTATGAGAGCCTAGATCTCAGAAACTATAAGAGCTAGAGATTTGAAACTTGGTATGTTGGTCCATCTATGGGTTAAGCAGAACCAGTTTATGGTCAAATATTGCCACGCACCGATAAAAATCCCATATAGGTTTATATATATCTAAGTTTGTTACCATTATTTCCTTTTTTAAGAATAAGTAAAAAGTCTCTCATAGTCGACTTCGAGTGTAGCCTTTCCGACTGGTTTCTTATCATATGCAATTAAGGAATAGTCGAAAGTTTTACAGAATAAGTAAAGGGTATCTCATAGTCAGCTACGACTGTAGCTTATCGTTCCCTACTATAGCTTTTCAAGCCTTTAGCTATCAAAATGCTCTTGTTATGAGCTTCTTCATGATTTGTGGGCGAATGGAGGGTGTATCTAAAATTTAAGATAAACTTGATACATACATATGTATAAGTAGTGCAGTTAGATCAAGTTCCAGCTTCTAGCTCTTACTATCTCTAAGATCCTTTTATCAAGCCGGTCAGTCGAGCGCGCGTGACTTTAGGATCCTCTGTAGAAGTATTAAACAAAGTATTTTTATAATAAAGCGATTGTTTTTACTTAGGATATGTATACATACTATATTTAAATATATCGCTGGAAATTGATGTTGTTTGCGACGAGAGTAGTTTGGTTACGATAATCTGGCAAAACTGGACTGCGACTATTGATGCGGAAGTTGTTTATTATTTAAATAATATGATTAAAAGGTAAAATGTTCAAACATGTTTTTAGGCATATTAATAATTATATTATAACAATCAGTTGTGAGTTTTCAGAGCTCGACAACCACCAAACAATAGTTCTCTGTACATGAATTATAAAGTAAATAATTTTGAACAAATTTTTAAAAATCTCCTTTATGTGTCTGTCAATCGCTATGAAACTTGCAGCAAATTGTTCAACGTGTGTTATAGGATATTTCCACGAGCATCATCATTTGACTCATCCGCTCACATCTGGATGAGCCTGATTTTTGGATATCCACGAACGAATGACCTACTGTAAAATTACGTTTGTCAGAACAGCTGATTGGTCTTAAAGCAGGCTTTATTATGATAAACATTTTACAGTATTTAGTTGATTTATAATTATTAAAAGCCGTAAAATATTGAATTTAAGTGTTGTAGCAAAAATATGGAGTATTTTTCTACCATGATTTCTCAATAAACTCAGATGCATTTTGAAATTTAAATTTCGCGCTAACTCTTTTATTAGATGTCAGCTGTTAATATCGATAAATATTGTGTGCTCGATAAAAAATACTGAAATTAGACAGGGTCGTTAGCAACGAATGACATCATCTAAATTGGATGACGGCGAGCCGATCATCCAGGCCTTATGGGATTTTGTACAGGCATGAACAGAACATTCGGTCTGGATGATGCAAATGGCATCGAATGAGCCGAATGTGCTGTAGTGGAAATAGCCTATTATACTTCAACAATCTTTAAAATTAAACTGTGATATCTTGAAATTTGAGGCTGTCGTAATTTTTAATTTTATTCAGAAGCCTACATTCCATATTTAAAGTCTCTAGCTCTTATAGTTGCCGCTGTCCATTGAATCGGCTATTGATACTGATAATAAAAGAATTTATATAATTTATAGAATAGGAGATATCTCCTTATGCCTGTTTCATACATGCGCACAAATCCATTATACCCTTTTTGCCCGTGGACACAGGGTATGAAAATAATTAATATTTCAAAAAGGTGGGCTTCTTTTTTAAAATATGTTTTATTTGTAATATTTTCTACATTTTACAAATAAAAGATCTTCAATTTGATTACGATAATTAATATTGTAGGATCACTTTATTTTTTTCAGCACACAAAAGTATCTGAACTCCCTCTTTATAATATCTTTGATATGCTTTTTATTATACTAGTAAGAAATTCCGAAAATAGCCTGCTGATTTCATATCTTTATTATTAGCGTAAATTTTACAGCTTCAAATGAAGCGAAGTGATAGCAATTTGCTAAGCGGTTGCATTTAGTGTAGTCGTAAATTCAAAGAAAAAAGTTGTATGCGTTATACAACACTGGATGAGATTGCTAATATCCATTAGAGTTCAGATATTTCATTCCTTGAAATTTGATTGCTTTCTCAAAGCTGTTTGTCCAGCCTCTTTAAATTTCAGACTTTATAGTCTCTTATTTTTCTAGCACATGTTATATTTGAAACGTCCTCTAAACATTTGCTTGGTAACTAACCTGTTGTGAGTACAGATTATAAAACTGAATATGCAGTTTAGTAGTATTTTTTTGCTTTCATTAAAACAAGTTATATGATCTTAAAGGATATACATATATAGTTTTTCTGCCATATATTATACATTTATTTATTTTTACAGTACGTAAATTTTCTCCTTGAGCTATTTTGGTTCAAAAATAATCCAGGTGTCACTGTGCTAGCTGGATGTCGGATGTTATCTGTGGGTGTTTTATTTATTATCTAAATGGTGAATCGATCGATAGTCGCCGCCATATTGTTTTGCATAATTGCGCCAGGCGGGTTGGCGATAAGAGACGACGACAACTGGGAGACGAACCCATTAACCATTTGAACCATTTGTGGTTAAACTTGGTCGATTGTTATCTTATCCGGGCATACGGATGCGATGGCCAGGACTCGATGATGACAACTGTTGGCTTATCAGTATCGAAAGGTTTTTCTGTTTTGTTGGGGGGTGTTGCAAATGGGGTTGCTAGGGGTTGGGATGTCTGCCTATATAAAGGCGACTCACCTGCTCATTGTCATTCATTTCATTTCGTGCGATCGTCAACCTATTCTCCCGGTTTCCGACTCCGTCTCAGGCGGATTCTATTGCAGCCCGCATAAAGTGTTAATTTCTATAAACGTTTTTTAAGTTTTTACATATTATTTTTTTTTTGCTAGTGCGTTATTGTCGTTGTCGCTGTTGTTATTGTTGTTGCTGTTGCTTGGCCTAAAAAAACAAAAACGTAATTTGCATTTGAAAATCGTGTGAAATTTTCCAAAAGAAGGTCAACACACACAACAGCACACTACAAAAGTATTTTTCCGTCGTGCGAGTTTTTCTTTTCTTTTCGGTTTTGTTTGTTTTTTTTTTTTGTATTTTGTATTTTTTTCTTTTTTGCTTGACTCGTGCCGGAAGTTGCGACTGCAGTTTTCATCTGAGGTGAGTTAAAGTTCCCCCCTGTAGCCCCTCCTCAAAATATTACAAAAAACAAGCCGGTCAGCCGAGCGCACGCGACATTAGGATACCCTGTATCAGACTCTTAAAAACTTTAATGTGTTTTTGCAAACACTTACCTACATAAATAAACACAAGAAACACGTAGTCAAATTTTATACTTTGCTGGGTAAATTTTACTTGCTTCTTCCTGATTAAAAATGTTTGTTGAATATGTTCTGACTTCATTATACGAACCGATACAAAAAACTACTTACTTATCATGTGTGTTCTAAAGTTTATAGTCATAAAATTTCCCTAGTTATGGTTTTTTTTTCGATATGAGGTCAAAGGGGGAATGGCAGCCAAATTTAAAAATCATTTTTATCTGCGTATGATATACAGCCACCTACATCCCAAGTTTGAAAGAGCTAGCTCTTATATTTGCTGACATAGACACATTTATACAGACGGACGGACAGGCGGACAGATGGGCAGGCGGAGAGACGGCCAGGCAGACTGAAGACCAGGTAGACAGACGGCCAGGCAGACAATGGCTGTTGATATTTTATAGGATCAGAGATGCCTCCATATGCCTGTTACATACATTTGCACAAATCCATAATACCCTTTATTGCACTTTTTGAATAAGCACAGGGTATAAACATGATAAAATTGAATACTAAATATGTATTTGCCATGCGCCAGCAACTCGAAGCCAAATTAGTTTAATTGTTCAATTTAAACGCAATGATTAGACGAGTGGGGGCAAATCTCTGACTCTGGCTCGACGAGCACGCACCCTGGCGTTGATAATGAGTTTAAGCGGAAGGATGAAGGGGCTGGAGTGCGGAGAGGATGACTATTGCTGGGGGGAATGCAATGGGAAGCAGCATCAAATTAAAAGCTAGTTGACATGTGTGCTCAGGTAATGAAGCGCTGCTCATCACATTGCAAGGAGATCAACGAAGCTACAGATGAAGTGAGACCATAGGCAGAGAGAGAGAGAGAGAGAGAGAGAGAGATAGAGAGGGAGAGCGAGTGGTTGGGAAGTTGGCATGCACTGGGCCGGAAGCACGCCATGTTGGCATCGTCGCGATCCAACAACAAATATAAACTATTTGGCATTAGTAACTAATGTTACATGTCAACTACAAAACGAACAACTAAAATATGAACAGAAAAGGGGTGAACGGGAGCAAGAAAAGTGAGATGACATTTGGTTAGATACCTAACGATTGCGTTAGATCATCATCATCGAAAAGTTCTCCAGGCAGAACCATACATCCCTGCCATGTCCATGCAAAGCGACGCTAATCAACACAAGTTTTAAAGTGAAGGGTAGTGTTTTGGGTTTGGAGGTGGTTAGTTGATGGTTTGGTCGTTTGGTGGTGCTTAGGTGCTGCCATTTTGGGGCCACGTCAGTTCCAAACAGCGAATCGTGTTCCATTTGACAAAGTTGATTTGTTACGCTCGGTCAAACTGTGTCAAATGGCTTTCAGCTGCATTTGTTGTTGTTGATATTGATGTTGTTGTTGTTGTTGTTGTTAGTGGTTGGTGGCGGCGACGGTGGGGCTGCCATTGGTTCTGCCTGTTAGCCATGGATCGATCGGAGGAGCCTTGTCCAATTTGCGTGTCAATCGCTGATCATCGCATTTTCTGTTTTTTGTTTTCATGTTCGTTTCACAATATTCACTTGTTTTAAAAAATGTGACAGAGAAAGGGAGAGTGGCTGAAAGAGAGAAAGAGAGAGGGAGAGGGAGAGAGAGAGAGAGAGAGAGAGAGAGAGAGGGAGGAGAGAATAACACATTTTTAAGTTATGGTTGATGGCAATATTATATGAAAGCTTAACTAAAATGTTGATCTTAAACTCATTTCCTGGTTTCGGTTTTTGCCAAATATTTGTGTATAGCGTATAACTGTGATCTGGATCTATATGTGGATTAATATCCGAGGATCTTAGAGCTAGAGACATCCCTTTTGCTAGGATATTTCCTTTACTTTGTGCAGAGGATTCATAATAATTTTGTGGAAGAACCTAGGATGACAAGCTTAGTCGATATAGCCATGTCTTTCTGTCTGTTTGTCCGTCTGTCTGTCCGTCTGTCTGTCTGCCTGTTTGTCTGTCTGTCCGTCTGTCCTTCTGTATCCATACAAACTAGTCCCTCGGTTTAGAAGCTATCTTGATGAAAGTTGGCACATGTACGTCTTATTTTCATAGGCAGTACATACAATAGTGTCTGGGTATAGTGAACACCCTATATAGTGAACATCTCGATATAGTGAACACTCAAAAATTTACTGATGAGGGAGATTGACATCTCCTGAAACAGCTGTATACCAAGCCTAGTTCCTTGCCTTGTTGGCAGGTATTTTTGTGTTTTTTGTTGAATTTTGATACTACTGTCATATCGACAAGTAAATTGACCTCGAGTAGGCTAAACACCCTATTTTACCAAGTAAAAAGATCGCTAATATGACAGAAATATTCCATTTTTAATTATTTCTTGTTCTTTTTGAAATGGAGTACTCTAATTTGTGAACAATCAAAAACCTCTAAATAGTGAAGAAAATTTTTAAGGCAATTTCAAACAAAAAGCAAAAAAAAAACACAAGAAGGAATCCAAAATGAAAGATGGTATTCCCCTAATTTGTATTGTTGTTCACTATATCCAAACTAGAATGTATGTTAGAAACGACAGGTTTGGAACACTATATCACATATGTATGTAGCTGTCATAGAAACTAATCTTTGGTAACAAAAGTTTCTTGGTGTTTGAGATATTTGGACCAAACTGGCAGATTATGCATTTAGTGTTATCTTATATATCCTGACCAAACTTGGTTAAAATCGGACAGCTATATATAGTTAGCTATCATATAGTAGTTGATATAGGAACAATCGGTTGAAAATTAAGGTTAAGGTATGATAAACTATCTTGTTTGTTAAGATTTCTCAACCAAACTCACAGATTATGTATTTGGAATTGTACAATTGCGCTAAAATTGAGCTACTGTAAATAAATCGTCCTCTATTACGAATTTTTATACCCTGTGCCCATTGAAAATGGGCAAAAGCGGTATAATGAATTTGTGTGAATGTATGTAACAGGCAGAAGGAAGCATCTCCGACCCTATAAAGTATATATATTCTGAATCAGTATCAATAGCCGAGTCGATTGACACCTGTCCGTCTGTCTGTCCGTCCGTCTGTCCGTCCGTCCGTCTGTCCGTCTGTCTGTCCGTCTGTATGAACGCGTGGATCTCAGCAACTATAAGAGCTAGAGACTTCAAATTTGGAGTGTAGGTTCCTGAATACCATACGCAGATCAAGTTTATTTTCAATTTTCGCTACCAAGTCCCGTTGGTTTTAAAATTGGAAAAATCACCATAACATAAGCAATGTTAAAGCTAGAGACTTGAGATTTGGCACACATGATAAAAAGTGTAGGTTTTATGTGTCCTGAAAATTTCATTGCGATGCCACGCCCCCTTCGCCCATAATTTGAAATAGCTGATAACATGAGCAGTTTTATAGGTAAAGACTTAAGATTTGGCACACATGGTAAGTATCCTACTCTAAATGTGTGGTACAATTTTCAGTGCGATCGGATATTGAACTCAGAAGTTATTCAAGAAATAAATTTATGCAGCGCAGCATAAGCGTTGCAGCGCAGTAGCAGAGCAGTCGCTGCGCCGCGTCGACGCGTTTGTTCATGTATGTTTGATATGCCTTTCGTCTGCTGTGGCGCTAAACATAAACAATCAACAGCCGCAGTCCAGTGTTGCCAGACTATCGCAAGCAACCTACTCTCGATGTAAGCAAAATCGACTTCAAGCGATATATTTAAATCCCATTATAATAAAAAAACTTTTCTTTGAAGACCTGCACAGGGTATCCTACTGGCGCGCCCGCTCGACTGATCGGCTTGTCTATATAACGAAGCTTATTTTTGTCCCCTTTAAATTAGCTATATAGAAGTTTGACTGTATTTCCTGTTTTCCAAAACATCCTGAAAAGATGCACTGTCAAATAGCAAATTCTTTATCTACACAATTGTCATTGCTTGTAATTCATTCCTGTCTCCCATTTTCTCTCCTTTACCCATTCTCCCATTTTAAATATTACATTGCTAAGTAAAAACTTTCTATTCGAACTAAACAATATTTTTTTATACCCTGTGGGGGTATATTAAGTTTGTTAAAAGTATGTAACGAGCAGAAGGAAGCATGCCCGACCCAATCAAGTATATATATTCTTGATCAGTATCAATAGCCGAGTCGATATAGCCATGTCCGTCTGTCCGTCTGTCCGTCGGTCTGTCGGTCCGTCGGTCTGTCGGTCCGTCCGTATGAACGAAAGGATCTCAGAGATGGTAAGAGGTAGAAGCTTGAACTTGGTGTCTTAGCATTGGTAATTTTTGCAGGCAGATCAAGTTTATCTTTTTTTTTGGATGCCACGCCCTCTTTGCCCACAAATTAAGTAAAAGCTTATAAAGCAAGCAGTTTTGTAGCTCAAAAACCTCATAACAAGAGCAGTTTTGTAGCTAGAGACTTGTGATTTAGCACACATGATGAGAATCTTGGGGTTGATGTGTCCAGAAAATTTTAACACGATGCCACGCCCCCTTCGCCCACAAAAATTAAAAAAACGAATTACTAGAGAATTTCATCTGGAGTGAATTTGAGCGATTTCCTGTAGACCCACAGGGTATATTACGGTCGGGGTCCCGACTGTTCCGCTTGTTTATGAAGAAATTTATATTATTTTCCAAGAGACCTATGACTTTTGCTTTCATTTTCTTGCTTTCCAAATCACTGCAATAACTGCAAGCACTGATCCAATGAAAATAATAAAGATGATAATGTTGTTGTTAGGCTATTATAACGATTGATCGATGGCACATACATGTGTATAGATAACTAACCAACCAGCGTGCCACTTGTCATTTAGAGCCTAACCAAATACGAGTACTCAAATGGTCAAGCAGCGAGTACCCAATGAATAAAACTGCAGTTATTGAAGTTATTAAAACTCCCCCCCCCAACTTCCCTGCAATCTGATGAACAAATGAAAATGACAATATATTTAAGTATGTTTCTTTTTTTTTGTGCATACCCCCAACTGTCCTCCCTCCCCCTACTGAGCCGAAGTGACCCGCGGACAGAGAGAAGTCAAAATGTTGCATGTCGCTAAGTGCAGTTGCTGTTGTTGTTTTTGGTATTGTTATTGTTGTTCGAGAGACCTGCAATTATTTTATTACAATTTTTTTTCTGTCTACATTTGATAGCTGACATTGTTCGTTGTTGTTGTTGTTGTTATAGTTATTGTTATTGTTGTTTCTGTTGTTGCTGTAAGTTTCTATAAACAATCAACGAAGCGAGCTGCAATTTTCACTAACTGCCCAACTGAGAAGCTAACAATGCCATTGCACAGTGTCCCAATCCGAGTCCAAATCAATTTGGGCCTGTGAACACACACACACACACACATACACACACACACACACACATGCATGCACACATGTGCATGTATTGCCATAATTCACATACAGATGGCGCTGCAGCAACAACGAATTGCTCCCCACTTCCGTTGAGCTAGCTCAAATTGTCAGCCACGTCGTCGCGTGTATGTAACGAGGTTTAGACCGAGGCCTAAACGACGGTTTAGAGTTGTCATTCCCCCATCTCCACCCCCTGCTATTAACAACCCCAAAAAAAAAATACCTCATATCTCGATGCGGGCAACTGCAGCTGCATTTGAATTCGACTTGAGTTTCATTCAAATTTGAATTTGAAGTTTTGTGTGTTCGTTTCGTATTCCGTTTCTCACTCACTTTTTTCACTGCTTGAGTTTAACCTTCGTCTAAAATTATATGGGTACACGTATGTGCATTTGCTCGACGGCGACGACACATGCAACTTATTGTTGCCACATGTGCCACATAGTAGCATAATTTCGAGTTGCATATCTGTCTAAGTGCTGACAATCAATTAGTAGTTAGTGTATCTAGTACTTATCTATAAATTTTATTGTAAAGTGACAACTCAACACGTTCCGATAGCATATAGAATATGTTAAATATATTGAAAGTAGATGGCATAATTTCCAATAGCCAAAAGATAGTAGAAAACGATAAGTATCAAAAGCACTACTTTCTTTTTAAATATGCTTTGATAATCGAAAGCAAAGATTCTCAAGTTAAAGTCGTTTTTGTTTCAAAATGGCACCAATAGCCAAAGATACATATTTTTCCCTTGCTCAGAGTATTAAAAAATAACAAAATGCTCCCAATGTTCACAAGAACAAATCAATCATCCATTATCTAACACATAACAGTTAAATGGTGATAGTCTCCTGGAGAATTTGGAGGAAAAATCAAATGAAATTATTTGTGATGTCACAAAATTTTTAATGCAATGGATGTTGGCATCCAACGGGCCAGATTCACAATAGTAAAGAATAAGTAGTAATAATAAATAATTAAATTAATCTTGCCCTTTTCCAAGTCTTTTCTTTCCAAAAAGAGCAGCATGAGCTCCAAGTCATTTGCTTTTTAGACCCTGTGCTTTAAAAAGTACATGGCTATATTAATCCTAATTAGTTTGTGCGAACATTGCTACAAAATCTTAGCTCTAATAGCTAAAGGCCTTAAAGGAAAATTCAAGTGAAATTAACATCCAAAATCGAGATGACAAAATCAAAATCAAAAAGCCAAATAAAAGTCATATTCAAAGGCAACGCAATCTGTACGAGTAGAATGTAGGGTAGACTTGGTTGCTCGACTAAATAACTCCCAGTAAAAACTATTTGTAATAAGTTGGCCTTAAAGTTTATATATACTTTAGTCCAACAATCGAATTTAAACTCGCAAATCGAGTTGTGTTCCAATCAGCAAAAGGAAGTGCCTTTTAATAACAATTGGAAATATTTAATAATTAATTATTTCAGTAATGTGTAGAGACATTGCAAATTACTGTTCAATTTAATTGTATTTTGAGTCATACATCAATTTATGGCAGGCAGCGCTGCCATACGTATTGAATCTTAATGGAATGTCAGTCAGTGTCACATATCCTCATGAAATGCAGATGCACAGGTCTAGGCAAAAACTTCTATTGGCATATTGGACTTGATTGGTTTTTTTTTTTTGGCATTGTTCTCTCTGTCCTTTGATGTATGCATAGACAATACAAGGCTGTATTGTTCAACTGGCACAATAGTAGTTGTTGCATTTACTTCGAGCAACTGTTGAACTGCAAACGTCTCAGAAATAGTAAAAGCATAAATTTTTAACGAATACTGAGAGCTAAAAGTCCTTGGAACTTCGACTATTAAACTGAATGAATACACATCACTTACAAAATATTTAAGTTTGTATTATTTATACAATTCTTTAAATAAATGAAAGAACATGCTGCCGAGAGATTCTTCAGTCGGACTTATTTTAAATAATTTATAGTTTTGAACTAATGCTGAAAAAAGCTTTAAACTCACATTTGAACTTGGGGAAAAGAAGAAGTAAAAGAGCGCAATTTCATATGAACAGCCAAGTGAGTCGCACTTGAAAGTTTATTGAGCTTCTTTTATTTATTTGTATATTCATAAGTTTGTGTGTTTCAAATACAAATCATTTGAATTTCGACGAAGAAAAGTATTGAATTATAAACACTTTAAAGTTTTGTTAACTTGTTTTATTTATTCATGAATGAAATTAAAGAAAATCAAATGTGTTTAGGTGAATGCAACCAATATATAGTTTCGTTTGAACTCTTTCCGATAGTCAAGGTCAAAACTATCTCTTCTTTCGAGTAAAAGCCATTGCTCTATCTTCTCAATTGTAAAATGATAAATATCAATATGGTCACAGAAACGCTGATCCTTAAACTCTTCTCTTTTAATAAACTATTATATCATATTTAATTAAATATTGAATGACCTTTGCAACCATTTTCAGTGACTTTTCATGTGGTTTCTCCCATGTTGTCGCATAATCATTCACTTGACTTTGCTAAAAACCAAATAGCTTTGGTTTTCTGTGCACGGTCTAGTCAATTATTGGCAGTAACAGACGCACTGCCTTTCGCTCTCTGCTCCGGGGGAAACCGCACGCCCCACACCCACTCCCCCCTGTCCTTTCCACCGCTCACTGAGGTGTTTCTTTCAAGCCAAATGCTAATAAGCATTAAATTATGAAAAGATTTTCGTTAGCAGGCCAGTCGGGCCATAAATGACGAAATTTAAGCGCCCATATTTATAGCCCAGACTTTTTGCACTGGAAAAACTACGTGCGAAGCTTTTCTCAGGGTAACCAACTGCAGCAGGGGGAGAAAGGGAAGAAGTAGGAGGTGCACATAGAAACAAAGCTGCGGCGTGTGGCGATGGCGTGTGGTGACTGGAGGGGAAAGGGGAATGTAGAGTCACAAAAGCGAATACTGCGTTGAAGTTTTTATTGGCAAGTCGCGTAGTTGCATAAACAAAGCAACAGCAACAGCAACAAAAAAAAAAACATATTTTCATTTTGTTTTTGTTTTTGTCACTGCAGTTGGTCAGACCAGCTAAAACCGAAAATCCCTGAAACTAGAACGTCCAAATAACCCACGGCCCATAAAATCTTTAAACAAATTGTGCAAAGCGTCACGTCGTCCACGTCGACGTCATCTTTCAACTGACAGCACAAAATGTGCTAACGCATTTCTTACTGTTTTTCCAATTAGCCAATGTTGCAATGGTTCTCTACATACGATATGTAGTATATACACAGCCAGGGGTAGTAGGAGGAGGTTGTAGCTAAAGTGCATAGGGGCAGTGGGTCAAGCAAAAGAAAGAATGAAAAGATCACAGCATAGTTTACAGCGCTTGAAAGTGAAAGAGAAAATTGAACAGGAAAAATTATTTATCATAAATTGACTACAATAATATAAAAAGTAACAGTTTCTCAAATTAAGAAACGCATATTTTGTTTTATATGCAAAAATACAAGAATTTGTGTTCAAAGTGTTTCTTTGTTTTAAGAAGTTTCGTTTCATGGCGCATTTATGTTTTCAATTAAGGTTTTGGTCTTAAAACTATAAATGTTCTTCTGAAAGACGCGTCAAGAACCTTTTAATGTAGTATATATTCACATAGTTGTGTAATTAAAATTAACTTAATTTATTCAATTTATATATTAAATTCAAATAAATAATTTAATTCTTACAACTTTTTTTCTCTTATTAATTTGGGGAATCCCTCGTTTCGCATGTTTAAAGCTTGTTTATAGCGTCAGACTGAATACAAACCCATTTTTATTGTAATTGAAATTACAAATTTGTAAGCTAAACTCCATAAACTCTATAAATTTAATAAATTTTCTATTAATCATGTTTAGTTCATAGGCTTTGCGATAGACCTCTGTTGAAAATTCTTTTAAATTCCACAATCAGTTGAATGGCAGCATGGCATTCGGATATCCTGTTGCACGGCAAACACAGAGTCAAATTTACATGCGAGTATTTGAATATTCATAGCTATTCACAAGCTAACTCGTCTGTGCTCTGAATGACTGACAAGTTGAGCTTGAGATATGCTGCGTGTATCTGAATGTATGCTTTGCTCTGTGCCCCGCGGTTGCAACATCTTTCGTTTTACAGTATTGCTGTCGCTGTTTCCATCTCTGTCTAAATTAGAGGTGAACTGGTAGGAGGAAACTGAGTGAAAATCACAAGAGAAATTTTTGAAAATTTGAAAATACATTTAAATAAATATAATGAGACTATTTTGAACAAATTTTAGTTTTAAGAAATGTTAATTTAATAATTTATTAAGTAATGAACGAGAATAATACTAATAAAAATGTTATACTGTAAGATAACTATACTTGTTTTCAATATGTTACAAATATTTTAGAAAATAATATTAGAGGTATTTAGAAAATGAAATAAAAGAGACAAAGTTAATTTAGACTTAAAGCGGTCGACAAAAAAAAATACACAGACTTAAAGTAACAGAAGAAAATAAGAATTTAATTTATCAATTTAAAATTTTATATCATTTTAAATTGAAACTTAAAGGAAAACAATTTAAAATGTAGTAAAGTTTGTTTCTTTGTCAGATCTGTTTTCTTTAGAATTTTTTAAGAGACCATATAATATAAAAGTAGAAAGTAAAGTTGTGAAGTTTAACTATTAAGAGAAGACAATTGTACAAATTTACTAAAAGACAAAGAGAGACAGACATGAAGAGGTAGCTAGTAATTTAGAAAGTAAAACAGATGTTATATAAAATATATGTTATCCTTAAATATTTATATAAATATAATTGGAAATAGGAATGTTTATAAAAAGTTATGAATAATAACTAAATGTATGTTCAGAAAGATAAAACAGTAAGAAGAACTCGAATTTATTATATGTCTGATGAAGAGGAGTAACAGAAAATGTGGTTTTATATAGAATGCACCTTTGTACAAGGTGTTAAAAATGTAAAACAAAGTTTAAAATAAGGGAGAGAAAGATTTATGGATTTTATAGAAATGTAGCCAAGGACTAGTACAATTATTCCCAGTCGTGACAAGATCTACAAATGTTCGTGCACCGATTTACATTAAGGTTTTCCACTGCACATCTCTAATCTCTGGCTGAGGTAAATCTAATGGTGAGTCGTCGCAACAAGCTGGCAGCAATCTCTTGAGGTAGAGATCGAACTCGAGCTCAGTTCACCTCAACGCGGCTCGGTTCGTTTTGGAATTGAAGCGCGTTATTTGAATTTGATTTCTTGTCTGAATTTTAACAGCAATGTGTTAAATGGATGCCAATACAAAGCGGCTTGCCGGTTGCCATTTGCTTTTGTTGTTGTTGTTGTTCTAGTTGTTGTTAGTGCTGCGGCGAGTCACCGTGACGTGCCACCAGGTACCGAAGATCATTCCAAGTGCTATATACAAAACGCACAAACAACATTACATAGATATATATATATATATGTATGTATCTGTATTTGTATCTATGTATCTTCATATATCTGTAGCTCTGTTTGCGCCGCTCTAGATAAACTTTAAACATTTTCATTGCTAACGACAAAGACGCAAACGTTGACGTAGACAAAGATAGAGTTAGAGAAAGGGACAGAGACAGGAATAGAGATAGAGACGTAGACGTAGACGCCGTACCAGACGTCGACGTAGACAAAAGCTGTTGTTTTTGTCATTGATCATTATGCATCCGCATCCGTGTACACTTACATAGATACATCTATCGGTCTATGGGACAACATCTCTTCTTTCCCCAAATATATATATATATATATATTGTTGGACGCTTTCTTTAACTTATGCGGTTCGTTTTCCACATATTGATCGAACGTGTGCAAATAAAAAACAATTTAAATATTTATTATCTTTGCAGTTCGTTAGCATCTTGTATCTGTTTAAACACAGCTCGACTTGGCCTCAATTTTTGATCTACTGTACAATGTACATACAGCTTATATAGTACTACATACATATGTAGCATATACATTATACAGTTTTCCTGAAACATGAAAATTTATACAATTGGGTCGACAATTGGCGCCATTCGGACGCAAACTTTATGCTTCTTCGTCTTCTTTCCTTGCAAACATGGTAAAGGGTTTATTTTTTTTTATTTTCATTAAAAAATATCATAGAGAAGAACTTGGCAACAATTCGATTTGCATTTGTAACAGAACGAAACGCATTAGAAAAAACTTGTAATGTTTGTTGCTATCGTTGTTCCTGTTACTGTTGTTGCTGCTGCTGATAAAAGAAAAGCCCCCAAAACTAATTAACGCCTGCAACGTGTATAGTTTGTTTTGTGGTGTGCGGGTCTATGGCAATGCTTTGACTTTTGGGCTTGGAACGGCAAGTGGAGCCGGCAATGTGTTGCTGATATCGAGCCAGCAACTGTCGGCCAATGTGTGTGCGAAAGAGAGCCTAAATTCAAGCGTAACAGAGTGTGCGAAAGGGACAGAGAGATGCCGAGTCAGGTATACTTCATGGGTTGGCTGTATTTTTATCTGCTAATTAAACACAGACGCTCGATCGCAATAACAAAAAAAAAAAAAACACAACAGCAACAGCAACAAAAGCTACATTAACAGCCCCGTTTAAAAGTCAACGACGTGGCCATATAGAACGCTTATGTGTGTGTTTATATATATGTATAAAGACTTGCGCATACATATATCTGAATATCTATATATGTATCTACCTTTTGCATATTTCAAGTCGTGGCGTTAGAAGAAGCCTACAATGCTCCACAATTTTCACAAATTTGCTGACACAACAAGAGGAGCAAGGGTAACTGCAAACCCGCGTTGAAAATGTGCTAAAAGAACAAATACATATAGACACATAAGTATTATCCAACAGGCCGAGCCCGCCATTCTCATCTGCTTAGCACTAGCTGACTATCTGTAACTACACTGAGAAAAACTTAGATAAGCCGAAATAAATACATTTGTATGCTTATTTTCTCAATTAAAGATTTGTTATTAAGAATATCTCAATTATCTATCATTAAACACATACCTAAGGGTAAAAGGGTCTAATAAGTTGTCAAATAAAATGTGCGTAACAGGTCTAAGGAGGTCTGGCTGACCCTATATAGCCATGCCCGTCTGTTTGGCTGTCCGGCTGTCCGTCTGCCTGTATGAGAGCCTAGATTTCAGAGACTATAAGAGCTAGACACACCAAATTTGGTATGTCGGTCTGTCTATGGGCTAAGTAGAACCAGTTTGTGTTAACATTTTGTCACGCCCCCTAAATCGCAAACAAAACTTTTGAGGTCCCATAAAACGAGAATTATTAAAGCTAGAGTCCTGAATTTTGGCATACAGGACAAACATCAGGGTCTCTCAGTAAAAACGCGATATACGGTATTTGTCCATTTCGGGAATTAATAAAAACCTTAAGAACTAAACCAGACACTTGAGGATACACAGTAGTAAAGGGGCTGGAAATGTGGGCGCGTATAAGGAGTAGTCAACAATTTTACAAAACGTCTAGATTCCAAATAATAAAATAAAAGTTGTCATAATAAATAATGAAACTAATCTTGAATGTGTATTATTTTTAGACCCTTTACTTTAAAAAAGTAAAACGGGTCTATTAAGATTGTCAAAAATGTGCGTAACAGGTCGAAGGAAGTCCTCAGACCCCATAAACTATATATATTCTTGATCAGCATCACCAGCCGAGTCATGTCCGTCATGTCCGTCTGTCCGTCAGTCCGTCTGTCTGTATGAGCGCCTAGATCTCAGAGTCTATAAGAGCTAGAGTCACCAATGGTATGGTGTTTCGTCTATGGGCTAAGCAGATCAAGTTTATGTTAAAATTTTGACCCGCCCCCTTCCGCCTCCGTAAATCGAAAACAAAATTTTTTAACTCCCATAAAACGAAAAATACTTAAGCTAGAGCATCAGGGTCCCAATGTATCCCGAAAATTTCATCGCGATCGGATAATAATCTCGGAAGTTATTCAAAAAAAAAACTTTAAATTCCATATAATGGTTTATTTTAAAACTGGAGCATTGATTTTTGGCACACAGGACAAGCATCGGAGTCCTAATGTATCCTGAAAATTTCATCGCGATCGGATAATAAACTCGGAAGATATTAAAAACTCAATATTACTCAGTGTCGGGTCAAAGGAAGAAGAAGAGCATATTGACGTTACAAATCGCTATGGGGTGATACTATTAGTGTCCATCCTATTTCATTTTTGAAGAATAAGTAAAGGGTCTCTCATAGTCGACTTCGACTGTAGTCCTTCCGACTGGTTTGTATAAGAAAACTTAGCGCACTTACTTTCAAATAGGCAGCATAGATTGTTTGTAGTTTTTTTTAACAAAAATAAAGTCTGAGATTCAAAACTTTCAAACTCTGTGCTTTTCTTTACATTTATAGTATTTTCAGAAACAATGCATTAAATTACTTTTATGTTATGGCTTTAATGTTGTATAGCGAACATCCGTAAGGACATAATTCGCTGTTAAATACATACAATCTTAGAATTATAGCAGACTCTTTTAATGATGAATTTTTAGTTAATACAATTAGGAAATTTTGAAATCATAATTGTACATAATTAGCGGAGTTCGACTACTTATTAAAATTCTATCGATTTTCTATCTTTCTCTCAACTGAACTTTAGTTTCAATATTAGCAAAAATGGAATAGATATGCATTTTTGATATGATGCTCTCTGTAAGTGAAATAATGTTAAATAAACTATGCACCGATCAGTCTATTTTTTATTAAATTTAAGAAGATTCTGTTTAAATTTGTAATATCTTTAGAGCTAAGATTAGTTATTATTAAAATACGAATTGATTAATTAAAAACAAATTGGATTATAAATGAAAATATTGTTAATATAATATGCTTTATATAATAACAACAATTTGAGTTGAACGAGATGCATAGAGAGTTCTACTAAGTTCGTAATCCAGATCAAGGATATACAGTGGGAAGCAAAAGTGAGTACATGTTCACAAACCTTGCATTTCATCGCGCACAGTAACTAAAATAGTGAAGATAACTAAGAAATATTATTTTCTCTTAATAGTTGCTTCAATCTTGACAAATTGGCGATGAAAGCGAAAATCAGCGAGCAGTACTTAAATAGTATAAAAAGAAAAACCAAAATAACTCGCATGTACTCATTTTTGCACTTTTTGCATATCCTTTATTTTCGATCTTTCAATTTGATTTATTAGATAACGGAGCACGATCTACTGTTATTTTTTTATATTCTGCTTGTACTCTTGTTACATATTTATAAATTTGAACATTGTTTAGAGTCCTGTATTGCAATATTACTAAATTTAATTACATAACGTTGCTCAGTGCTTTAATAATGAAAAACTTACGGAAAATTTTGAAAATGGTGTTGTAGGCCTGATTGAGCATGGCTTATAAACACGATTGATTGCTTAAAAGCTTTAAATTAGTCAGTCTGTTATGATCAGAGTGCAAAAGCGGCGAAGTTTTGTCCCTAAGGAACAAGTTGGAGAACGCGCTAGGCTGCTAACGGACTTGGACGCCTGACTTATGATGTCCAAAATGTGAAAAGACAAGTAATTAACACTAAAAAGATACATCCGTGGCAATCAGCAAAGATGTGAGTCGGTGGACAGCAAGAAGAGCTCTTCGCAACATTGACTACATCTCAGCTATTAAAAAAAAGTAGTCCTGCGCTGTCAGAGAAAAATGTAAAAACGCGGTTGAAGTTCGCCAAGTGTCTCAAAAAGTGGACTACGGATGATTGACAGCGGGTGATTTGGTCTGACGAGTCAAAATTCAATCGCTTTCAGTCGGATGGGAAGCAATATTGCTGTCGCAGACCAAGAGACCGAGTCCAAAGACATCATGTCAAGTAAACCGTTAAGCACGGAGGATGCAATGTCATGGATCGGGAATGCTTCACTTAGTGAAATGTTGGGTCTCTATTTAAAATTGATGGTATTATGAGGAAGGAAGACTATTTAAGTATTTTCCAAACCCAACTTCCCGATTTTCATAAAAAGTGTGCTTATCCCGAGGCCGATATAACGGTTCAACAAGATGGGGATTCAAAGTATAGAGCGAAAATCGTTAAGAAATGGTTAGGTGAACAACATTTTAAATTGGTGGAGTGGCCAACACAAAGTCTCGACCTCAATCCGATTTAAAATAAGTGAGCAATCGTGAAAATACGGCTCGATGAGTACCGATCAGGACCATCAAACCAAGAAGAGCTTTGGAAACGTGTGCAGCAGGAATGGAAACGAATTCCTAAACAAATTATTGAAAATTTGGTAGAAAGCTTGCCAAACCGTATGGCTCAAATTATTAAAAATAAGGGCCTTTGGACAAAATATTAAAAAAAAATTTTTTTTGGAATTTACCTAAAAGTGCATAAATGAGTACATGCGAGTTCTTTACGTTTTTGTTTTTTTGCTCATTGAAGTTCGTTATTTTTATTTTGATATTAACGCTAAGCTCTGGATAATTGAATAAATATTAAGAGAAAAAAAGATTTCCTGGTTTTGCTTCATTATTTTAGTTTTTGTGCGCGATAAAATGCAAGGTTTGCGAGCATGTACTCACTTTTGCTCCCCACTGTAAATACCATAAAGAAGTAATGAAAGTACTTAAAAGAATCTAATTATTTTCTTTTGTATTAAATGTCAACAACAATTTAAGCTTAGTTTACAAATTTTGGAAAATTCCTTTTAAATTAAAAAAAAATTCATCTCTTCTCATATTTGCTCATGTATTTTTCCTCAGTGTATGCATTATAGCTTGCATTATTTGAGCGTATCTGCCCTAGACTCCATGCTACATGGCGCACATCCACAGATTCACTTACGCATACAAACACACATATGCTCACACAGATACATGCACAACTGGAAAATACACCTATGTTAATGTTTGTTTGCCCATTTCCAACAAGTTGTTGCTATCTCTAAAACTGAAACTAAATTTTGAGATCACTTGTGGCTACAGATACAAAAAAAAAAAAAAAAAAAAAAAAACGCAGCGCAGCAGACGTCTCAGTTAGCGTCGACGTCGACGTTGGCGTCGGTGTTGAGAACAAACAAAATGAGCAAAATAAGCAAATAAAAGCGACGTCGCCGTCGTCTCTGTCTCCGTCTCCGTCTCTGTCGTCGTTAACAACAACAAAAGCAGAAATAAGTACACAAATAACAACAACAAATACAACTACAAAAAACCAAGAATTTTTTTTTTTTTTTTGTACCAAAAAGCAACAACAACTGCAGCAACAACAAACGTCACTTAATTTCAAGTTAAATAGCCGACGCGCATTATTTGAGTTTTGAAATGGAGAGCACAAGTCGAAGTTGGATCGCTATACACTCTGCACATAAGCATACACACACACACATTCATATGTATATATATACATACATATATATGTATATAGTGGCATCTACATGGATATAGCCATATGGATAAGTACTTGTGGACATTGGAAAATGTTAAATGTGTATGCACAACTGGACGACGGTGACTTGACTCGGACTCTGTTTGAATATGATTAGATGATAGATGTTCACCTAATAGTAGATTGTTAATCCCCTGCAATCGAAGCGATCCCAACTGAACGGAAACGGGCATAAGGAATAGCATTCTTCAATGTGACAATGATTAATGGAATCGATTATGTTCAAACTTGTTGAAATTCCAATAACACTTCAACAAACGTAAATAGATTTATATATAGCTAAAGATTGTAAATTTATATAGTTTATTTAACTAGTAGTTTGCTTAGATCACTGACTGTCAACTTATATTCAGAATGGAATTTTACGGTATCAGCTTAACTTTAATTAATAAATATAAAGATCCTTAATATAAGATGATCAGAAAACAACATTTAACTACTTATGTATATTGACTAAGGTTACGTGTTATCTTAGCTATCAATTTAAATATATTTTGATTTCTTTGTTAGTCGAATACATATCTTTAGACTTTAAGTATTGCATTTATTTAATTATATGTATCTTCTATAATTTATGTAATTATTCTATAGCTATCGATTGATAAATAGTTCATACTATGACAAATTATATAAGCATTAATCTCAGTTAACCACAGATTTAATTCATTTGTAACGTTTCTCCAAAGTCTCACTATATTTTTAAAATATATTTTAGCATTAAAAGTGCCTTTACTCTAATATCTAAATTATTGTTGCATATAATATGGTGGAAGATATACATTTATTAAGTATTCAATTAATAATAATAGTAATAATAGTTTGTTGAGCGATTTAAAATGAAACTAATGATGAAAATAAGGATATAACTTGAAGAAAACTTTAGTATGCTGAATGAATCTAATTAGACAACTTAAGACAACTTTATATTTAGACACGACTTGACTGATCATCGGATAATCGCTAGTTCGTTGAGATGACATACCAAACGATATTTATGGGGAGGCCAGTTTCCACCACATGCACAGGGTTGACTTACTACATGAATTACGAATTTAGTATCCTAAAAGTTGATGATTACAAACAAATGTAATTATGCACTTTGAGGACTTTAAAAGGAAACAAGCCGAACAGTCGGGACCCCGACCGTAATTCAATCGCGATGAAATTTTCTGGACACATCGACCCTAAAGTATTCATCATGTGTGCCAAATCTGAAGTCTCGAGCTATAAAAGTGCTCTCGTTATGAGGTTTTCCGATTTGTGGGAGAAGGGGGCGTTTTACCACGATGAAATTTTCTGGACACATCAACACCAAGGTACTCAACGTGTGTGCCAAATCTTAAGTCTCTAGCTGCAAAATTGCTTTTGTTATGAGCTTTTTTATTGACTTAATCTTCCTGCAAATATAAGCAGTGCTGGGAGACCAAGCTCAAACTTCTAGTTCTTACCATTTCTGAGATCCTTTCGTTTATACGGACGGACAGACGGACATATATACTTTATGGTGTCTGCCAGACTTCCTTAGACATGTTACATACTTGTAACAAACTTAATATACCCGCACAGGGAATTAAAATATATAAATACGGAATTGCTTAATTTTAACAAGTATATATACGAACAATACTGGTGGAAAACGACAAGAATTTTTGCTATTCGACAGTTCATTCATAACATTAAAAAACCAACTGATTAGCTTTCATTAAATTGTTTTTTGATTTTGGGGAATATTTCGTGCATCAAATAAACGCTGGCTAAGCTCCAGTTGATTGACTGGATGATCCGCACAATTCTACACCCCATTTTCACACACACACACACACACCCACGGGCTGTACACTCGCACACACACACATGCAAGAGGTAACTCTCAAGTTTACGGTGCAATGTGCTGACGGGGCGGCGCTTGGCCGACAGGAGTCGCCACTGAGCCGCCGGACGCTCACACAAATACACACACACACACAGCTGAGTACATGTGTGTGTGTGTGAGTCAACAGTTGGCCGTTGATCGTTGCGCTGCTCTTTGCTGCCTCTGCCAATGCGCTGCAGCGACGTCGACAACAACGACAACGTCAACAACGACGACGACGACGACGACAACGACGCCGTCGGCTTTGGCTGACGGCAATAGGGGCATGGGTCGGGGCAACCGGGGCTGGGTTACTCCGATACCGATCGGTGTGTGGGGTATATGTATGTGTAGGCATCGGGTCTCTGGTCTCTGGTCTCTCAACGCTTAGCTATTTTCACCCATGGCGCATTGCACGTTGCGTTCACTCGTCGATCGGTCGCGTTGCGGGAAAGACGTTAACCCGGACCATAGTTTCTATTGCCGGGAATTGTTAAACATTAAAAACATTAGAAACGTTAAACGTTTTTCAACAATTCGATTTTCAGTTTGTTGTTTGGGGTATATATTTCTTTCAATTTTTTTTTTGTTTGTGTTTGTATTACTGTTCTTAGTCATTACGTTCAAAGTTAAAAGTTGTAAATAAAAAAAAATCAAATAATTAAACAAACGCTAACGTGATGCCGTCGCCGTCGTTGACGTCGCTGTTTTCCCCCGCCCAGTGCATTGTCAAGTGAAAATTAACCGGGTTTTTTCCGTTCTATGTACTTTACAAAAACTTAGTTACAGTATTTTAATTTTTTCCTTATTTTTTTTTTGTTAATATCATTGTCATTTGTTCGTGTGACAGAAAACTGCAACTGTATTCTTGAGTAAACAAAAAACTAAAAAAAAAAAAATAAACTACAAATTTAAAACTGAAAACTCAAACTAAAGACACTGTGTGACAGAGCCATAAATTTTCTGAGCTGCCAAATCAAATATTAAAATTTTGCTGACAGCCGACAAAATGTAAGTTTATTTTTAAGTTTCTTTTTTTGTTTCGTTTTTTGCTAATTCTCATTATATTTACATATGTGTAAGTACGAGTACTTGTACTTACTTATGACTGTTTGACTGAAGTGTCTGGTCAGCAACGAGATATCGTCGCCGTCGTCGTCGTCGTCATTGTTGTTGCCTTGACTTCTCGACTTTTGTCTTAACTTTTGTCTCAACTTGACATCTTCTCTTATTAGTGTTTTTTGCACTGCATGCATTAAATTAAAATTTTTATACCCTGTACCCATAAAATATGTAAACTTGTCGACGTACTTATATGCAACTAGCTGAAGTAGACTCTATAAAAGTTGAGATACAATTGTTAAGTCTCGTCTTTAGTCACTTAAATACCCTACGATAAGTATTATAATTTTCTTACAATGCAGGGTACGTTGTTAATTGTTTAATACGATTGTTACAAGGTTTGAGTGGTATTCAAAGATCATAAATTGCACAAATTTTTGCACGTCCCTATATCTTATATACATACTCACTTAAATATTCATGAGTATACATATGTATATGAGTATCTGTATATATGTAATCATTTTAAGTATTTGTATAAGGTGTACTGTGCTTGGAAACAAGTTTAAGACGGCTATCTCAAAATTTAAACATAATAATTTAAATTTTAATAGCTTTAGAGGTCTAAGAACTTGATACTTAACGATGATTCGCATATCTGTACTTTGTTTTAGAAAGGAATTCGCCATGTATGAGTTGCCTAGTGACAAGATAAGCATGAACAAATTAAAGAGAAACGATAAATCTATAAAATACTTAATACCCTTGGATAGTTGGATTTTCTGTTAATTGTAGAATATGTTCGTTAAGTTTCGTTAAGTTCGCTGATTGCAAAGCACAGTTCTTATGACTGACAAAAGTCTGCCTGCTATGAGAAGAACTGAGAACTATTCACATTTGTCTGTTTCTCTGCTCAGGTTGCCACCTGATGAATGCTTGAGATTTAAACAGATTAAGTAACTCTTCCGTTACATTTTGAGTCTTAGGTGCATTTCTTGGTATCGTTTTTGGAGTATGCAACTGAATTTAGTTTCGGGCGAATGGAACTAAACACCAGCTGGCAGCAAATTGGGGAAACGGCAATGAGCAACCAGAAACCCAAATCCAAAGTCAAACAGAAATTACTTTGGCAAATGGTTGAATTTCAGTGTATATACATAAACATACATATAGTATGTGGCTCCCCCGGGCCTCGTTGCCTCGTTGCGTCGTTGCCCAACCCCCGGCCCAATGGTGGGAATGATTCAGAGCAAGCAATAAGTGTTCCAATATTTATTTATAAACAATCAAATTGGCACAGGCTTTCGCATATGGTTTAGGGGAATATGGAACCCATCGCAGCTCGGTGCGGACCTGTTGGGCTGGGGTTTATAGTACTGGGTACGCCGGCAGCGATAAGATAAGTCCCCAGTCACAGTCTCAGTCCCGATTTCAGTCAATGCCAATGGCAACGTAGAAACCTCAACGAGTTCTTTGACAAATATATATGAAAACAAGAGTTGGCCTACGAATTTCTGTAGCGCCCTCTTGAAATAATTAAAAAATTAATTGTTATTACATTATTTAATGACATACATCGAATGTACAATATACACACTTGAAATATATCTAAGATTTCTTTATTAATTTGACTCACATTTCTATTGAATTCCATATCACGTTGCTTCCCATATTTTTTTTTTTCAATATTGATAAGACTTCCTAACACTTCCACAATATTGTTGTTAATGGTTTTTGACGTTTTGTATTATTTGTTAAAGAATTTGTTGCTTTGACAATCCAATAATTCTTATGCTCTCTTACGCATATCTAAATTGGGTACATATGATAAAAAGTTACTTAGTTGATAAACACTCCAAGTTCCCTCACACATTTTAAGAACAATTGTGGGCCAAGAATTCTTGTTGAAAAATAATTTTCAGTTCTATAATTTTGTACTTTCAATTCGTTGACTCTTTTAGATATCCTAACACTATTCGACACCAGAAAGTATATATTCGTTTATATTCTTACTCAACTTTGTGGATAGAAATATATACCGGGTGGAAAACGTTATAAATTTTGAATGTAGCCCAATGTCAATTCGGTTTTGACAATTGTGAAGTAAGCAAACGCCAGATTACAAAATCGACAAGCTAAGAATCGGTTTACTCCGCAAGAAAATGCAGAATAATTGTTTCCAATTTTTCGCGAAACATTTGCAAAAGTTACAGCGTTTTCCAATAGTGTAATTACTTTTGCCCTGTACTTTTATTTAATCAATCTTCTTTATGTTCAAAATCAAAAAAAAAAGGTATCGATAGTGAAGTTATTCTTTGAAATGAATACAGATATACTGACTAGAACAATGTAGTTTATTTTCGATATTCTAACTTAAATTATTTATAAATATTTTGGGAGTTTGCAGTTGCTAAGCTTAAGCTAACTTTTAGAAATCAAACCAGTCGGAAAGACTTCAGTCGAAGGTGACTATAAGAGACCCTTTACTTATCCTATAAACTCTCCTATTCTATTATATTCCTATGATAGAATACATTCTAATGCTTGTCTTGTATGCCAAAACTCAGGACTTTAGCTCTAATAATTCTCGTTAGGCGTCGCAAATTTTCAACACAAACTGGTGCTGCTTTGCCCATAGAAGGACCAACATACCAAGTTTTGTGTCTCTAGCTCTTATAGTCTCAGACAGACGGACAGACGAACGGACGGACATGGCTATATCGACTCGGCAATCAATTAGGTTTATTAGTAGAGTATTTACTCTAGTTGCCATGTGATTTTGTATTGAAATTGCGCAAGTTGCAATGTCTGATATTCAAGGCAACTGCTGTTGGAAATTTAAAGAAATTAATATTATTATTTCGTAATTGGTTAAGTTTTTGGTAATTTGTTGGTTATTTCGTTTTATTCAATAATTGCTAAGCTAATCAATTTAAAATTGACACTTGATTCTGACTGCAGCAAATTTTCAGCTTCTTATTAACTTTGACACATTTTCACGTTTCTTGCTTTAGGTTGTCTTCTGTTTACTTCCGGTTGTTGGGTGTAAATCCGTTAAGTCTGCTCCCCCCACTTAATAATATGTACTCACCAGCTGTCACTTCTCAGTATTTAGACCCTACAAAAATTGTATCTGTATCTGTATTTGGTATCTTTACCTGTATCTGTTGCTTTTCCCTGCTCGTTGGCATTTTCTTTATCTTATCTGTCGAGCATTTTGTTGTCGTTGTTGCTCTCGTTTATTGTTGTTATTAGAGGTATTGCCGTGTTTGCATTTCGGTTGTCTATGCTATGTACTCACTGTGTACATAGGCGCATACATACAAATAAGTATATACATATCTATATAGATATATATGCTATATCTATTTGTCTCTAGTTTTTTTTTTTGGATATGTCACAACTAGACTGACGCACAAAAAGATCGATTGTGTGTGTGTGTGTGTTTGTATGCAGTTAGAACGAGATAGACTGTGAAACACTGAGACACGACAGTATTTGGCTATATGAATAATTTGACTAATATTTGTTTATGAAACACAAGTGTTTTTCACACCCACACACACACACACTTGCATGGTTACATGTACAAATGTCTGTATGAAGATAACCCAGTTTGCACAGGTGTCTATATAATATACATAGTTACTTATTATAATACATATGACTTCAGCGTGTAATACACATACGTATACTTATACGTATACATGTACATACATATGTATAACAATTGTTATATGTTAGTTCTTATCGTTGCCACGCCCACAATTCTTAACATTCTTTTTCGCTGAATTTCAACAGTTAGTTGAAACTTTCGCCACACATTTTTCTATTCTTCTTCTGTGCTAATTTTAATTAAATTTACCCCGATCAACCATTTTTTGCGCCCAGGCGCCCAACAACCAAATAACCAAACAACCACTCATCATCGTCATGGGTTTTTATGGCAATTTCATTGTCGTTCTTGTTGTTTTTTCTGTGTTGCTGCGACTTGTACCTTATCGGCGGCCATGTTTTAACTCAACTCGGCTCGGTTTGAATTGCTTTCGGCTCGGTTCGGATCGGATAGGCCCGGCTCTTTCATAAACTAATTAACGTGATCATGTCTCACGCGGTAAAACCACCGTACAGCACCTGACACGCTTACAACGAGATGCTCCAAATATCTGTTATGACTAAACAATGGTTTCAATAGTTGTCTCGAGGATGTCACAAGCCCAATAGCTTCTAATGCACGGTACAGTTGTGCTCAGTTTGGTATGGCTTGATGTAGAGTCATTCAACTTTGGAGATACATTTTTTCATCATATTCTCATAAAACGCTTATATACGATATGTGACTGAAAATGCAGAATTTCTATATTTGGTGCAATTAAAATTGCCCATAACCATTATAAACGATAGTTGAGTTATTGAGCTGATTGTTTAAGTTTAGTTAATTGGATTTTGTGAAATTTTTACTAGGTTTTAATATAAAACATTTTATAATTTCAATTGTAAAGTTGGTAGAGAAGAATGACATGTCGGAGTTTTGCCATTTGTCTGAATATTAAGTGGTTGCAGGATTCTCTAGATCCGAACATCTCGGTATCGTTCAAAAGCTTAAAGTCTTAGCTACTTTCTGTAATAAGTTGAGCGTCATTAGTTAATATTTGTAGATGTATAGAAATGAAAGTTAGAATTGTCCTCATATTTTGATATTTTACTTACAAAAGCTCCGACATTTCTTTATCAGATTATTACTCATTTTGCTTATTTTTAGGCATTTGTTGAATGTCAATTGTTTACGAAGAATTATTAAGAATAATTTTTATAAAATTTTGTTTGTCGATAATGATGTGAAGTTCCACAGAAATGAAATTCTGCAAAAGTGTTCACACTATATATAACTATAAACAAGATATGTATAAGCTTTTAAATTTATCAATGGTTCCGATGAACTAAACCAGTTCGCTATCCTTTCCTCCCCATTTAACAACTAGTTCTTTTTTTGCTTTATTTTTCACAGCAATCAGGAGAGGATCAAAATGTGGAGGATAGTTGGTGCTGGGAGCCTGCGGGTTCCGAGGCCACGGGGTCAACGGGCAAAGGCGGTAGAGTGGAACCAGGCATGGTGGACGTGTCACTTGGCAGTGCCACGGATGTGTCCAAGTTGAATACGTTAATTGCAAGTTTGGAGCAACAAAATGCAGAACTGCGCAATTCGCTGGAGGAACTCGACGCACAACACGAGCAGGCGATACAGGATGTGTTGGGACACAAGACGCAACTACAGACACAGCTGACGGAGCTGAAGAATCTACAGGCAGATCATCTGGTGGAGCATGAGCTGACAATGGCCAGGTTGCAGGCACAGCTGTTGGAGGAGCGGGAGCTTCAACGAAGCGCTGCACAGTCGCAGTTGGAGCTGGAACAGCGGGTTGCGGAGCAGGACAAGGAACTGCAGCGGAATGTTTTGGAACTGGCTGAAATGCAGCAGCTGCTGGACAAACGAGGCGCAGACAATAGCGAGCTGATCGAGCGTGTGCGTCAGGCTGAAGGGGAGCGAGAGAAGTTGCAGCGAGACTTGGAGGAATTGGCCAAATTGGTCAAGGAGAAGAAAACGTCCGAATCATCGAACAGTTCCTCAACTGGCAAGCACAGCGAGGATGAGTTCATTGTAGTGCGCAATGCAGATGCAGCTGGTTCTAGTTCTGATCCAGATCCCGATGTGGATGCCACCACACCACCCTCCAAGGAGAAACTGCGTGACAAGCTCGTCTCGCTGGAGGCACGCGTTGCGGAGTTGACGGCTGTAAATCAGAAGTTGCAGGACGGAGATTTGGAGCGTCAACTGGCTAGCAGTGTGCTCAACGAGCAACTGTCGGAGCTGGAGACGCGACTGCGCATCAGCGAGAGTGAGAAGGAGCAACTACAGCTGGAATTGCAGCGAAAACTGCAACAATTGATGCTTCAGAATCAGGAACTAAAACTAAGCGCTGAGGCGGATCAAGAGACTCATGCCAATGATCTGGAACAGCAACTGGGTGCGCTGCGTACCGAGAATAGTCAATTGCGTCGAGATCTGGATGCCAGCATTGCACAGGCCAAGTTCCGTCAGGCAATCGCCGAGGAGAAGCAGGAGATTACGGATCTAGATCTGGATGATCCCGCTGACAATGATCCGCACAAGTTGCGCTCCCTGTTGGAGGCTCTGCTGTCTGACAATTCGGAACAGGCGCTGGAACGCACTCATCGATTGCTGAACGAACGCTGGCAACGATTGGACAGCACCGAGCAGAGATTGGTTGATCTGCAGGATCAACAGCTGATAGCCGAACACGAGAAGAAGACCCTGGAAGCGGACATCTCTCAATATATCCTACAGTGCGACGAACTGATGAAAAACAACGAGTTGTTGCTCAACGAGCTGGACAAGTTTAAGCGCAACAAGCTGGAGACCATCGAGGAGCATCACGAGGAGACTATTGCCCAGTTGGAATCGCAACTGGAGGAGGCGCAATCCCAGTTGCAGCAACAAGAACAACAGCTGCAACAGGCGGCGGCTGCGTCGACGGGAGCTGGCGAGAATAAGGAGCAACTGCAGCATATGGAGCAATTGAGAGCAGAGTTAAAGCAAAAGACGTTGGAGCTGTTGGAGAGCACAGAGAACGGTGTGCAAATGAAGACACAGCTGGAAGAGCTTCAGGAGCAATTGCAGCAACTGAAGAAGACGTCCGAGCAGAACTCCCAACTCGTCGAGCAGCTCGAGAAACTGAAGGCAGCCGAAGCAATCCAAGAGGAACAGTTCAACCAAGTGACCGATCAATTGCAGTTCAAGGCACAGCAGTTGGAGCAACTCGACGATCAGTTAACAGAACAAGCGGAGCAAATGAAACAACTCTACCTGGAGGTGGAGGCCAAATCAAAGCAGTTGGAGGAGAGCTCACAAAATGGCGAGAAACTAAACTTGCAGCTGCAGCAGTTTATGGACAAGGAATCCGTCGAACAGAGCACTCAAGTGGAGCAACTGACACAACAGCTGGAGGAGTTGCAAGCACAACTGGAGCAATCGAAGGAACTTCACTCTCAGCTAGAATCCCAGCAGCAGCAACTTATGGAGTGCAAAGAATTGAATGAGAAATTAAAGCAACAACTTCAGGAGAATCCCGAGCAGAGCACACAACTGGAACAGCTGACACAGCAGTTGGCACAAAAGGAGCAGCAATTATCTGAGCTGGAGCAGAAACAACTTGAGAACGAACAGTTGAAGTTGCAGCTGGAAGAGCTCAGGGAACAATTGCAGCAGGCTGGCAAATCTGTGGAGCAGAGCACACAAATGGAACTGCGGTCCAAGGAGGAACAGATGGAGGCGGTCGCACAACTACAGCAGACACTCGATACGCTGAACAACGAGAAGCTGGAGCTAATCAAGGCTCTGCAGCAGAAACATGCCGAGAATACACAATACTATGCCGAAATACAGCGATTGCAGCCCCTAGAGCAGCAATTGGCAGAACAGCACAAGGAACGCGAAAAGTTATGCGATCAGATCAATTTCCTCAAGGAGAAGTCCGACATACTCACAACAAATCTGTTGACGGAGCAAACGAATCAACGGCTGCTGCAACAGCAGCAGACCGAATCTCAGGAGCAGCAGCTGAATGTGCAACGTGATCTGGAACGTTTGCGTGCTCATCTGCTTGAGATCGAGGAATTGCACACCCAGGAAAGTGTCGAGCTGCAGCGTGAACTGGACGAATCGCGTGCCAAGCAGGCAAGTCTGCAGCAGGAGGTATCCAAGTCCAGCACCGCCTACACCTCTGCCAGGTGAGTTGATTAGTTGTATAAGCCACTTTATGCAAATATTGTCTACACGAATTTAGAGAAAAGTTTACCACTATATGATCAACTAAGTAATTTATTTTATTATGCCCTGTGGCAGTATTTTAAATATGTTAAATGCGTGTAACAGACAAAATGAGGAGGAACAGATCCCATCAAGTATATACATACATATATTCTTGATGTTGATAAATGAATAACTACTACTACAAAAACTACTGTGCTCTTGATCAGCATTAACAGCTCAGTCGATAGAGCACTATCTATCCACGTGTCCGTCCGTTTAAGAAAAACTAGAAAATTTAAACAATATCTTAATAATCCAAAATTGCAGAAACTAAAAAAAATTCATTATAAATTATTTATTTTTGTATATTTTTTTAGTTATTTGAGGTTGAATTTTCTATTTTTGTAGAATGTAGAATATTTAGGATCCGTTTTTATTAAATATTTACTCATTTATTTACTTATTCATTTCAAAAAAATGATTAAAAACCACATTAGGTGTATCGCTTTTATACTTGATAATTATTAAAATGTTGAAATATAATTTAAACATGAAATCACTTAACAAAATTGATCATATTTACCAACGGATAGAAAATGTAACAAGACGAAGAGTCGCAATGAAATTTTCAGGATACATTGGGACTCTGATGCGTGCTCAAAAATCAGGACTCAAGCCTTAATAATTCTTGTTTTGTTTGGCGGAAGGGGCGTGGCAAAATTTTAACACAAACTGGTTCTGGTCAATATATCAAATTTAATGTCAGTAGCTCTTATAGTCTCTGAGATCTAGGCACTCATACAGAGAGACGGACAGCCGTACAGACGGACATGGTTATTTTGACTCGGCTGTTGATGCTGATCAAGAATATATATACTTCATGGGGTCCGCCAGACTACCTTAGACCTGGTACGCACATTTTTTTTGACAATTTTATAGACCCTTACACTTTTCTTAAGTAAAGGGTCTGAAAATGTGGCAATCATGGCCGCGTCAAATGTTGCGTCGCCATTTTGAAATGCAATTCGCCGCAAGTCACGCTGCCGATAAGCGGCGAGACAGCGAAACGGCGAGTCGACGCGTCGTCTATGTCTGGATATGCTAATTGCATTCGATATGCGGCCTGACATAGTTTTGCCCTGCTTCAAGTTAATGCAGTCATAAACATATCGATTATGATCGACGACAGCTGTTTAGGTAGTAGAAATATGTTTTTATCTGAATTCTATTCCCATTTTGCAAAGTGTGAGCAAGCGAATACTTGAAGTTCAGCAATGTGTGCGCAAATAAATTCTTAAAGTTAGTTAAAACCGAAAGAAAACCGAAAATAAATAGAGAAAAGCTGCTGAAAACTTGAGAAAAGCTTTAAGTCAAATTAATTGCAATAAAATATAGTTGAAACTTTTTCCAAAATTTTATTTAACGCTAATCAGTTAAGTTGCAGTATAACAGGTATAAACATCGAGTTCCCGACTCAATAAAAACTCGAACGGTATACAAATTACTGCATACATTTTGGCGCACGTTTTACTGAACACAGTCCGATGTCGCCCTAACTTTTGTTGTACGTATTAAGCCGATCTGGATGATGAAATTAACCGGTAAATTAGGAAATGATAACGCCCAGAAAAAGAGTATTATTTAAAAATCTTTGGAGGTAGTGAAGTTGCTAGCAATTCGGTGAGGGTAGAAAGCGTGTCTAAATATTAACACAAACTGCGTAGATTTCATAGATGTCTGTGTTGCTAAAAATGCTTGCTCTGCCTTTTATAGTCTCAGAGATCGAATTGTTCATACAGTCAGACGGACAATGAACATATTTACTCGGGTGATTAAGAATATATTTATATACTTTATGGAATTTGCAACGCCTGTTACATGCTACCAATTAAATACCCTATAAAAATGTAACTCAATTAACGCGTATCTTTAACATTTTCAATATCTACTCCACGCACAGCATTCGAGCCAATCAGCAGGCAGAGACATTGCAGGCACAGCATGGTCTGCTTTTGCAACAACGCGACGAGTTGTTGGCCAAGTTGGGGCAATATGAGGATCGTGAGTTGAAGCAACAGGCGGCATTGACCAATCTACAGTGTGCCCTAGAACAGTTCCAAAATGGTTAGTAAACTATATATTTATATATTCAATATAGTATAGTATAAGTTCAACATTGAATATGTATATATTTATATATAGATAAACAACATGACATTGAGACGGCCACACAACGAATGCGACGTGAGTTGCAAGCACAGCTGGAGAAGCAAACATCGCTGCAATCCGAGATGGCTGCACTGCAGCAGAAACTGGCGGATGCTAATCAGGGCTTACGGGCGGCGGCACGTCTTTCCGATCAGCTGGAAGCTGGACAGCAGACAATTGCCGTGCTGCGGGACGAAGGTGAGTACAAGTCGATTTAACGACTGGTGGCCCATGGAATTTTGACTAACCTGCAACATATTGGAACTCGTTCGTGTATCTAAAAAAAAAAACGCACCATGCATATCTTAAACTATCAGTTACAATTTACCGCCTAGCAATTACCAATAACCTGTTATCCACGATTCACATCATGGTTTACCCAGCCTCAAAATAATAATAATAATAATTGATACTCATGTTATTTATTTATTTATTGATCACGCATAAAACACGCACCAAAAGTTATATTTCAATGTTAATTGTTTAATAGAGAACGAAAGAGTCTTGCAAGCATGAGTATGAGTGAGTGAGAGTGAAAGGGAGAGAGAGAGAAAGTAAGAGAGAGAGAGAGACGTCACTTCACCCGATTCTTAAAGGTAAATATCAGCTGGTAATTCTGGGAGCAATGCCAAATATGAAACACTCGGAATTTCAGTTGGTATCGACTTTTCTGAATTGCATTTTATCACCAAAAAGCGCAAAAAAAAACAATTGTACTACAACAAATAAACGTTTACAATGTAAAAAGAAAATCGCAAGATCGCACCTACGGCATGTGGCAATTATTGGCTGTAAATTATACTACTTAAGTTGGTTTTTATAGAACAGGTAAAAAGCAAATCCACCCACTTGGCACACATAACCTAAAACAACAGTCCCCTACATTTCTGCATCCGGGTCCGTCTGTTTGGTTTCTCATAACAATAGGTGGTTGTGTGTGTGTCTCTGTGTGTGTGTGTGTTTATTATAGTGCTGCACTAACTGAACAGCCCAAGCACCTACACTGGCATCACCGGAATCAACTGCTAACTACTTTATTTCTATTTTTGCTGGAACACACACTCCCCTACACACACACCTGTATACAGCGAAACCCGCCTTTTATGTTGTATGCTAAATAAATGCTTTAATTTCTATGAAATTTACATAAATTTTGATTTGTAGTTTAGCTTTTTAGCCTTAATATTTGATATCTTCTTGGATTCTGTGCAGCTTTATTAAAATACCAAAAAAAAATTAATATAATTGATTAAAATACAATGTTTAATTGTTTGAATTTGTTGCTTAACTTATTAAGATACATTTTCTCTAACTGCTTATTAATTTATAATTATACTATTATTTTTTTCGTATTTCTGCAAAGAACCCCTTTGAATGCACCTTTTATTATCACTGTTAACTTTATGTGTTTCAATTATAATTTATTTTCGTACTCTGTTGTTTGCCTGCCAATTTTGATTATTAGTTTATTTATTATAATTTATTTATTTAATAATTGTTATTATTGTGAACACAATCTGTATGTATTTCTAATATTGTTTTTATTTATTATTATTTTATGTATGTACTTTAATTAATTTAATAGTTCTGATAACCGTTTTGAGCGTATAAAATGCCCGTAAAACACAGTACCGTTCTATCGTAAAACCGTATATCCGTATATTCGTAATGCGTCACCGTATAAAACGTAACCGTTAAACAAAATAAAAATACAATGAACAAATACATATAAACAATAGCTACTATATATTGTTGTAAACTTATCTGCAGCATTGATTAATCTCAATTTGTAAATGTGAGCGATTTTTATGAATTTGACGCACTCACTTTGCAATTGGAGATTGCTCGAGACTGCAGCATATGCCACATTACATATACATATACATCTTGTACTCCTTTTTTAATACACACATATATAATATATATGTATATATATATATATATTGTACAATTATAATTTAATGCTCTCTGTTGTTGTTGTCGTTGTTGTTCGCCCGCTAGCTGAATAATTTGATTTGAATTGTTTTTAGTTTTTTTTTTTTTTGCAATTTGATTTGAGTTTCTTTAACTTTGATTTGTTTTGCCAGCATATTTATGATTTTGCATAGCCCTCTATGGGGTAAAAAGTATATTCCCGTTCTCGCCCCCAAGTTCTAGTATGCTGACCGACCGACTGACTGACTGAGTGACCACAATAATTTATGCAGCCACAAGCAGCCAGCCGTCGCAATCCAACCGTAACCCGCAACAGCCGCAACCAACGTAACCTTCGCAACCTTCGCATCTGCCACATCCGCCACATCCACCGCATCAGCGTCTGTACGGTTGAGTATTACATCAGGTACTGGTGTGCCATTTAACCAACAACCAGTACTTATGTCATACTACGCCGTGCAGTGGGCGCACTAACCGCATGACACGCCTACAGAAAATAATACAGCAACAGTGCACGTGAAGCGCGCGCGCGCGATAAAAAGAATATTTAGAGTTCCTTTTTTGAAATTTCCCTAATTGCTATGATTTATAAAAGTATTTGTCTCTTGTGATTGCAGTCGATAACTAATGTTTTTTTCTTTTATTGTTTTTGTTTGGTATCATATCTGGCACACAGTGGACAGCCTGAAGGATGCCAATCTGAAGCTGGAGCATAGTCTAAGCAGCAGCGAGTCGAGTCAAACGGATAAGATTGATAAGAGTCTCATCAAGAGTCTGTTGATTGGTTATGTAGTTAGTGGTCATGCCGGTGATAAGCAGCAGGTCCTCCGCATGATATCCTCCGTGCTGGACTTTAATGCCCAGGAGGCCGACAAGGTGGGTCTCAACAAGCCACAGAGCAGTTGGCTGGGAAACATTCTAGGCGGCGGCAGTGGCGGTTCCTCAGCTCAAAGCGCAGGTAAATAAGTAATTGCAAGTAATTGTTTGAGCCAACTAATAATCCCTTCTTCTTTTTTTCAACAGGTAATGAGAATCTGTTGCAGGCATTTGTGCAATTTCTTGAGCAGGAATCACAGCCACAATCGTCTGCACAGTCGCGACCCACGCTGCTGAGCATGGCCAAACAGCTGGATGCAGTACCAGTTGCTGCCACGGGAACAACGTCAGCAACAAATGTAGCAAATGCAGCAGCGGCAACTGTTGCAACTGGCAGCAACGTGCAGCAGACAATACCTGCCACATCAGCGCCAACGCCGTCAACACCGCCGATGCAGTCGCTACTCATGAGCAGCAATGAATTTGCTCCGACTCGCAATTCCAGTTCGATATTAAAGGATATTCTCAGCGACTCCTGATTGCTGTAGAATGTGCTGGAATTATGTTTGTCTGCGTGATTTCAAGTCTAATTTCAATTTTTTTTTCTTTCTATTAAAGTTAATTCATATTAAATTTAATAATTGTGCAATTTAAGATCCCAAAATGTGTATCGTTTATCCAATGTAATCGTGACAACACTCCAATCTGAACATGCTTTAAGGCCAACTATTCCTCACCTCAAACTATGTAACCCCCCGTTCTGTATGTATGTGCTATGCAAGCGCAACTGTAAATATGTAATATGCAAAATAATTATATCATCGTAGGGGACACCGAGCGGTTTTTGGTGTTCCGATTTATGCGATCGATGCGCCTTAATAGCAGCTTGCCTAATAGCAGCAATTGAAAATAAAAACATTAATATATAATACAAACTATAAAACAATTCGACCTTTTTATTATCTATTGATTATGATATACAAGATTTATGGGAAATATTATGGGAACTGTGTTTCAATAATGGAAAGAAAATAAGCCTATTTTTATAATACTTACCAATAATACTTAGAATCATAAGAAATTTAGGGAACAAAATTTAATTAGAAAGTCATATCGCTAGATGTATAGGATTCAAATGTTTTCACTAAACAAATTAAAAGAAATATGTATTGCATCAATATATAATTAAATGAAAAATTTATTCAGTTTAGATAGTAACTTATGCGAGATAAAAGTCGATAAAGCGCATTAGTTACCATAAACTCGAAAGCTCTGTATCAAATGTTTTTTTCGATTTGGTTCGTGTCCTCACTAGTTGTTGAGTTCCACTGTGGTTTGGGTCTTTACTATTTGGTGGACTTTTAGCAAGATTTTCGCAGTTGATCGCTACAAAAAAATTAGGCACAGTAGATCGAATGCGACTAAATATGGTCAAATGGTAAGCTGACTGAATGTTCTATTTATAAAATCATGCTAGAATTCCATAATTTTTCGAGGATATATGTTTGGTTAATATTATGAATACTATTTACGAGTATATATTGTATTTGTTTTATTAAATTTAATTTATTAAGTGTGTAGAACCTGTACAAGCATAATTTAGTACCTTAACAACACATGGATGGAAAGTGTTTTATATAACCGAATCCCAGAACAGTATGAGGATTTTAAATGCAGGTGGTGCAGTCGTACTGCCGTCCAATTATCTTGGCAAAACCTTGCCGCTTCAGTCGAGCAGGGGGTAGACCTTTAGTGAACAGGCTGCGGTATCTCAGCAGTTTTTCGGTGCATCTGCTAGTGTGTCTTCCAATCTGTTCGTTAACTGTATGCCGATTGAGGTCTCTATGCAGTGGGGTACGTCTATGCAACCGGGTACGTACTTACCAGGGACAGTTGGTTATCAGTCGTAGTGCAAGATTCTGCATAGCCATATCGGCACAATACTGTACACATACTCAGCCTTTTTACATCTTAGCGGAAATGTGCGCTTGTCCAGGGTGATGCCAAGCTAATTAGCTTGAGACGGCTTCTTCAGGGGAATACTATTTATAATTACAGGTTCTGGTTTTCACTGTCGAGCCGCACTGAAATGTGTATTGCATACTTTTAGGATCATTTGAAAATGCTATGAAGTCAGAACAACATTTTAAAACCCTTATCCTGATACAAAAATAAACTTATTCGCAATTGTCTTAACAGTTAAAGTTTCTGTCATGAATAGATTTTTTTTAGCATAATTTAAAAGAAATAAGTACACATATGCATATTTAAATAATTTTAGATAACAAAAGAATCCTTATGCTATTTATTTTGTTAGTCAGCGTCATAAGGCCTCGGTGGCGCAGTTGGCAGCGCGTAAGTCTCATAATCTTAAGGTCGTGAGTTCGAGCCTCACCCGGGGCATGTAATTATTTTGTATTTTCTATAACATGAATTTCTTTTCAACGAAATCTCAAATGAAGTTTCATGTTTAGTGTCGACTTTGACAACTTATAAGCTGTTTGGCCGCGTGAATACCAAATAGGTGGGTTCAAATGATAATAATAGGAACTTTCGGTTCTGGTAACATCAAAGATAGTACTTACAAATAAAAAATCTTTTTACTGTGTTATTTATTACAATTTGTCTTCCATTTTATCGCAACATTATCAGCATTATCGCACATGTGTAGCTGACTCAGGTTGGCATTCAATTCCTTGGACTTTGTGCCAACTCAAAGCCAATCACACGTAGGCTAGATACGAGTGAAATGCTTTCAAGTGACGCGATGAATGTTAATATAGCGTGACATTCATTAACAGAGCAAGCTATTTTACATAATAAGTCTGTATACTCGTAACAGAATCGAGAAAGAACACTTTTATGTACAAATTGATATATTGATTAAGAAGATAAAGTAGGTATATTAATTGGTTAGTGACTTTTCGTTTGTTCAGCTTCCAATTCATTCTTAACGAACATTTCGTTGATTAATGCATTCATAAATAAACTAAGTCCAACGTACAATCGTTTATATGAATGTATATTTATATCAGTTGTGTTTCTACCGTGGTAATTACGAGTTTTGGGGGCAGGTCTTAACTGATATATGTATGTACATATATGTATGTGTATGCTTATATTACGTATACCTTAGTATATCGCCGAAATACATTTTATTATGCCCCACATTTATTAGGCCGCAATTTGGAAAGAATGACAAAGACACACCCACCTCGCACTTTGCTCCACAAGCTCACAGCGCAATTAATAATTTAGCTTATCGAAAAATAATTGTAAAATGCAAACCATTTTATGTACGTTTTGTCCAAAGGTCCCAAGTGGAATGTTGCTTGGCTAATAACTGAAGAAGCCGCTAAATTACAAGATAAGTTAGTTGCAACTCAACATTGCCACAATGACAAGCACACAATGAAGCTTAAAATATACTTATAATCATTTTAATGAACCGGACATATTCAAATGCTGAATAACATGAGTTCAAATAATGATAAAGCTGAAATAATGCTACAGATTAGAAAGGTGGCAGCAGCAGCAGTCTCATTCTATTTGATTAAAATCGTACCAGAAAATCGTTAGTCTTAGAAGCTTATTTTAAATAAAACGGAATCTCATAATTTACAAATTCTTACATATCAAAATAGGCAACAGATAAATTGTTATCTAAATTGAGCTACCAATAAGATTAATCTTTGTTTAGTTTTTATTATCACATATATCCTAAAAATGTCTTAAAGATATACTGTAGAAATTATCAGAAGAGTAATGCCAAAATCTGGAAATTAATTTTCCCTTAATTGATTTATTATAAACATGTATTTTGCTTAACTTTATATAATTTAAATAGTACTAAATCAATCATCGACAAACGTGTACACTCAAATATAAAAACACTAGTTGAAAAGGCTACAGTTGACAGAACCTGATTGTGAGAGACCCTGTAATTATTCTGTAAGACTTTTACACATGTTTTACGTTGCAGCGTCAATTTTCTTTCCTTCTTCGTTTTTATTTTTGGGATGAAATTTTGTGACCTTTGTGCTACATTTTAAGTCTCTATCTTCGGGTGCGGAACGAGACGTGGTAAATATTTGAAACCAAGCAGATTAGGATAATGTTCACCAAATTTGGATGCTCTAGCTGTTATAGTCTATCTAAGTATATCTAAGTGTTATTTCATAAGGACAGACGGGCAGTCGGACAGACGGATAGATGGACAGTCGGACAGACGGATAGATGGACAGATGGACAGACGGACAGATTGACAGACGGACAGATTGACAGACGGGTAGATGGACAAACGGGCAGTCGGACTTGGCTATATTATGGGGTCTGCCATTTTATTTACAAACTTAAAAGACCCTTTGTAATTTTTAAGTACAGGTTCAAAAAAGTTCTTGAAATTCAATTTCCCTTTATAAAAATATGTAAGGTTCAAGATCATAATAAGTATAATATATTTAATTGGACTACAGTGAGCTCTTAAATGTATCTAAAAGATCAGAATCTCTATCGGTTTTTAATGTAATGCGAATGGATAACAGATAACAAGCATAATGTGGCTCATTGTCGGGTGCCTAAAGATTATGGAAACATATACACACATGTGATCATACATACATATATACAAACACACCAACTTATATATGTACATACATATGTATGCTTCGACATAAATATTTACATAAATATGTGTGTTTTCCCATTTGTCTTAAAGCACTACCCTTGACAATGGATGCGTTCACAAAGAGAATTTTCGGCTATTTGCCAGATACAAGAGACGCACAGTGTCATGTAGACAGTTGACATGGTAAGCAAAAAATATAAAATAGTTGAATAAATAAATACGAAATAATTCTGAAAAGCCTTACAGTAAATTAAACATTAAAAGGCTAGGATAAATAGAGTATATGCATAACTTCGTCATTCATCAGCCGATTTTTATATTCCATATCTTGTTATGCTCAAGAAAGTACAAATTTTATGCTTAATTCAAAGAATTGGAGGTATTTTTGCGATAAATATATAGTTTATATATTTTTATAGCCTGTGTTTTATATCTAAAATTCCATGTTTTCTTTGCACAGCAAATTTAATTTTTGAAACTTTAAAAGCGTCTGCTATCAAAACGATGCAACTAATTTAACAATCTTGTATTGAAAGGTTTTAGAAGTGTTTATTACCTTTAATTAGAGACTACTTTTAAACGGTAAACTTGTTTACGATTTATGCTCAAATAAACTGAGTCATCTTAAATATATTTCCAAAAAAAAAAAACATTTCGATAACGATTCAAAGAAATATTTTTTAAAATTTATTTTCGTACTAAGCAAGCCAAATATGTTGACCCGTTGTAGCAAAATGACTGCATACTAGGCCTGTCTTGACACACTTTCCAAATGAACATTAGGACACTGTGGCTCATGGGCAAATCAAATTGTAATCGGTATTTCCTATCGTAATGTATTTATGAGTATGTATGTACTACACGTTTATGTGCCTGTGTGTGAGTGCTTACTGATAATCGTTTGCCGCTCTGAAGCTGGTAATAACTGCAATAAATACAGCGAAGGCGCAAAAATTCTAATTCTTATCAGGAAAAAATATAATAATACATATACATACAAGTAGTTGTTGTTTTTTTTGTGTGTGTTTAGTTTTTCATATATAGTACATATATATATTTTTTTTGAACTGTCGAGCCCAAAAAGCTTATTCCGAATATTATAAAGAGACGAGGCGGTAAAACTAAAGACCAAAATAACACAAATACATGTTTAAAAGCGAAAGTAAATGACGAGAACGCGGCGTTGTATATGTCAAATAAATAGCACAACACACACACACTCACAAACACACACACACACACACACACACTCGGACGTATGTAGGTAAAGAGAGAGGTATATTTATGTACATACATACATATGAGCGCCCTTGTGTGTCTTTGTGTTTCGGTGTTTAATACTATAATTCACAAATTTGTTCAGTTCAGTTCGCGCTGGAGAACGTTACGGAAAAGTCGCTGTCTGATGTTTTTATTTTTTTTTTTACGTTGAAACAACTCAGCGACGCACTGAATAACAACAACAAAAACAAAACTTAAAAAGAAAAACAACGACGACAAACAGCATTTAACAACAATATAAATAAAACGTATGCCGGCAATGTGTGTGACGTGAAATGTTAATGTATTTAGCTAAGAGTTTAGCATATATTAAGTTTTGGGCCAGGCCAAGACACGTGCTCTATGCGAGATCCTTACATATATCTATAAAATATATATATTGTGATTCATGAAGCATGTGGTTGGTTACATGGCCTGCCAGTTATTGGTATTATCGGTGCAGACCTCAGGTGTCGTCGTTATCAGTCATCAATCAAAGTCGTCAACTGATTTAACTTTTCTCATTGCGTTCGCGCACGCGCATTCCAACAACACCTTGTTGCCAGTCAGCCTCTGTCTTCCTCTGTCTCTCTATCTGTCTCTTTCTCCCTTTCTATCTTTCTCTCCGACTTAATGTGTGAATATGTTTGTATTGCCCACCATTTGCTAATTGCTCGTTTTTGAGTTTACAGTGGCCAACATAAAGCAAGCACCGCCCGCCACGTGCTGTAAAACACTTTTATTAGCATAATTCACTAGTGTTACGGTTTTATTGTGCAAATACAGTGTTCATACCCTGTAATCATAAGAATATGAACTATAGACTTGTGACAGTGTATGCAATATAAAGCGGAAGTGAACTGGAGCTCTATAAAGTTTATAAGTTTCATTCTTCGACAAGAAATGGGTTAATCTATTAAGAAACAATAAATTGTGGTATGTAGTTTGTTTCTCTTTGAAAAACTTCGCTGTTACCCTGTAATTTTATAGTAAATATTGTAATATTTGGCTAACCTTTTTAATAGATTGTTAACTTTATTTTTTAAAAATTTCATAATATTCTGTTAATAAATAGCAATGATATTCAAATGGAAAACCAGGGTATTTCGTAGGCGAGCACTCTTAACTTTCTTTACATTTATTCATTCTTTATAGCGCTCTAGTAAAGAAACTCATATAAATTATAGCCTGTAGAGCTAATATTAGTTCTTAGCTTAGTTGTTATACCGTTAATCAGTAGAACAGTATTCCAAGTTCATAAATAATAAGGTTGGTTTAGGACTTTGAAGTCTACAAATTTGCCACAAACAAATTTACTACTGTTTTGTCAGTTTCTAAGAATCTGTGATCGCATTCAATTGATAATGATTGCATCAAACGAAGCAGTCATATATGTATATAGGAACTAATCCATAATCCATATAATTATAAATTTTAGTATATAGACAGAAATCGTATTATCAATCTCAACTTAACTTTTCTCAAATGTGAGAGATTCTCTCAGAGATTCTTATATGAAAGCAATTACTTTGCGGAAGTGTTGTTTATTCTTTTGGCAAATTGATTGAATGAATAAATCGATTCCGAGCTTATATCGTTTTGGTCACCTTGAAGTTTGCGCATTTACACCCGACTACCCATGGATATCGTCACCCCACCACGTGCTTCTTGATTGATTACTTTGACAAGGTTTCTGGTTCATCATGACAGTTGCCGTCCTGGAGTTGTTAACCTTATCAGCAAACTGCAATATCATTACATTAAGACATCGCATAAATTATGATTGTGCCAAGTACAGTATTTCCCATTCTAATTAGTTTATCCTTTTAAAATATGTTCGCGTACAGGCTTCGTATGGGGTCAAAGAGAACACATAAATTATATTGATTGATTTGCTGATATCAAGCAATGTTTAGACTTGGATTTACTTGAAATGCCTTCTTAATATCTTTAAAGCTTTATTGAAATTGGATAATAAACAATGAAGATATTCTATAAACGATTTGTATATCCTTGCAGATGGTGTTATAATATTGCTCTAGTTTGTCATTGAATGAGTCGTGTCAGATACCATAAAGTTTATTTATTATTTATATTTTTGGTCTAATGTCGAATCAAATCACTTTATATATTATGTAAATATATACAAAGAGTAAGTGTGACAAAGTAATGAATACACAGTGAGAACAACCACGTTTAAATGACCTTGAATTAAGCATTTGTGATCTTTAGAATCAATACTTGATATAAGTACGAATTACTGAATATTATTTGCATTAAAATGCTTAAGCCAAGTATAAACAGTCGTTATAAAGGCGAAACTTATCTTGAATCAACTGTAGATTTGATTTTCTAGAAATGAGTACGAAAAATCTTTATACAAGTTTGGAACTTGGCTAGAAACTGTTTTTTCTTCCAGCGAATACTCATAGATCCAGTTTGTGAACTCCTTAATCAAGACTTTGTTTGGTTATGCACTGGAAAATTACAACTAGTATATTTAGCAAGATAATTTCTGCATTTAATTTCTACTTACTTTGACAGTAACTGAAAGCCTAAATTGGATAATTTTATAAAACAGCGTGAGGTTTAAAGAACATTTTATAATTACAAATTAAATTTACATGACCTTAATCTATGGAATTGACTTATGTTTGAATTGTGCTTGTGTCATGGATGAACTCATTTGATAATACTAAAATACTTAAACCTTACGACTTATGAAATGATACTTGAATTAAGCTCGAGATCTTTCACTTAAGTAATTGCAATATTAAGTAGTGAGAAATCAAGTTTAAAATTGTGATGTTCGATTTTTCGCTCTGTAAATGGGAAATGGATTCGGAGCAAACATTTTTTAAAAATTCTAATAGAAGTCGTTCATCAACTTCGCTAGGAAAGGTGATATAAATAATATCATTTAATTTGCCTTCGCATATGATAATTATGTCAGCCACAGTGGCAACAGTTAAATGTTTGTTTAATTTCTTATAACGTTATTTGAGTAGCAAAATAATTGTAATTACAAGAGCAGCAACAATTTAATAAGCGACCTTCACTGCCTGACAAAATGCTGCATTATATATTGCCAGAACAGAGGGGCAGGGGAGTAAAACTTGTAAAGTCGATTCGCGGGCCTCGAAGCTCGGGTGTTGGGTATCCGACGATAGCGAACTCGGAAGTGTTTAGCTTATCATCTGGGTAATGCCACCCTATAGTTGGTACGGTCAGTCCAGCTGCTGTTGTGAGACCATCAACAGCATGAATTGCCGTGTGCAATTTATAACTCCAACATAGTGTATAGATTCAAAATTATACCCCTTACTAGGCCCATACATATATCTCAGTTATTAAATAGCAAAATAAAAAAAAAAACGCTTGTTCGATTACAAAAGTTTCGGTAAGTCATTCGATCGTTTTCTTGTCGCGATCATTGTCGTCACTCCCCCGTCTCGCCGGGAGATATTGTTGAAGCTTTATAAGTAGACCGTTACGCAGGGCACCAAAGTGGAAATGTTCGGCTTATCAGCGCGTGCCAATTTCAATGTTCGGTTGTCAGTTGCCTCAGCTATAAGTATGCGTTAGTTCGGTTTTATGACGAGCCATACGAAGATATCTTTGACTCGATATCGCCTCCATTTGTTGTCGGCATTCGCATTTATGAGTTCTGACCACTTGGTCACCGCTTTTATGAGGCACCCGATCGGGGGTCTCAAAGTCTCAAGACCCAACATGACCAGCTCTGTTGGTGGATCACCAAAATTCGATACAAATTCCAAAAAAAAAAAAAAAAAAAAAAATTGCAACTTGGCGTCCACAACGCGTCGATAACAACGAGAATAACAGCAATCATCGAGTGTTTTTTTTATATGTATATATATTTTTTTTATTATGGTATTTTTTTTTGTGGGTTATTTATATAATGGGTGTTACTTTTGCGGTCGTCACGTTTCCAGCCAAAAGAAAAAAAATTAACAGGAATTCAATTAAGTACAAAAAAAAAATGAGAGCAGTCGAAATATCATTTGTGGTCAGTTCGATCAGTGACAACATTGAGTTCGGACGGTTCGTTAAGGCCTGATCGCAGGTTTTGTAAATACTAAGTGGCTTGTTATTGTTGTTGTTTGTTAGCCAATCCATTAAAAGTTTAAATGTAATACATTTAAAATGATTATAAAATACTAACAAGAGAAAAGTATAATACAAAGTAATTAATTAACACGAGTGAAAAACAAACATTAATGTGACGAATAGTTGTGCTAGCAATACATGATAATAATTACTTGCTTGTAATTAAATATATATGTATATATATACATTATATAGAAACTAATCTTATCTGTGCTTATATGAGAAATGAGAAACAAACCTTCCGGAGAAAACTTAAAGTTAATTATAAGTACATTGTGTTTTGGGATTCAATCTAGACTTGTTGAAGTGCTCTCCGATTTATTAACGTCAATGGAAGTCCATAAACTCTTCCCTGCTATTATGTGATTAATTAATAGATTGTAAGAGTCGCTGGATTTATTTATTTGAAGTTTTATGGGCCTTAAAAACAATTGCAACATATCTCTTGTCCTCCTTTGAGCATCCTTAAATCTGATCCCTACATGCTGTAATTTTTAAAGCAATTATATCATATACTATTTCAAAAAGAAACTAGATCGATTTAAAATATTATTCGATTACGATCTATTGATCTCTGATATTATTTTCCACCAATTATTGCATTACTTGATATTTTTTAAAAATTATATTATTACATGATATGCATATGTAGTAGGTACAGCAAATGAGAGATAATTATATTATCTATAATTAAATAGGAATTAGAACAAGTTTATCATAACATTTGACTGGCATAGACACGATCTCCACGTTCTCCACAATTGCAACCTGCCCTAAGCTTTCTGTGTTGCGAGTAGTATATCCAAAATCGAATCTCTATAAAATAGATGTTACATCATCGACTAAACAACAATTGAGTTTAGTTTCGTATACATATAATTAGTTTTAAATGAATGTGTGAGACTGCTTAGTCAATAGTCAGTGGCAATCTCGCAACCAGACAGTCACAATGACATGCATAATTTGCTAATGATTTTGGGTGTGTGCTACGTTTCGACCTATGGCTGATCTCTATGATCTGTTAGACATCAAGTTAATAAGTCCAGTCTAAATGGCGGCAAATTCTCATATGCCAGACTTACGTATTTATAGTTAGAGATAGTTTTGCGCTTAGCTTGGTTCATTTGCCTCATACAATCAATCGTGAAACTGATGTTATTCATCTTTACTTTGCAGACTCAGACTAAACCAAAGATCAGTGACCACCCAGTGATGCAACAATAAAGTTAGCCCTTTAAGATGACTGATTACAAAAATGGCAACAGCAGCAGCCTGGCCAGCAACAACAACAATCTTAACAACAATAATAACAGCGGTGGACTAAGACTGAATTTGCCCAAGGAGCAGAACGATGAGCAACGCCAACAACAATCAAAGTACGATGAACAACCACCCAAGAAGCTGACAGAAACAACAACAGCCACAACAACAACAACAACGACATCACATCCTCATCCCACAAAGCAAAAACGTCGGGACAAATGTGATCTAGGAGAAGATTTTGTGGCGCCCGATGGAGGTTGGGGTTGGATTGTGGCCATTGCCAGTGGCCTTAATATTGTAAGGATTCCAATCGATCATTTTAGGATCATTTATTGATCTATATCCATTGTGTTCCATTGCAGCTGGTGACGTTCGCATTGGCCCAACAGTTTGGCATCATCTTTCAAGATCGCATGTCAGATCTCGGCATCAGCAGCTCCAAATTGACCACAATTATAAACACACAGATTGCCGTTTCCGCCTTTACAGGTGAGCAGAAAAAGAATAAACAGTTTCACAGAATTCTCCCGCATCGACAACTAATCAACGATAGTTTTCACATGTTTCGAATTCCGCGCTCATCGATTTTTCGAATCGCTTTTTACTTCGAAGACCTAAAATGATAGTATTGTCTATTTTTTAAACCTGTTTTATAGGCCTGTTTAATTTCAAATTCAGAACAGTCTATTATTATACCATGAAGTATTGTTTATTTACCAGAACTGTTTCGATTTCTGCTTTTGAATCAATTCTATTTAGTTATATTGTAATAATTTCTTATAGTATACCCAATTATGTACATTTAGGAGCAATCAATTCAAACTTGAAATTCAGAACATACTTTAATATTGACAACAATTTATGCCATTTATTTATTAGAAATAGTATTTCTATAATAATTTTTCGTGTTTTGACATAAAAAAAAAGAAATAAGAGTAATGAAAAACAAAATAAACTTTTATTTACAATTTTTATTTAAAAATCATCAAGGCTTATAATTTTTAAATTTGTATTTGTAAAATTGCAAATTAATAGTTTAAAGTTTTAATAGTACCAGAAATACTAAAATAAATTTTTATTTTTATGGACTTTAAATTTATTTTCTGTTTTATTATAAATATTTAAGAATATCTTTTATTTTCAATGTAAATATTAAAAATTAAAGAATTTAATTGAATTAATTTACATTTTTAAAATGATAATCGAAGAAGAAAAATGAAGAATAACTTTTAATTTACATTTTCACAATCAAAATTTAAATGTAATTTATGAATAATAATTTTAATAATTAGATCAACGAAAATTAGAGCCCTATTTTAATTAGTTGATAAAAAGCAACAAATAATTTATGTTTTAAAATTATAATCACTTGAAATTTAAATTTGTATGTTAACGAATAAACATATCTATTGGATGTTTTCGCGCGAAATTCGAGTTTGGAAAGTCCTCAGCTTACCTTCACTATTTAAGCCACTTCCAGCTGAACTTCTGTTTAATGTTTTGCTTATCTATCGACAGGTCTGCTCAATGGTCCACTCTTCCGAAGGTATACGTATCGTGTTGTGGCATTGGCTGGCTCCGTGCTGACCTTTGTGGGCCTCTTCTGGATGGCTTTTGCCGACACATTCACACTGTATCTGCTTAGCTTCTCGATTATCTATGGCTTTGGACGTGGCCTGACAACGTCGGCCTCCTCGCTGGCGGTCAACACGTACTTCAAGGTGAAGCGACGCACGGCGACGGCATATCAGTTTGGCGTTGCTGGCTTGGGACCCATTGTCTGTCCCTACTTTGCCACCTACATGCTGCGTATGTTCGGTGTCCAGGGAACAACGCTACTGTTTGCTGGCGCCTCGTTGCATACGATCGCCTGTTCGTTGGTCTATCAGCCGGTCAAATGGCATGTGGTGAAGCGAGACAAGGACGCGGAGGCTATGCAGCCGCCAAAGACACAGGCACATATCGAGGACGAGGACGATGACATTATCAAGCATGTGGTGGAGCCAGATACGCCAGTCTTGCCACGAGCCAACGATGGCTGGTACGGATCACGTGCCTCACTCAACAGCAGCGGCACAAGGAATCGTGTCAACACCTGGGACAAACAACAGCAATCGGAGAATGGACATTTCGAGTTGAAGCGACTGAATAGCCGGGGTTCAACTGGACGCCAGCAGCGCAGTATCTCTGTTAGTCACAGCATTAAAGAGGAACCATATGATCACGAGGAAGTGGTTTACGAGTATGAGAAGGATCTGGAGCAACAGCAACCGCTGAAGCCGCAATTACAGCTAACGGCCAAGGAACAACAGCAGCTGGAGGATGAACTGGAGCAGGAGCGTCGCAAGAAGCTGCCATTCTACAAGAAGATCGTCATCTTCTTCGATTTGGATTTGTTGAGGGACATCACATATGTTAATCTAGCCGTTGGCATTACATTGATTAATTTTGTGGAGATCAATTTTGCCATCCTAACGCCGTTTATCCTACACGATCTCAATTTCAATCAGAGTCAGACTGCGTTTGCAATGTCGCTGTTGGGATTCTTTGACTTGGTCATAAGATTCCTCATACCTTTGATCACGGGCATGTTCAATTGGAGTAATCGCACCTTCTTTGTTGTCGGAATATTGGGCATGTGCATCGGCCGTGCATTCCTCTCGATGACCTCTAACTTCTATGTGTTGGTTGCTATCTTTCTATGGCTGGGCTTGAATAAGGCCTTCCGTACAGTCTTCTGGTCCCTGATCATACCCAGTTATGTGCCGCTGAAGCGTTTGCCAGCCGCCGCTGGACTTCAACTGCTGATGTCGGCCACATTTTCGATGGTCTTTGGTCCAATGATCGGTGAGTGATCCTATAGATAGCATATCTATGCATGTATTGTTGCATTACTAACCAACCCAAACAAAACAAAATCCTACCTAATATATCTCGCAGGTCTGATACGTGACAATACCAGCTACGCATTTACCCTCAACTGCCTAAATGCTCTGTGCATTACGGCCATTGCGTTGTGGTATCTGGAGGACTGCATTCGCGCCCGACGTTCCAAATCCCCGCCAGTCACCAATTTGGACTCGAAGTGAGACTCCAAGTACTGATACTGATGCCTGCCTGCTTGCCCGCCCGCCTGTCCAATTCCAACTCCAACTCCTCTCCATCCCACGTAATGTGTAGTTTAGCAAAGCTTTTTGTTTGTTGTTATTGATTTATTATTATTATTATTAATATATTTTTTTTTTAAACACGTTTATCGAGTATATTTTGTATATATAATTGAATGTAGCAAATTATTTTTATTAATTATATTAACTGTTAATAATATGCGTAAGCTGTCTAATTTGAAAAAACAACCAACCAAGTATTTGATTCTCTATTAACTGTTGACTCGTGCCACAATCAGATCTCAGTTGATTTGTATTCGGCGGCATTTCAATTTATGCTGGGCCCTACAATAAGCCGGGTTGTTGCGACCATATCATGAAGCTTGTATACTCTTCTTTAATATCAAATTGAGCCAGAATATTGATAAGTTGTATATATTAAAATTTGTATATATATATATATATATATATATATATATATATATGTGGATCATTTGAAGCTGTAAGTATTTATATAATACGAAGAAAGTTTGTGTAAAAGTGTAAAAGTTAGAAGCATTCTAGTTATTTAGTGTTTTATAAATTACATTACTGAATATGTTATTAAAATACTAAGAAAATTTGGAAAATACTATTTTACAATATTATACTACAAAGATCTGACATTCAAATATTTCTATAGTATTTTAATAATAGTAAAATTACTTTTATCGATAGTTAACGATTTGTGATTAAGTAAGATCATATTTTTTGTGGATTAAGCACGTTGATAAGAATACAAGTATATTTAGTCTTCGACTTGGACATTTATTGACTTAAACTCGTCATGAAAATGTCAAGTCATGCCGGCAGTTCATCATGGAGCGATGTGTCATCCAATTGCCGGTAATTGGATAGCGTGGCGGGCATTGCCGCAACTAACTGACAAAGTTGTGAAATACGTGCTGTCTTTGCAGATGTGTGTGTGTGTGTGTGTGCGTGTGAACACCCAACAGTCCAGCATATCTTAGCCCTTTTGGCTGGCTCAAATTTGACTGATTAATGAAAAGCTTACTCTTCCCCAGCTGGTGAACTGATCTTGGTTGGGCTAATAAACCGGTTATTGGGTTGTTTGCCGCTCGTTGTTGTCTGGTTGTCCGGTTGTCCGGTTGTCTGGTTGTCAGTTGTCAGTTGCCTCTTGAACTCGGTCGATAAACTAACCGCAAAAATGCGCATCCTCCACTATGTAAACGTCGCAGAGTCGAAAGAAGTGGCAGTTAAATTAAGAATTTACATAAAATTGCTAAAGAATTGAATCGACATAGGTAACAAACACCAGACAACCAATATGCAATGAAATTCAAGTTAATGACATTGTCATATACTCGTATTTGATTATTATGTATTTATAGATAAATAAAAGCTTAAAGTCAATATATATATTTTTATTTATTTCGAGCTACAAAAGTCCTTTGCATATTGACAGAATTGAATTGCTTTGAGTCAAGTAGAAAGCTCCGAGTAATGACTTTTGAATATGCCACAAGTTGACACATTACCTTGATTGGGTTCAAACAGAAATACAAGTTGCCCCGAGCGCTTTATTGTAAATATTTGCAAGATAAAAGCCTACTACTACTATATGAACATTCCAATGGTTTTTTAATATTGGAATTGGCCTATCTTTATGGCCCATTCGAAACTCGTCTGAATCTCATTTAGTGACTCGCATGAGCCAACGTGCAAATATTTGGTTTATGGCAAATGAAGGCTGCTACTAACGAAATTCTAGACGTTGACCTTCTTACCATTCCGCAAAATTCTATTTTTGGAATTTGCAATGCTATGTCCTTATGTAAGTGCGCATGTATTTGGACTTTCGATTGGAATTGATTTCCCTTATCAAAGCTAAGGCAAATGCAATGAGTTAATGAGATACCCTGTTGCCATGTTTAATGGCGAGTGGTCAATAGAATTGGTGGTAGCTTTTAATCTATCCATAATTATAACAAATGTATAGTTAAGACACCCCGTTAACACACTCAATAGCTACAGGGTGTAAAAGTGAAATTAATTATAGGAGTATCTAGACAACAAATCAAATACAGTATAACAATTGCTCGTCATATTTTAATATAAATACAATTATATATAATCAAACTTCTTGTATGATTTCTAATTAAAACCAATTAAAGAAGAAATAGTGACTGATTATGATGTCTAGCTAGCTAATGTCTCCCCGGACAATACAATTTTTATTTATTTCATGTTTTCCATTCTATAAGGTGTACAATATACATACATATATTAATACAAATATAAGTATGAATGCTTATGTGTGTGTGCAAATTAGATACATCAAAGCAGCTTTAAAAAAAAAACACGCGTGCACAGATACAAATACAGATACTAAACAAACGGCAGACTTCGATACTTGAACTCTCAAAACGAGAGTCGCTATAAAAATATCAAGTCATTTGAAAAATACAAACTTAATGCAGCAAATTTTTAATAGTTTTTATACCCTGTGTCCATTAAAAATTGTGAAAAAAGGGTATAATGAATATCTGCAAATGCATGTAACAGTCATAAGAAAGGATCTGCGACCCTATAAAGTATGTATACTCTTTATCAGTATCAATAGCCGAGTCGATTGACACCTGTCCACCCGTCTGTCCGTCCGTCCGTCTGTATGAACGCGTCGATCTTAGCAACTATAAGCGCTAAAGACTGGAAATTTGGAATGTAGGTTCCCAAATACCATAAGCATTTCAAGTTTATTTCAATTTTTGAGATCATATTCCCCGCCCACGCGAATCGAATAAAACTGCACTTTTTTTGAAGACCTGCACAGGGTATCATACTATCGCGCGCTCTTGACTGACCGGCTTTTTATAGAATGAGATAGTTCTCTTTCTTTCTACACTTAAGAGAGGTTAATTATACTCTGAGAAACTAGTTTATAAGTACAGAGTACAGGAAGATAACGAATCAGGGAACAATTAAAAATATCCAGTAAACTGACGACAATATTACTTTATAGTATTTCCGATGACTTTCATTAATTGTTATTTCGATTATCTGCACAATATATAATTTACTATATGATGGTAGTACTAATGTGTGATTCACAATTACCAAGTATCAAATTAATAGTATCAACGTTTGGTTATAAACTTAACTCAAAAACTTCATTGAAAACGTATATGACAACCCTCGATCTAGAGGCAAAATGAGTGACAAACTATAATTTAAAATATGAATTCTCATGGTGAATTATAATATATGTGGGTTCGCAAACACATTATTTATATGCATGTATTCATATTGCGATAATTGCACACGATTTCCGTATACTTATGTACAAACATACACGCTTTTGTTATGCTATACTATAATAATTAGCTTGTATTTCATTGACAGTCACATTATTTTTTTAATATATAATTATCTTCTATTATTTGCACTGTAATTCAGTTTATGACGCGCCTAAAGCACCTGTTACGTACTACAAAGGGCGCCAACGTCGTGGAGAAAGGGACAAATATACAGATACGAGTATATAGAAAGGGAAAGAGTTAAGTGAACGCTAATGACGCGACGTCATCAATCAATGTATGTAGTATGTAACTATCAATATAGTATCTGAGAATAAAAACTAGTTGAAAACATTGTTCGATTACATATGTATGTATTAATAAATTCGTATGTTAGCGTTTCGCTGCGTCACTTTCTGATTATGAATAAACTTATCGTTTGATAAGAAGACTAATTAAAAACTCATTCAATAAATTTCATGCATTTGTATTAAGGAACTATACTAATCTAAGTTAAATGTACTTATACATATATAGAGAATTTTCTATTGAGAGTTAATTATCCATCAATCTTTTCGTTTATCTACCTGATTTTATCTTTTGATTTGTGCTGCGTGTGTGTGGCCGCCATTGGCAGCAGTTGGTCAAAGTTTTAACTCATAGATTTCGACAGACGGTCGTCAGCATTAAAATCAAAGTGCCGCTTCCCGCCTGTCGACCGTCCGTCCAACCGATCAGTATTAACATTGATAATTTCAACGTCAGAATGATAATGAATGTTGTTGTTGTCGTTGTTGCCGCTCTTTCCGCAGTGCAAATCATTGCAAATGCAATGCGAGAGCAAACAACATGAGAGGGAGGGAGCGTCTGATGTGGTCAAGTGCATGGTCTGATCTTTTCTCAGTAGTGCCTGCTCCTGTCTGCGAAGCCCGTTTTGTCAGTTGCCAGCCCACGCATTCGGTTAACAGTTAGTATTTTGCCGTCGCTACCATTCGTTTTGCTCTCTTTGCTCTGTACAGCTGACTGTGGGGTAATTTCCCATTTTCATGGAATTAACTAACTCCAAAAAAAAAACGAAGCTAGTTTCTTTTTGGTTTATTTCTTTGCATTGCGCTAAAATATCAATGGGAAGTTTACTATCGTATGTCAATATTTTGATTGATTTTAATTTCAAATTCGGACAACCATATCATATATAAAGCTCAAATTGGAACGCTCGGTTAAAATACAAATTCTTGATTTAATCAGTCGAATAAATTAGAATTCTTGTATGAATTAAAAGGTTTTTTTCCATGTTTTATTGTAAAAACCTAGCATATATTCGTTTCTAATGAAACGTGTATTAAAATATCTTAAACGACATCTTCTAAAATAGTTCACTTTATCTGTTTTTTTATCACTTTTCAATAATTTCGGCATTTTTCACACAGAAGTTATGTGCTAGAAAGTAAAATTTTGTAAAAAGTGGACTGCTTGACGATGTCATAAATAATCATTTTACAAACTGAATAATGCTACCAAAATGAGATTTTTCAAAGATAACTGACAGAAAACCATACCAACACGTTGATTTTCCACATGACATATATGCACTTTAATACAAAGTACAAAACACACTGAATGTTATTTAACAAAGAAAAATGGTAATTTGCCCCACAGTCCACCGTTGCGATGGTGATGCGTACCTATGCATGTGTGTGTGCATGTGTGTTCCTGCCTATGTAGTTGGCGTTAGCTAAAGAAAATATGAAACTCGACGTTAAGAACACCCTGTACGCAGTTTAATATATTGAGTATGTTGAACGTTTTTTTTTTAAAAAAAACAAAGTAAATAATAAATATTAATAATGAAAATTAAACAATTGTATCATGGCTGCAAATCGGTTAAGATCATAAAAAAAAAATAAAATATTAATTACTTCTCGAACTCGAACCTCATGCGGAACTCTTTCAATAAAAGGTTCGGTTCAGAAAAAAATTTATTTCAAATTTTAAATAGTGAATTTATATTAATAAAATAAAATAATATTAGGCTTAAAAAATCAGACAAATATAAGGTACAATTGAGAAAGTTTAGAAGAAAATAGGAAACCAAGGCTCGAACCAAAACCTTGGATTCAGAGGTTACTAAAATCGGTCAGCGAATCCAACTAAAATCGTTCTCTTTTGTCCGAACCATCGAAACGAAACTTCTTCAAATCTTAAGACTTTAATAATTTTTAATAATGTTTAAATTATTATTATATTATGTTAAAGATTTTTTGATAAATTCCAATAGTTAAAATCTTTAAATTTGTCTATTCTCATAAAATTATTAAAGCATCATCAAATAGATACAACTATTTTTTGAAGACTCCGGTTTTACCATATTTATTGTCTTACAAATTACCTAAATAAAATGTACATTTTTATTAATTAAAAAAGATGTAAAAACGAAGAAAAATTTACATAAACTTTGCAAATTGACAACAAATTTACATTTTTAATGGCAGAAAAAATATGTTAAAACAGAGAAACAGAAATAATAGTAATTTTGTTAAGTGGAAGGAGTCTATTGGCTATTTGTATGCTTTCACGCACACTTTTGTACACATAGTTTATAATTATCATGCCCGCCAAACAGCCGCATCTTAGAGTCTAGGGTATAGAGCTATAAAGCAGACAGCACTGCCTGGTTTGAAACAAGTCGAGTGCTGGACGCGTAGCAGTTAACAACGACGGCAATATTGACAACGTCCAGCAGCTGAAGCAGTGCAAGCTCTTTTCATGTAATTACAGTGCGTTAACGTTAACATTAACATTAACAAGTAACATAATGAAAATATTAACAGTGCTTAAGTCGCAAAGTTGTTAACACTCAGCTGCTGTTATTTGTATTCTTTATTTTTGTGTATAAAAGTCCAAACAGTAAATGTCGCAACCCGTTTTTTTTTTCTATATTTTTTTTTAAATACCCGCATTTTTTTCTATGTGTGTGTGCGTGTTTAATAAAGCGTTTATCATCAAACGATTTCTATTGAAAAAAAAAAACAAAAGTCAAAGTCGCAGAAAAAAAACGTTAATTCGAAGTAAACAAGTTGAAGTCAACCTACGGGAAAACTCTTGAGTGTGAGTGTTAACATCGCCGCAGCAACAGAAACAGCAACAATTTGTCGCATAGGCTAAGCAACAACAACAGCAACATCAACAAGAAGCAAGGCCTCAACAAGTGTTTAATAAAGCAAAACAAAAACAAAGCTCTCGTAGCAATGTCTAGAGCATGCGCCCTAAACATTGGTCTCAACGGGGGTTCCCGCGGGCCCTGACAAAATTGAGTTTGCTAAAGGTTTGCCAAGCCGCGCAAAAAATGTTCGCCAAATCCAATTACCAATATTTTCTCTTTTTTTTTGCATCCTTTATTCAATATTCTGTGATTTCAATTTTTATTAGTGTTGTGTGTTGGTTGACATCGAAATGTGCAGCTATAATCAAATTGACCAACTAAAATTACCTGTATGTCGACGTTACTTTGGAAAACCTTCAAACGGAATTTCTGAAAATGCAACAAATTTGCTTAAATCAAAAGTCTGAAAGTAAAAGAGGAAAACATCTGTTCATTTCAAAACATATAGCTATTGCTTATTATTTTTTTTTTTAATATACATTATACTGTTTTATTTTCATTTATCGCACTTTGCGGTTTGTATTTCGAGTGTGATTATTTTTAGTTGGTTATTAAAAGTGCTGAAGCTTTCGCGTTGTTATTTGATAACATTATTGCAAGTACAACCTCTAATCAACATTTTTTTCTTTAACCTTTAACAGAGCTTTAAGCTCAAAGCTTTGAAACTGCTGTTCTTGATTAATTTCTAGTTGCAAGTTTTCAGATGTAGTTTGTAATGCAATGCAATTTTTTAAATGCTTGTAGACATTTGCCTGTTTGACAATTTGAAAATTATTCAACCAAATAAATTGACAGTATACCCATACGCATACACATGCATATACATATATACACTTAAATACCTTTTCATCAAAGGTCAGAAATTGTTTCGATTTTATTCATGCGCGCAAGTCGATACATAGGATTACCACAAATATTTTCATTTTATTTACATACCCCGCAATCAAATTCAAACATAAATGAGTATATTAAAGAAGTGTAGTTGCTAAACATCTTGCTAGTAGCATAACTCATATACGTTAAGCTACCCGTTTTATGAAACCATTTTTGGTATACTAACTGTTTGCAAAATAAGAATTTTAAAGTTTTTGCATTGATACATATTATTGAACCCGTACAGGGAAAAATCTCAACCTTTTTGATTCTGTGTTTTCTGAAAATAATTATAATCAAAAGCATCACATCCGTATTATCATCATTATTGCGTATTTAAACACGTATTAAAAAAATTAATTTATTATGTTCACAAAATAGTCTCTCAATACAAATACACTCAGAGATAAATACTTAAGTAAATTTGGACAGCGCAAATAATTAAAGTAATTGTTAAATAAATCTACTGTTCATTTTTCGCAGTGCAGATAATCAGTCAAATAATTTTGCCTACGAAACGGACAAACGGAGAACTTGAATGCGGATTATAAGCAATTTCATTGATATATTATGTGCGATATGTACTTGATTTTCCATCGATACAAGTTAAATATTATAAGCTTGGCATAGATTGGAATCGTATTTAAATGGAATTCCCAATGATAAGTTTTTTGGTGACAGATAAATGGGGTAGATAAGGCAGATTGTTTTGATATGGCAGTATTTCTCTGGTTTGCCTGCCATTTGGTGACACTCATCTTGCCTGACAGCACACCCAAGTGGAATTAGCATTGTGCAAAGGAGGGGGGCCTAACTTTTGGTTAGATGCCTCAAGTGGCTTTGGCTGCAATTCGTATTGAATTTCAGTCGCATTCCCTTCACAGAAACACTTAACGCACACACTTTACCGGAGTCAAATTGAAGTACGTGAGTTTATTTGGTTGGGCATAACGAGAAGAAATACAAAACAACGAAATGAAAAAAAAAAAAAAACATAATGAAAAACTGACTAGAAAATGACTTGAAATGCATAAATAAGCAACTCGCCACTGACATCGGGGGCCTAAAACCCAAACCTAGACCTAAAAACCATAGCAAACCGTGCTGTTCGGTTCGGCATGGAACGGGGACAAAGGCGTGACACATGTGAGAATGCGCCTTGTGCTGGGATTATTTTGCGGCCAGCATGAGGCCTAAGGCCTGAGGCAACCTTTGTACGCAGCTGTACTGCAACTGCACAATATTAACACGCTGGGCAATAACAATAATCAAAATGCAGCTAAAAATAGAAACAACAAATTACTATGACAGCAACAACAACAGCAACGACAACGACAACTCACCTACCATAATCAATGACACGAAATGTAAAATGTAAAATGCGCTTCACTGACACCCAAGCTGATGGAATAACTAATCCAGAATCCTAAGCAGCCAGAACAGTCAGACAGCTAGGAGCCCTAGGAACTGACATAGTAGTCCAAGAATAGAATATTGTCTTTCATAATATCTGCTGTGAATTTTAAGACTAGTTGACACCTTATTACATAGTCAAGATTTGAAAACAAAAATCAGTTAGCTTATATTCTGAAAGATAAGTTCTACTTAATGGTATATATTTGTCAGCTCAATTCTAGAAGATCTCAGTCATCCTATCGTATCAAATCATTGTAATGTTGCTGTCTAGAATAGTTAAGTATAAATTAGCTCATCGAAATTTAAATACATTTTATATATACATATGTATGATATACACAATATTTGATAAATAAACAAAGCGAAAAGTGTCGAACTAAAATTATGTTTGAATTATCTTGAATTAAGTATTTGCCACTCTTAAAGTCCATAATTGTTAAACTTCTAAGACCAAGTACACATAATCTTGATGTAAGTGTAAAGTATCTTGAATCAAGTATAACTCCAGATGTACTACAAATGACTAGGAAAATTCTTGATGTAACTTCGTAACTCGGGCTCGAAAAAGATAGTCACAGAACAAGTTGGTGAAATCCTAAATTTAGGTTTATTCATCTTAAATCACTTTTTAATTTCGATTGCTTAGAATTCCTAAAAGGTTCTAGTTTGTCTGATATGAGAGACATTGAGCAATTAAGAGTATACTCAACAGGAGGATAATTTTCTGCAGTCAGTCTTCATCTACTTTCACAATATCTGCAAGCCTTTTAAGCCCACGCTATTAACTTGGATAACTTTATCAGATAGCGTAAGGTATTATTTCCAGAAGATTTTACCCTAGCAAACTATGCATACACATTTGTTCTTAAGTCTTCAGTTAGCAAATATCAAGTATCATATACTTGTTTTGAGATATTTCTGTAATCAGCTACAGAATTTAAGGGACTTAGAACAAGTGTGAATTGTACTTAAATCAAGAATAAAAGTACTATTTCAAGTACACACCGAACTCACTTTAAAGTTATAAAAAAATACTAACATACTTAAATTTTCGAACTTAAGAAATTATACTTGAATTAAGAACGAGATTCTTGAAGTCAGTAATTTCATCCTTAGTGAGTTATCAAGTATGAAATGTGGCGATTTGAGTACGAAATATTTGATTTTATCGCTCTGTGTAGCTTAGAAAGAGAATCACTTACCGATGTACTTACCAGTTATATTTTATAAGTTTGAAACATTTCAATGTTCCATTTCACAAAACCTAAGATCTGTGAGGTTCAGTGATCACAACTTGTTCTTTGTTCTATTTCAAAAAAAATTATTTATTTATTATTAGATCTTATTTCTTTTCGTTAGTTTGAAAATCAGCTGATTACATTATTATTGCCTATTCTAAAAGTCCGCTTCTATTCGCACAGATTAAATCGTTTCTATTTTGTAAACGAATACAGCTAAGATCACTGTAGATCAGTTGATTGTAATTAAACTGAATTCTCTACTATTGAATTGCATAAGCTTTGATTAATCCATTAGTAATTAAATCATTGTCAGTTCTACATGACAAAATCAAATCATTTAAGTGTTAGACTTTAGTTTAACACCTTACTGTTAGATCAATGATCAATGGATTAATTAATTTAATTTACTTGTTCAATCGCTTACCGCCTCATCTATGTATGTCATGTTTTTTTTTTCCTTTTGTAGCTATCGTTATATTCTATATATGGTAGAATTCCCACGTATGCATCTTCGTAGAGCAATTCGAAATTGGAAAGCACAATCAATAATGAACTGTAATTGTGTGCGTAACTCATACGCATATATGTATATGTATCAATGGGCTTTAATCAACACTCATTGACACAATTTAATTGTACGACATTCGAAGTGAACGAATCTAAACGATGAGCGGAATTGTCGATCCTATGCTTGTACACTGAGCGAAATCATAAAATAAAGAAATAGATTCCTATAAATTTATACAGAATTTACACAGTTTTTAAGTTTTTTAGAAATCCATCATAGCCTCAAATATCAAACTGATTTCTGGTAGGATTTCTCTTAGTGTATAGCCTTATATACATGCATGTGAGAATAATTGAAAAATTGCGCCGTTCGATTAATCTCAATTAAATAGCAAACTAGCTGCCAATTGACTGCGAAATATATATAAAAACAAGGGAACACAAAGCGGAGCCTCAACTTCCGCTTGGACGGTGCCTATACATACGCCAGACAAAAGATACAAATGTCGACACAGATACAAAGATATTCAATGTATCAGTAGACAACTGCTCTCTCACAACTCGTACATTAGCTACACCTGTCGACATGTGACGTGTTCTCCTAAGTGTACAAGAATGTGAACTTGAGGCAAAAGTGTTTTACTATTTGTCTTTTGACTTCTCGCCTCCAACTGATAACACTGTAAGGGGCAGTGTGCGAAAGGGGGACAGATGTAGACGAACAACAACCTAATCAATAGCGCCGACGCCGATCTCAATACATGTATCGTTGTGTCTATGTTTTATCTATAAATGAGTCAACAGGCCAGACTAATTACCTACTGGACAGAACTTGATAAGCTCCATGGGATATCTCTTAGTGTTACGGTATCTTAGGTATTTTATAGTCTCAAGTGTTTGGAACGCAGCAAAGTTTTAATTGTTTTTCATATTTAATGTACAAAATTGAATGAATAAATGCTGCAGTTAGAGAAAATTCGTCTAAGAACCATATTTATTACAATGAGATAATGTTTTTTAAAAACTTATTCATTACTCCGCACAATACATCAATTTTTAAATATTTTATATGAGTTGTGAAAATATAATCTATTTATTTTCTAGTTAAGTTAAAAAAAATGACTTCCATCGAATAAAGCCGTCTAAAATGTGTATAATATTTTTAATAGATAATCTAAATAAATAAACAATTACATACAAAAGTGTTACAAGGAACGATCTGATCTTCAATCAGAAAGTTATATGGAAAATCGAGGTAACTGCTAGTCGAATATTCTGGAGTATTCGAATTTCCGCCTTTTTTTTAAATATTTGTGTTATCTGATAATTAATATTTATCAGCTTCGGTTGGGAATTGATCAATGTGATATAATCAAACTAAGTAGCTCAACAGATAGTAGAGAAGTTTAATATTAAAAGAAAACACAGAGAGTACTAAAATAGAATATGCAAATAAGTTTATATTATAAAACTCATCAGCAGCTTTATAAATTAATACTCGCTGAGGTATCGTTTCAAACATTCGCTCACTCTTGAATACTCTATGATTGTTTCGAGTATTGCGTATAGGTGTGAAATTCATTAATGAATTATCAGCACTTGTTCTGCTGTTGCCTTGCTACGGAACTTCCTTATGCTACTTAGTTTAATAACTAAGTTTAATAATTTGATGATAATGCCAACGATGATGATGCTGTTTCTTTTGAGTGCGTGAGTGTGTATGAATGTTTTGTTAATATTGCTTTTATATTACTGTCCACTCGGCATGACTTGCAAAAAAACATACAAAAAAACGCAATGCAAACGATCAAAGCGACGACAAATCACAGCAATTTAACAAACCGGTAACGATGATGTCGCTTTTTTTTTATTTTGTTAGTAACTGTATATATTTATATACAGTTGAACATATGTATGTATTTATGTATGTACATATGTTGGCTGAGGATCGCTTGAATTGGTTTATTCGGTTCAACTCGTTGGGTAGCTAAGCGAAAGTTTTGTCATATGCCCACAGTCTACACGCACTTGATCGATGGCTGAGTGTGTGAGGCTGTTAAGTGCTTCTTTCCTCTTCTTTTTTCCTCCGCTTCTTGGTCTTGGTCATGGTTTTGATCTCTGTGCTGTCTTTCGCAGTCTGTGCTCTCCTGTCTCTGACACTGTCTGTCGAGATCTTTGACAGCGGGCGTCAATTTATGGCACGCTTCGATGGAGTTCAATGGCAAACAACACTGACAACAACAGCAACAACAACAACCACAATAATGCAGACAACATTCACTATCTCAATCTGAATGAAGACATCCAAGTGCCAGTCTCACTCCCAGTCCCAGTCCCAGTTCCAGTCCCAGCCCCAGTCGCAGACACCGGCTGCACCAGTTCAGATACAGCCAATGAGTTTGTCTCCGAATTATCGCTGCATAAATAGAAGCCCTGGGTTGCCAAAGCAATGAGGGCGACTGCTTCTCCCCATTAATATTACAGTCTCTTCATTATTTTTACAACGACAGCATGCTTTTTTTTATGATTTTATGAAGGACCAAAAGACGACGGCAATCGATTCCCCCTCGTCTGACCCTGCAGCTGATTCTGGTTTCTTTTGCGAGTCGTCGATGGTGCTGTGGTTCAATTCAATTTGATGCCATCAGCCCATTAAGCCTGTTCCATGCCATTGCATTGATCTCAATGTACCGGGCACACCCGCTAAGTGATATTTTCAGCTGTCACCATCTCGCTGCCTCGATCTTAGAGTCTTGTCCTGGCCAATGCTTTGCATACAAAATTGCTAGAAAGATCGCACCCATATGAGGGAAAAAATCAAAGCTAGAAAAACCACATCTAATATTATGGGCCTGCCCCTAATAATGGGACAGGCATTGCGATAGCGTTTTCATGCCGCTATAATGTCAATACCAATACCAATACCCATACCAATGCCAATTAGCAATTAGAGCATTATCTGGTATTTGCAATAATGACAAGGTGTGCCATGACGTGCTAGAAGGATCCAAACATCAAATAATATTAATAGCCCAATTACCTTTGAAATAGCGACAATTTAGAGCTGAATCAGTTGTTAAATAGGCCACTCCACGATTTCTTGCAATCTATTCAGATTGACAGAATGTCGAGTATAACGTTTAGTATTATAATTACATTAAAGGGATGAGGTTAAAGGTCTCGTAGGGCTGTAAAATAAACTTGATTGTTTCATTTGAGATATACTTCAATCGATTTGAAATTTTCTAACATTATATTTTATATTTTTATTCGAGTTCCTCTCTGGATTTCCGTGTTTGTAAATCGCAAGTCTTTGATGAGAATTATCTATATCATTCGTTTTATACGTTTAACACTTTTTTTAACTAATCTATCTGTCTTTTTGTAGTTCTTCTTCCTTTATCGTATTTCTCTCCTCTTAGTTTCCTTTTTTTCCTTATTTTCCTTCCGCCGTAATAGGATCAATATGGAGATCATTTTCTCAGCTGGAGATTTGTATTCGCTGTACTAGGTCAATGTCAATGCACACAACTTTTCCTTTTATCTTCGGCATATCTTATCTTTGAACTAAGAATATTGCTTTTGAACCGCACAAAATATATTTTAGTAGATAATACGCTCTATGCTTATAGTAGGGCACTTGCAAACAGAACTCTGTATTTTCTTGTTGTACACTTGTTGCTTATCTTAATGGACTCACTCGCAGGATTTCTAATTAAAAATCAATTACAGTAAAAATGCCAAACTCATTACTCAACCAACTTTCTTTCTCCCGCCTGCAGTCAACTGTGACGCCGTCTCACACCAACAACACTACTATAATGGAGAAGTCAACGCTAACTCAGAAGAATTACGCAAGTGTCTACAATGAGACGACGAAGCCAAAGAAACCGAAACGTCGCGACAAGAGCGATTTGGGTCCCGATTTTGTGGCGCCCGATGGCGGCTGGGGATGGGTAATATGTCTGGCTGCCGGTTTCAATAATGTGAGTGTGATAATTTGCCGACCAAACTATAGTTAAATGCATCAACTAAGAGGTACTATATTCCATTGGCAGTTCTTCATGTTTCCTGCGCTGCAACAGTATGGTTTGATCTATAGAGCACGCATGAGTTCACTTCATTTTGATGCCAAAGAGACGACAATTATTGTGAATGTGGTGATGACCTTGTCCTCCCTAGTTGGTAAGTTAGAGAAAAGATCCAATCAGGTTGCAATATTAATCACCCACTTGCAGGTATATTCAATGGTGCCATGTTCCGGAGATTCACCTTCCGTCAGGTGGCCATAGCGGGTACAACTCTCGGTTTCCTAGGAATATTCTGCTCGGCTTTCTGTACCACCGTCTGGCAGTATATTATCTGTTTGTCCCTGATCTATGGAGTGGGTCTTGGCCTGGCCATGGCAGCTGTTTCGCTGGCAGTCAACACTTATTTCAAACAGAATCGACGACGCGCCACGGGATTCTCTTGGACGATTACTGGACTGGGTCCCATTATCTTTCCGTATGTGTCGACTTTCCTGTTGGACTTTTATGGTGCCCAGGGCACAATTCTTATCTATTCCGGTATTGCATTGAATGCCATACTCTGCGCCCTTACACTTCAACCCGTGATGCGACATGTGCGAAAGCCGGAGAAACCAGATGTCGATGGACTTGATCAGAAGGAACAGCCGGAGCTGCTGGAGGCCAATGGGAATTTATTGTTGCCGGGAAATGATCCGTGGTGTGATTATGAGTGCAAATACTGTCAGTATCAGAAGCGCACCAAACGTGGCATCTTCTCCTCTCAATATCTCTTCAACGATGATGATCCAGAGCATCCGGGCTATGAGATAACAGATCCGGGCACACCGATGTTAGCTCGAGCCAACGATGGTTGGTTCGGGTCCAAGTTATCCCTGGCCTCCGAGCGCAGACAGGTTCTCCTACGTCAGGTATCTGTCACTGTTTCCGCCTGCGCAACGAAGGGAAGTCGCGACAATCTTGATAAACTGGAGGAGGCAAGTGAACCGGATCCGCACCATCATCAACATGATTCATCCGCTGCCCTTTACAAGCCGAACTACTTCAATCGGGAGCGAGAGGATCTGGGTCGTTATGCCAGCAAGACGAGCGTCTACTCGAAACCCGGAGGTGAGGAGTTGTTGCGTTGCACCTGTGCCGAGGACAAAGCTCTATTGCAGAAGTCCGCCGAAGCCTTGAGGCTGGAGAAGCTGGCCCTCCAGATGGCCGAGGAAGCCGAGGAGGAGGCGAAACGCAAGATGACCTTCCGCCAGAAGATCACCAAATTCTTTGACCTGGACCTGCTGCGAAATCTTACCTTTGTGAATCTTGTCATCGGCATGAGCATCATGATGTTTGGCGAAATGAACTTCTCGGTGCTGACACCGTTCATCCTTCACAGTTATGGTTATACCGAAAAGCAGAGCTCCATGGTCATGTCTCTGTTGGCCTGCATGGACATCTCTGTACGTTTCCTGGCCCCCATCTGTCTCGAGAAGGTCAAACTGGACAATCGGGTGCTGTTCGCTTTTGGCATTGTCTGCATTGCCATTGGTCGTGTTATCGTCACAATGACCTCATCCTTTGAAGTGGTTGTGGCCGTCTTTCTGCTCATTGGCTTCGGCAAAGGTTTCCGCACCATATTCTCACCCTTGATCATACCATCATATGTTCCACTACGCCGCCTGCCCGCCGCATCTGGACTTCAGCTGATCTTCAATACGTTCTTCTCATTAGCCATGGGTCCTCTTCTAGGTAGATATCAATGCGAGTTCCTTGCATACCAACTATTATTCATAATTACTCTATCTACAGGCATCATCACTGAAGCCTTTGGCTATAGCGGCACCATCCACACCATTAATATATTGACAGTTGTCGCTCTGACCATGTGGGTTGTGGAGTCAGCGATTCGGCGAGCCCTCGGCAAGCCGTACAATCCACCAGAGGAGTAGTCAACAATCCTACTTAAACGGTTCTCCAGTCTTAAATTAGCCTAGGCATCCAAGTGACATATGTCTACGACTTTAATAACTTTTCTGTATAGTATTTTCTTAAGGCACTCGTAAGACTATACTTTCAGATACTTATTACTGCGAGTTAACTATACCTATGGACTAAGTATATATATATTTATTTAAGTACTTATTATAAGTTTAGCCTAGAATGTCCAGTTTTTTTCAATTTTGTTAATGATAAATACTTGTAACTATACATTGTAAACTGTATATTGAGCACATTCAATGAATGCGTATGCTACTGAACTGAACTATTATTGTAGACTTATACTGTAGATATCTTGCTGATAATTTCATCATATTAAATATCAAACTCTTGATAACTATATGTAACGAATTTTTAAATCGTACTTAGTACAACAGTGTAACTTTTCTATATTGAACTAAAATGAAGTTTAAGCTATTTTGAAATGAATTTAAGTTCTACAAAAATGTAGAAGACGAACAATAATGTATGTATATTGAAGTATCTATATAATCAAATGGTTTTTTTTCATTCCGTGCAAATTCACTATGGTATTTACCCATAATTTTACTGATCAATTTGAGACATATTAAAGCCAAATTTTAATCTAACTGCCCTTAAAAACAAACAAAGCAGTTGACCGTATTGTATTTGTATTAATTTATTTAGTTTCTTATAAATTAATGCACTGGTTACAGACATAAATCTATGGATTAAATAACTACCCATTCGCTGTGTACTATATTCAATTTGAGATAGAGTAATGCCAAACTTCAATCTAATTGTCTTTAAAAAAAAAGAAACAAAATAGTTAAAAATGAATATTATACCTATGCAGTTGGCCGCATTGTATTTGTATTTATTTATTTATTTAGTTTCTTAATAACTACTGCTAAAAGGATATTCTTAAAAATTAATGCACTAGTTACTTACATAAATCTTTGGATTACCCATTTGCTATGCCTGTTAAATTTGAGACAGAGTTAATTCAAATTTCAATTCAACTGCTTTTTGAAAAACAAAAAGAATATTTTACCTATGCAGTTGAAAGCATTGTATTTTTAATTATTTATATACTTATTTAGTTTCTCAAAAACTTGTGCAACAAGGCTATGCGTATTAATTAGTGCACTGGTCACAAGCCTATATCTTTGGATTAAATAATTCATGAACATAATTAGCCTAGTACATAAGGCGTTTACTATTTTATAAATTAATTAAAGTTAATTGTTTTTGTTTAACTAATTCGCAAAAAGCATTTCAATTTGTTTCAAAAGTTTCAGTTTTCGCTTGATAGATTAAAGCAGTGGTCGGCACACGCCGCGCACCGTGCATAGGGATTTTCTCTGCCGCAGCGCTGCCTGCACACGTACAGTATAAATTTTCGCTGTTTCTGTTAAGTCGCTGTTATGGCGCTTTTAAGCTGAAATGTCACTGTTGAGGCGAAGCAAAATGAATCAGCTTCTGATCAGGCATTGTGATGCTACGCTGCACAATTTTGACAAATTATACATTATATACACAGAAAAATAAATGGTTTTTGGACTTTTTGAAAAAGTATTCGTTTTTATACACATTATGACCAATATATAGCCGTTTTGATGCGAATCAATAATATAAAGGGCAAGAAACGGCACATGCTTGACGCCTGTTAAAATTCTGTTAATTCGCACACTAATGCAAAAAACATATGACTGTGTTGGTGCCGACCACTGGATTAAAGCTAACGCCTGTTAATTAACAGAGCCCTAACAGCGCTGTTAATTGACACCTCTCAATTGTTTTGCCGTTACGTTGATTCGCCAACAGCATCGACGACAGCGTCGGCGTCGGCGTTGACAATCGACCATTGGGCAGCAGTCATCAGTTTTTAGTATGTTTGAGCAGCTAAAAGCGTCAAGTTCTCAACAAATTGCCAATAGAACCATTTGAATTCGCTGCGGAAAACGGAATTGGAATTGAAATTGAAATCGAAATCGGGAGACTTATTTTTTCGTCGGATCTTCCGTCAATGAGAAGTGAGTGTGCCGCGGTGCGTGCGATCTTGAACTTGATTAGGTGCCATTAAAGGTGCAACCAAAAGATGTAATTTGTAAAATAAGTGTGTGACGTCTGCATGTGTGTGTGTGTGGGAACAGAAGTAAAAATAAATTTGTGTAAAGACAAAAAAAGGAAAAGGCAAAGGCTATTTTATTTGATTAGCCACACAAGAAGTGATCAGGTGCCAAGTTTCGCATGTGCCAAGAACAAGAGCGAGGCAAACCAATTTAAGATCCATATATCATCGATATATGTAAGTACGTAGACTTCCTACACATATATGTACATCTGGGCAAAGCTTAACGATTACAGGGCAATGTTAGTACGAGAAATACACGTTCTTATCACGAATGGCACTCGTGTGGTCGTCAAATGGCAATCTCTATGAGATCAGCAGCTTACCTGGCACTATCAGAGCGTTATTTATTACCTATTGAATGAATAGACAGATGTCCATAAGTACGCTGAAATTTAGTACTATATAATAATTCCTTATCATTTCTGAAACAAAAAAAACTATTAGTTATAAAGCAATTAATTTGCGTCAATATAGTGAATAAGCAAACGATTAATATTGTTGGATAAAATCATACGGAGATTCAAGCCCATGTTAAATTACTTGCAGTTAAACAATCAACTAATTGCTGTAGGTTTCACTTCACTTAGCAATACTTCACTCTTCAGCTTTGCTGTTGTCGTGCAGAAATTGAAATCGAAATTAAAATCGAGATTTGTGATTTTGTCAAAAGGACCAGCGACGCTGACGAACAGTTTAGAGTCCCACACAATCTTATCAATCTTATCAGTTTCTGATCAATAGTTTCCACTCACACACAAACAAACAATGTTAGTTATCTCACTATCTAGTATAGCAATTGTTTTCCCCCAAGTCAAGTGTGTTTACGGAGAGACACAATATGGTTAATGTTCTACTATAATCGCAGTACATATTAAGTTTAATGGAGGCTAACTATATAACTAGCAGATAAAGATAAGATCAATATATGGATTCAAGTATTGTTTTTCATTGAAATGGAAATGTATTATACTCTTCAGACTGTCTGAATAAAACTGAATGTACTAAATCGCATTAAACAGAACTGTAACTGTAGAAAGATCATTCTCATATACTATAAATAACGAAAAACAAACGATCTGAGCAACGTAGATCTAATAATATTAATATATGTAATTACTTACTCTTTTCCTTTCTGAAATATCTTTAATTGTGAACATAGAAATTATTGGTCCCAATTGAACCCTATAGAGTCAATTGGAATATTACAATATTAATATATCAGAATAAAAGACATGTCTTTTATATAGTTGTCGTTTTTATAAGCTTAAATCATAACCAAAATAAAATCAATTCCTCTACAGGCATAATAAAAAGATAGGTGATCTTATTTTGTCAATATTCACGCAATGCTCTTTCTATACTTAAACGTGGATCATATTCAGTAAGAAGTCGGGATACTTATTTTTTAAACAACTGAAATATAGTGAACCTCTCTTATAGCATAGATCATATTCATTGGAAATGTCACATGTCTTATGTAGAGGTAACTGAAAGCAATAGAAAGCATTGAATAAGAGCTGCAGACAAGCGAATCATTGATCAGATCTGAACACTATAGACAAAATGGAATTGCTGTTGTGATTCGCAGAGACAGGTGTTATATAGTTAGAGTCAGGCCCACATTAAGTATAGTATATAGTCTATATATAGTATATACATATATATACTCATATAGCAGCTGTACCTTAAATGATTCACACACAAAAATCGCAAACAATTTGCGCGCTAAGTTTACGAATCGGTGTCTGGTCATGTCATAGTCATATGACGCTGCTGATAAGATTTGAGCTACGGTTGCCGCCCCAGCCATGAACCCGGCTCTTAAAACTGCGGCACAACAACACCAATAAGAACATGATGTTTGAGCACCTTCTCTTTGCCAACGTCATCGTGTGGCGCCATGCCGAATGCCCGTGCAACAGGCTGTGGCCCGTGGCAGTCGATGTGTCAACTCGTGCCATTTATTGTATATGTGACAAGTTGTCGTTAAATTGCAAGCACTAGCAATTGCCAATGAGGGATGTAAATCATTCGCATACTGACGTCGTGTCGCTATAACTAACAATTGAATTCACATTCCCATTCCTAATTCCCAGTAACAGCCACAACAGACAACGATGATATATCTTTCAGTTCCGCATTATTGTACACTGCCAAATCAATTCCATGCAACGGAGTTGCCAAAGAGTAGCCAATGTATGTAATCGACAGACGAAGGCATCCCCATAAGCCCCGTAAACTATAAAAAAGTATAAGTCTGTTAAGTTTTAGACGGTATCAAATAACATACTCTTACCAAATTTGATTAAAATCACAGATATACACCACATAGTTTGTCATAGCAATAATCGGTGCAAAATCAATCTTAGTATGAAAAAGTTGTGTCTCTTGAAAAATAACATTTATAACATAACATTTTATATGTACACCCTGAGGAAATTTGATTGCAATCGAACTACTTTATTATTTAGTTGTCAAAGTCAGAGCCAGATCAGTGAAAAATCATAGCTTAATATTGCAACAAAGCTCAGAAAATATTTCTTGAGTATTTGACATCGTCCTTTAAATAGTTTTTCACATTTGGTTAAGACCGAACTACTAATATCATGGGAGCGATCAGTTGAAAATTAAATTGTTGTCTGTTGTTTCATAAAGTCCTTTGAACCAAATTAAATACAAATTTTGTATACAGTTTGATAAAGGTATTTAAAGGTAAAAGTAAATCTATAAAAAAATATATTTTCTTGATAAGCATCAATAACCTAGTCGCTACCTGTCCGTCGGTCCGTCCGTATGAACGATAGGATCTCAGAGATGGTAAGAGCTAGAAGCTTAAGGAAAACCTCAAACCACGAGCCATTTTATAGGTAGAGTCTTCAGATTTGGCACACATGATTAGTATCTTTGTGTCGATGTGTCGAAAAAATGTTATCACGATGCCACATCGGTAGCGAATTTAGGACCCTGGGACCCTGTACTGCCACAGGGTATACATATTACGGTCGGGGTGCCGAAGGTTCGGCTTGTTTTCATTACTTAAGTTATTTAATTTATTGTTTATCTTTATTTCATTGTAGACACATCGCGATGGTGCCAGATGAGAAGAAGGTCTATGAGGATACCACACAGCCATTGCCTAAACGAGGTCGCAGCGTGGGATACTATAATCGCAATGATAAAAGCGATTTGGGAGTTGACTTTGTGGCACCCGATGGCGGCTGGGCGTGGCTTGTGTGCGTAGCCGCTGGCGTATCCAATGTAGGTGAATGATAGCCACCAAAATTTCAAGCAAGATCTGCCTACCTAATACTTTCCTTACAGCTTTCACTGTATCCTTGCCTGCAACAGTTTGGTTTCTTGTTCCGGGAGCGTTTAATTGATCTGGGGATGACGAGTTCACAGGTGACGGCTATTATTAACACGAATCCGGCGGTGTCGGCTTGTACGGGTCTTCTCAATGGACCCATGTTCCGGCGGTTCACCTTTCGCCAGGTGGCCATGGCCGGCGCCTTGCTCTGCTTCAGCGGAATTGTGTTGACCGCTTTCTGTGAGACATTTGCTGGCTACATATTCGCCTATGCGATCCTGTATGGTATGTGGAATGTCAAATCTACCCATGTGACTATTTTATGTGTTCATTGCTTGCAGGATTTGGCATGGGCATCAGCGTGTCGGCCTCATCCTTGGCCATCAACACGTACTTTCAGCAGAAGCGCAGACGCGCCGCTGGCTTCTCGTGGACCATCACAGGATTGGGTCCCATCTTTTTACCTTATCTGGTGACCTTTCTGTTGACTGTGTACAATGTGCAGGGCACGGTTCTTCTCTTTGCCGCTATTTCCCTCCACTCCTTTGTGAGTGCACTCATCTATCAACCAGTGCGCTATCACACGGGAGCCGCGACTACGGCGGATGCATTTCTGATGCTGGAGCAGCAGCCGGAGTTGTTGCTGTGTGCCCATTGTGCGATGCAGCGGAAACGCGAGCCGGGTGGCATTTTTTCCAGTCAGTATCTATACCAGGACGATGATGCTCAACGTCCTGGCTATGAGATAATTGAGCCGGGCACGCCCATGTTGTCGCGGGCCAATGATGGCTGGTATGGTTCCAAGTTGTCTTTGAGCTCTGGACGTCTACGTTTTCGCACAATCTCCAGCTCCAAGGATCTAGAACATACGCAGCGCCTGCATTCGCCAATTAGCGAGCATCAGCAGGCGGAGGACGAAGAGTTCCTGCGGCCAAACAACTTTCGACGAGAGCGTGAGGAGTCCAACCTGGAGTCGAAACTTTGTTGTACCTGTGCCGAACAGCGAGCACTTTATGCCCGCATCGAAGGTGAGCAATCGGAATTGGAGCCCAACAACAATAATCAGGAGCAGAAATCGAATCCAGACAAGATGACATTTATTCAGAAGCTAGTCACATTCTTCGATCTGGATCTGCTGCGAGACATCACGTTCGTGAATCTTGTTGCCGGCTTGACTGTGATCAACTTTGGTGAACTGAATTTCTCCATTTTAACACCGTTTATACTAACGGACTTTGGGTTTGACACCTCACAGATAACAGTGGCAATGTCCTTGATGGCCGGCATGGACATCACGATGCGATTCCTGGTGCCATTTTTCACCGAAAAGATACCCTGGGATAATCGGGTCTTCTTTCTAATTGGCGTCGTGGGCATTGCAATTGGACGCAGCATTGTTGCCAGCACGAGATCATATAGTGTTATCCTCAGCTGCTTTGTGTGGATCGGTCTCTGCAAGGGAATACGCACCATATTCTGGCCACTTATCATACCCGGCTATGTGCCATTAAATCGTCTGCCAGGCGCCTCTGGATTGCAGCTACTCATCTCGGGATTGTTCACGCTCATCTGTGGCCCCTTTGTTGGTGCGTATTGATTAATAACTGAGTATTTTATTCCCAAAATTAATATATTCTTCTGTCGCGATTTCCTCAGGTCTTGTTCGTGATCGATTTAACTACTCGGTGGCGCTGCATTGCCTCGACGCATTGTCCTTTATAGCGGCTGCCTCATGGGCTCTGGAGGCACTTTTACGTCGCCGCAAGCGCAAGGTGGTTAGCTGATCGAATGATCCTTAGAATACGAACATTTTTTTTTTTAGACTTAAGTTGTACATTACAAATATTTCAATATTATAACTATATAATGTACATATAGCCATAAAGTACAAGTACATAAGACACTTTTCACATGACTGTTTTGTTCTTTAAATATAAAATGTGATTTTAGTTGCAAAATCTATAGCATACTTTGCCGCGCCGCTTCTAAATGCAACTGACAAATAGAGTGCATACTTTTGGGCATATATTTAAAATTATTCCTTCATGATTGCTTCTAATATTTGCTGCATACTTTCAGGCTCAATTATTCAAAGTAAATTCATTCTCTTCAAGTACAAATATTAATTTATTATTTTATTATAATTATTATTATTATTTATATGAAAAAATTGTAATTTTCTCGATTTATGCGCACTTACAAATTACATTAAATACATAAAAGTGACTTTGATTGGTATTGTTGTTCTTAACATTGCATTTCCATAATTTGTTTTGTTTGCTTAAATAGTTATAACATACACACAACTGCCGCCCACACGTGTGGCAAAAAGAGGCGTGGCCAAACTCGACTTGCAATATATTTCCATATGCACATAATATAATATGCCATATATTTAATATTAAAGCACTGCAAAAACAGGCGTCACATCTCACAAAAAAATAGACAAAACAAAAAAAACAAATTACCAATACATACATATAACTAAATGTACGTGTAAAGCTACCAAATGCAAGAATACTCTAAAATTGGTTTAGGCTTAAAATATAAACTCGACACAGGATTACACATTGAATCAATCGTTCGATCCCATTGGACTGGGGAAATATATTACAATAGATTTTGCACGTTGCTTGGGGCAGGCTTGTAGGCTCATCCTCCTCTGGTCTGATTCCTTGATCTCTTCCAATACCTGAGAGTCTATCTAGGCGAGGGCGATATCGTTGACTTTGCTGTTGATCGCTGCAGCGCAGCCGCCGTTGGCGCCGACGTCACAATTGTGATTACCTACATGTGTGTGTGTGTGTGTAAGCGTTTGTATTTGTGTGTGTGAGCGGATGCGGATGTGGTTTATGTTTAGAGTATAATGTGGTTTTTAAAATATGGTGAGTGTGTGTATGTGTTGGTGATTATGATTGAAACAAAGCGAGAGTTAGAATTACATGTCAAAGCGAGCTGCTTGTGAATTGCGATTTACTTTGGAATTGCCATCAATGATCTCCACGGGCTCGGCGGGCACATACGCTGAAAGACCCATGAGTCCAAATATATCCGGCGTATAGTTGCGCAGTTGTTCCGTAGCGGGTGTGGGCGTGGCTGCCATCAGTTCACCAGCTGTGAATATTTATGGAAAAATATTTAATAAAATCAGTTGTAATCAGTTAAATTTTTAATTTATAATAAAAGGAGAAACGACTAAGATCGGAACCTAGATTTTAACAAGGCTAGCTACAAAAAATATGTATGTATATGTATATGAATTTCTTAGAAACTTTAAAATAAGCATAGTTGAAGTTTGGCAAAGTATGAATAAATGTTAAGAATATTTCAATATGTTATAATAGATTTTTGTAAATTGTATTAGAGTCAAATATAAGCTGTTAAGAGAACTTTGTGTACTAAAATATGATATTTTGTTCAGCATAAGTTGTTTCGTGACAGTAAGGTAAAAGGCGCTAAAATGTTTATTTAGACGGGACGATAAATAAACAAGACTTAGAAGAAAACTAAAGTCAATCTCGCTTGTTAAGAGTTTGTGGAGAAATATTATTCCATGGCGGATTCTGATAATTTTTAGGAAAGGTAAATCTATAAAGCAAAGTTAATTCTTATACGAAAAGTCATTTATCGTCTATCTGTTATGTTTTTTTAAATTTCATATATCTGTTCAATGTATGAAACAATATGACAAGTCTCAGTACTTAGGAAACAATCAGTAAATATTTATAAATAACATTTTTCAGCTTCCAAATGTGATATAATTTTTTGAAGCTCTTAAAGCAGATGAACGCGTCCGCTCCACATATTTAGTAGACTGCAATATTTTGCACGTAACCTTCGTGTATATGCGAGAAAATGTGAACAATTTCTGGGACTGGAACTGGACCAACATTTGCTACTTGATTTTTGGCAAGTTTTTTAAGTATTGTTGTATATAGATATAGTGTCATATCGGCAATCTAGGTCTATTGAGTCTTATAAATAATCTTTATTTAGAAATAGAATATAAAATCGTGACTCTAACTATATATGCTCAATTTGATCTTGAAAATTTAGATCTTGGGTTTTGTGAACTGAATCGAAACCAATGTAGAAAAGTGAGTTCGATAGTAATGGTATATACTGCAAGGATTGCCTTTGGGAGACCAGACACACATGTCAGACTTGATCAAATCTTCAGGAGATTTATTCACCTGTTGTCGCTCCCGGAGTGGGTCTCACACGTAGAAATCTGGGCGCCGGCGTTTGATAAACCGGAGACTGTGCCGATGCAGAGGCGGCGAGTTCGCCATGGTGTTGATGTTGATGTCGAGGCTGTGGGGTGACCACATATACTTTCTCATTTGTTTGCGGTAAGATGGCCACCTTAGCTTGCTTCCACAGTTCCATGGGCGCCGGCGTGGTTCTCACATAAAGTGGTGTTATCATTTCCTTTGTGGTTTTTGCCTTCGGCGGAGGCGTCGATGTGGTTGTGGGCGTGGTTGTGGTCGTAATTATAGGCATAGGAGTTGTACCACGAGTGGAATAGCTCTGACGATGTTGCGTCTCGTAATAATCGAGCAATCGATTGTCATCGACGGGCTGGAAACGCTTCAACTGCAGTTGTTCCAAATTGTTAATGGAGGTAGACAAATCTCCGCCATTGGCATGATTGGAGGTGGAACTGCCGCCAAGCTCAAAGCCACCACGTGTAATCTTCGACTGCCGCATGGATGTGGATGTGGCCGTTGGCGTCGCTGGTGTCGTTGTGGTCAGATACTCTGTGGGAATGTGCTTGGAACGTCCACGAATTGTGGGCGTGCTAGGACGATGGGACAACGAGTTGTATTCCTGCTCTGTCCAGCCATCGATGTTGTGCTGCAACCTCGAAATGTCCACCCCGATGGTGGACGGACGTCGCTTCGTTTCTCTCTCCCGCTTGAGAAGCTCGCGCAGATTGGTGGCCAGAATCTTGGTCAGATATTTGGTGGTGCGCCGTGTGTTTGGTGGTGGTGCCGCTGTCGCCGTACTTACCAGTTTCGACTCCTGCTGCTCATGCAGCTCCACATCATTATCCTGCACCTGGTTTGGTCTCAATCCCCAGCCGGGCGTCCATTTGGATGGCTCAAAGGGACGTGGCTTCTGTTTTGTCGTATATGGAATTATCACCTGTTGTGGGCCTGGCGGTGACATGCCCGCAAATTGTCCACTGGCATCGATGGCGCCATAAGTCGAGGTCGGCGTTGGCGGATGCGTGGGTTGACTAAGCCGGAAATTGAGCTCGGCAGGATCACGTGTAAATGGACGAGGCGGCGGTGCCACTCCACCCTGAACATGATTGATTGGTGAATCCAACAGACGTTTCGGCGTATCTCGTTGTCTGCCATCTCGCCCCGGCGACACCAAATGATTGTTCAGCTCCACAGCAGCTGGGGTCGGTTGCTCCGTCGTGTAGAGCAGCTGCTCGTATTGCGGCGTTACCGTACTCGTCTCCGCCAGCTCCTGGTATTGCTCGGCGTAGTATAATTGCTCCTGCTCCTGCTCCTGTTCCTGCTCCTGATCGTGTTCATGTTGCAACTGCTGCTGTGATGAGGCCGCCGGATAGTTGTCCGCTGGAGGTGCCAACGTTGTCTGCGGTTCGAGCGCCGTTGCCGTAAAGTGCCCCAGTTCCGTGAGCAGCTGCGAGGCGGGCAAATGCTGATGCACTGCACCACTACTCAAATCCTCCAGCTGATAACGCACTGTGCTAATTTCCAGCGGCTGCAGTTGCTCCTGCTGCTCCTTGTGATTTGAGGGCAAAGGCGTAATTGAAGTGACTGCGGAAGTTTGTCCCAGATCTATGGAATGCGACTGTACAAATGTTGCCGGATACTCCACGGAGGTTACAAAGTCCGTTAGCTGATGGCTCTGCACAATCTCAAAGTTGCTGCTCGTATGCTGTGCCGATGGTCTTGAAGCTGGTGCTGTTGTAGGCAGAAACGGCACAGGACGCAGCTCCGAGTGGGCGCCCACATTCTCGAGGGGCAGCTGCTGTTGGAGATGGTGCAACTGTTGTTGCTGCTGCTGTTGATGTTGCTGCTGCTGCTGTTGCTGTTGTTGCTGTTTATGTTGTTGCGGCAGTGGACGGAATTGCTGTGCATTGTAGATCGGTGGCAAGGCCACTTGACTAAGTGCCGGCACAGGCCCAGAGATAGGCAAAAAGACGCTCTGTGACGGCGCATGGAACTGCACAGCACGCTGACGATGCTGAGATGCCTGCGCCAAAGGTTGCTGCCAAGAAGAAATTAGCTGCTGCTGCGGAAGCTGCTGCTGCTGCGGAAATGGCTGATGTTGCTGCTGCTGATGTTGCTGTTGCTGCTGATGTTGCTGCTGCTGCTGCTGTTGCTGCTGCTGTTGCTGCTGCTGTTGCTGCTGCAGATGCTGCAACTGCTGTTGTTGTATATGCAGCGGTTGCTGTTGCCCCATCATCGGTACCCAGGGATACTTATTACACAGGCCGCAAGGCTTGCCAGCAGCATCAAAGTTCTGTGCCGGCTTGGGATAAGCATAGTTCAGTGAACTTGCACTCAACTGTTGATCCCGCGGCTGAGTTGCAGCACCGCCCAAGCCAAACCAGCGTGCAACGCGTGTCATGAATCCACTTTCTTGTGCCGGCTCCGAGTAGCCCGCATGCGTCAGTCTCTGTGGCACGGGCAAAGCAGCAACTAAGGATGATGCTGTTGGCGCTGGTGGGGGAACCAAATGATCAGCTGGCTGCTGCGGTGGCGACGATAGCGATGCTGTCGTCATCAGCAGCGTAGCCAAGGCAAGGCTCAAAGTTGCCAACTGGCTGTGAGTTACCTGAAACGAGATCAAGAGACAGTGAGAGTGAAATACACAGAGAGAAAACAATAGCAAGCAAAAGGCAAACAAAAGGAATTGACTTGAAATCGAATCAAAGTATAAGAATCTGAAAGTAAGTTGCATTTTACTAAGAGAATATGTAGGAAAAGTAATTTCCAACTTTTGAATCAGTGTAGGATAAATTTAAAACAGTTAAATCAAAAATTTAGTTTAGTTAAACTTAAATTAAGATGCATGTAACTATTAGAAAACATCCACACTCATTATGTCTGTCAAATAATATATAATAAAGATACAAATTACGAGACTTCAAAGCTAGTCAAGTAAACTAAAATTAAATTGGATCTTACAAGCAGAAAAATTAGTTTTAACAGCTCACAAAAAATTTGCCCGCTTTTGGATCAATGTATAACAAGCTTAAATATGAGAAAACTCTAAGGGAGTTAAATAAATCGTACAAACAATTTAAATTAAATTGCCCGTTACTATCAATATGAAAATAAATAATAGATTAATCTTCCCCATTTTGCTGAAGTGTACTTGACTTACTGGCTAGTGGGTTTAATGGTTAATCGGCAATTGAAGGCGGGGGAACCTGCTTGAAGGTGACTGAGCGAGAAATTTCACATTTCACTTTTCGGCTCATAAATCGAACGTCTCAGACATTGGCAGCCATTAATTTTGGCTAAATTGGAGCAGGCCATGAATGATTGGCATTATTGATCCGGTTACGAGACGCGAGGCCCATTCAACGCAACGCCGCTCAGCCGGTTATGTGGCTTCATTTCACGGCCAAGGTCTGACCATCACTCGACGGAGACGGAGGCGCCACTTAATGTGACTCTCGACTCGAATCGGAGTTGACAAACAGGTTATGTGTATCTTGCAGTAGCCACGCGCCCAGTGTGTAATTATTGACGGCAACTTCCCAGGGAAGCTCAATGAAATTATGAGTATTTTTGATTAATTTGATTTTAAAGACAATTATTAAAAGCTGCGATGATCAAACTCTGAAGGCGATAATAGACTCTTAAGATGGAAAACTGCATCCCAAGACGGAAAATGAATGGACAATTCTTATGTAAAATATTATTTATAATATCATAGTCCGGATTGTTCCCTATGCCGAGGAATGTATTTGATCAGCTACCGAGTAAACTGACAATTGAACTACAGTCTTCTTATTCAAATCTACCCCTCTGATGAAGAACTAATAGAAACCAACATATCTTATTAATTTCAAGAATATATCGTCTGACCCAGACATAACTTATCTGTTTAGTTATTAAATTAACTACTTCTAGTCGATGTTAAATAAATTGATTAAACAGCAGATCCTACAGCTCTTGCTTCCCCTACAATATACTGAAATAATAAAAAATAATAATATTTTTTTAAAATTGCAAACAGATGTTTACAAATAATTCACATTTACATGCTTAAATCTTGTCTACTGCTATATGTATTACAATTAGCTTTCTATTATTAAATTTGCTAAATATTTGAAACCGTCAAAATATATCTATTAGCTAATTAACTTAAAACGCAAATAATTTCATCACATTTTCATTCATTTTGAAATTATTTCGAGATTTTCATTTTGTTAAGTATTTACGCACCGGTGTTGATAATGAATTTTAATTGTACCGATAATAAAAGACGGCCTATTAATTGTATTGATTGGACCGGACATTTTATGTGTTCAATATGATAATGGGATTTTTCAATTGATAGCTCAACCCCAAAAACTGATTACAGCGAAAAGTGGACAAATAATATGACTAAACAGACGCTGCTATCAAATGGGGAAAACAATTTCCAAGAATGTTTCGATTAACAAATAATAATGATAAGCAACAATAATAGACAACAATTAAAATACAAAAGATTTACGTATAATAACAGTAGATAGATAACTACTACATAGATATAAATAACAGGTTAAAGTATTACGCCAATAAGGAAGAAATAACGTTCCATTTATTCTAGAGCGTGTTACGCACTTAACTATCGTACAGATAGATATATAATACTTTTTTTTCTATATTTATTCCTATTTAATTAGAAATAGTATACAAAATATTTAAATATTGGTTCAGGTGCTCTGAGCGTGCCGTGTCACGTTCCCATCTCTAGTTTAATCACAGAGCATTCAGTGTTGAGTCGTAGGCCATCTCTCTTAGCCCCTCAACCACTTGTGGACAAATTGAATATGAACTTTAAAGTGGTTTCTTTAGATTAAAAGTCAATTAACGTCAATGTCCCCAAAAGTGTAGAGAAAGATAACCACAGATAACAGACTTGACCGCAGTCATATAAGGATGTCTACACATACATGAATATTCATATATACTTCTCTGTATTTATGGATTGTTGTTTGTTGTTTTTGCTTTCTCTGCACTTGCGAGGCGGGGTCATAGCCCAAATTGTTAATTGAGCCAAGCCAATGGCCAGCTACTGGCTGCCAGGTGCCGTCATCATTATCATCATTACAACTAACTCCATTGTTTTTTTTTTTGCAATACTTTTGCTTTTGCATTTGCTTTTGCCTTTGCATTTACTTTTGCTTTCCATGCAACAAAGCGACCACAAAAAGTAATAAAAACAAATACAGAAAAAAAAGTGCATGCAACACTCGACGAACCCACAAAAATGTTGGACTTCCTTCCATGTGCGTCTAAATGTCAATTTACCATTATTTATGGTTGCTTTTGGCATTTGCCTCGCTCATTGACATCAATGCGTCTCTTTCTCTTCCCAGCTTCATCTTCCTCTTTGTCCCCTTTTCCTCGTTTTGTGGTCAACAATTACTGTTGTTAGGTTACACACTGGCAAATATCTGAATATTTATTTATTTATTTATGTATCGTATTTATTTCTTTTTCAAATACTAATAGAAATCTTAGGAAAGATGGTAACTTATTAAATAGTATATATGAATACAAATATTAAATATAAGTACTTTTACTTTTTTGTTTGAATTCTTGGTAGCTTACTTTTAAATTTTACAAATGTTTTATTTTATTAAGTTTGGAAGTTCACTTCCGATCAATCGATCGTTTTAAATGACTAAAATTGTTAACCGTAACCGAAACTAAACTTTTAAATTATACCGAACCAATTAGTAGCTAATACATTTATAACGTTTTGTAATAATAGATTTTTTTTTAAATAACAGTTCTTTACTTTTAAAATATATAAATTTGAACTCTTTTTTAAAGAAAATTGTTTAATTAATAAAGAAAACCTACTTGACTAGTGGGGTGAAGATAAAAAAAATGTATTCCTAATTTATTTGAATTGTCTAAAGTTTTTAACATTTATTTTGAGAACAGATATTTTGCCAGTATTTGAAAACCGAAACACACAAAAAACCTTAACCGAATATCGAATTTACAATCGAAGCCGATATTAAAAGATTTTCCGTAACCGGTAATGGAAATAGAAAACAGGACCATTAACTAAGACAATATTGAAATTGATAATCGCTTCGGTTTGATTCGCTGTTTTGATGTCTAGCAAAGCACGGGTAATTTCAGGCTATCGTAGCCAACACTTTATATTTGTACTTTACAAGTTAAGTCAGTCAAGATCAATATTTCAGTTAGTTCTTTGACTTTTAATTAAATCTGATATCCGAAACAGACACTTAAAAGTCCAAAGCCCACTTAAGTTTTACATAAGCTTAACTCAGCTGAAATCTGTGGCCACCAAGGAAAGAAAAAACTTATACGATTGTATTGTATATAATACAATAAAAATATCTATGACTCTTTCACGGCATATCGCGTGGTGTCACAACAAGTTGCAAGTTGCAAGCTCACTGTGATGCCATGATGCCACATTCATTTCACTATTAGCCTAATTATTTATATGCTTTTTTTGACAGACGCTTTGGATCAACTTTGACCCAGAGTTAGTTTTCGAGCTGTCAACTGCGCTAATTATGTGAAAATGAGCGCCACATTAAGCTCAATATCAATGGCAATGTGAATAGCTGTGGGAGGGCGGGGGGTTGTGGCAGTCGAAAAAGTTAACACAACAATGGGCGTTGACTTTCTCATAATTATTTTGGGGAACGTCTCTTCAATCTCTGTATGGGGCGACCAAACGCAACGTAATTCAATTAGAGACACTACGATGAGATGAGATGAGATGAATCAAAACAAAAGCAGCGTCCAAATCCGCGGGGGCTGTAAGGCTTATGGCCAACAATCATTGCCGTTGTTGTCGTTGTTGCTGTCATTGGTAATAAATTGGGGTCACCGCAATTTCGAAAGAAAGTGAAATTCTGCAACTGTTGCCTGACTCCAGCTGATGGATGGATCAGGCCAGCGTATCTCTCTCTCTCTCTCTCTCTCTCTCTCTCTCTTTCTCGCTCTGCCTGCCAATGTCTCTGTCTATTTATAACCCGTTTCGTGTCGATAATAGAGGCAACTACTGCCAGCTGAACTCCTTCGCATGCAACCTTGGCTTTGCACTTGAAAACGCCATAAGGTTTGACAAACGACCCCAGCGGGCAGACAATATCCAAGTCGGGGATCCAAACTGCATGCAATTGAACAATGCGCCTGGGAATCTTTCAACGCTGTCGTCGCGTGGCACAGTGGAATCAGCTGACATTTTATGCTACCAAAAGGCTTTACTCGTTAGCCAATTATATTAATAATTGCAAATAAAGAAAAAAATATTAATATCTAGTTGAAAAGGCTGCAGTTGAGTGTACCCGGTCGTGAGAGATCCTGTACTTATGCCGTAAAAACTCATACACACACGAACAAACACGCTGCAAGCTTTGTAAGTAGTAAGTGTTCTCTTCTTCTTCCTGTGGTCTTAAAATTCTGAAAGAAACTGATTTTGCCTAGGATATATAATTAAAAGAGACACTTTTTAAAGTACAGTGCGTAAAAATAAAAGAATATAAATCTGAATAATTTTAAAAAGACGCAAATTATTTTGAAAACTAAATAATATACACCAAAAGTTCACTTGGGTTTAAATTTAATTATTTAAAGTTATTCGTTCTAATTGTTTTATTTTTCAAAAAAATTATAATATTATCTTTAATCGATATTCCAAAATAGTTAATATATAATACTTAAATAAATTAATTTAATCTTAAATGAATAGAATTTACCTTGCCATGAAAGTAAAGAACGTAAATTGCGAAATTTACAAATTAAGTTAAAAATTGTCAAAATCTCTCAATCTCCTAGCATTTCACTGTGGCATATTTTATTTTCATGTCTTTCCTTTCAAGCAGTATTCCACTGTGCGCTGCCTCACCGTGTTGTAGATGCATCAACCGCAATTGTTGTCGAGCTCATATGCATGTCTATGTGGCATCTATTATGCATGTACATACCCAGCAAGCATTTTCAATCACATAAGAGTCTTAAAAGAGTCTTTTTACTGATTAAAATGATCACATATGAGCTCTTTTTTGAGTCATATATGATCGTTTTGTCGGGAGAAAATGGTACCCTAGCAATGAGTCCTTTGGAAGAGTCATTTATGACTCTCTTTTTTGAACAGTTAAGAGTCAGTTTTGAGCCTCATTTCTGAGTAAATTTTTTCAATTTAGAGTCATTTGGGAATCATTTACGAGCCATATTTGAGTCACATTTGAGTCTAAATGGCGAGTCTAATTCGAGTCTCATTTGAGAGTCATTTGCGAGTCATAATCTTCAATCGTTTGCTTTTCAAAAAATAAGAATTAAATTATTTTGTATTTCTATTCAATTTATTATATTTATTGTAAATATGCTATATATACAAAATATTACAAAATACAAAATAGCATGTATAAAATGTTTCTGCAGTGCAGCATTTATGTTTTATGCATTATGCATTTATCCGCTGAGCTGAATTTTAGATTGCACACATCTAAGAAAAGAAAAGTTACTGATTAAATTGACTGAAGAATAAATAAAAATATATGTACATACGTACTTTAAATGGTCGTAACCACGAAAGTCTTCTCAACACTTGGTTTTGTTCTGGTTCTCTTCCAACTCGTTAGAGAAAACCTTTCAAAGGGCTGCTCTTATGAAATACGCCGCTCCGACTCCACCTATCTTTCCAATGACCGCAAGACAACTACTAAACTGACAACTTAAAAGCAAAGACATAGAATTTGACGAAATGCAAAACAAGTGAAGAGATTAAACAGTTACATTTGCAAACAGCAGCACAAAATTGTATTTGCATCGTCAAAGTTCGAAAAATTGCGGTAAAATCTCCACGAAAAGACCGATAAACCTTTTTACATCATCAAACTGTTCGAAATATGAGTCCATAAAGAAAATCAAAATAATCTCATTTCGGTCAGTTAAATGATTAATTTGTGATTGCTGTATATTTTGTTATTGTTAATCTCATTTTAAGCATACGCAGGAGTCATTTTAGAGTCTTTTTTAAATCTCACAGGAGCCAAATCTTTTTTTAATCATTAAAAAGAGTCAAAAAAGACTCTGCAAAATGATTGCGCTCATCAACAATCTTACAAATGCTTGCTGGGTAACTACATAAATATGTAAGTGTCTGTGTGTGTGTGTAGTATAGTAGTAGTATAACTAAGTATATCTTTATATGAACTGCGTCGTCTTCCTCGAGTCTGTGGCAGCAATGTAAAAGTGAAATTGTCGATCAAAAATGTGAAAAGAGGCGGCAAATGCAAAAACAAAAACTGTCACAAGCGTGAAAATCACAATACATGCACGTAGATTGGGTTTTTCAAACAACAACAACAACAGCAACAGCAACAGCATCACTCAACGACAACAACAACGACAACAACATTCGCAATAATTCACATTATGCGCTCGTCACATTTCTTTTCCAACAGCTGAAAGAAATTAATTATGAAAATACTCATCGCATGGCTGTAAATATTGTTGGAAAAAGGCAAGCAACGCCCAAGACGTTAAAAATTCATTGCAAATGCAACTGCAACAATACGACAGCAACAGCAACAACTACGATTGCAATGCCTTTTTTATTGTCATATGGAAGTTGAAATGATTATTAAGATGGAAAACATGACCCATAAAAACTAGCATTAAAATTTATTAGGTTTCTGAACCAAAGTTGAAAAAAACTGACTAGTCAGATATGTAGTATATGACTTGACGATACTCTTTTATTGAAGCTGTGACTTCAGTCATTTGACTGTGCATTTTTAGATTAGCTCAAATAAAGAAAAATAAAACCCCAGAAAATAGCTGAGAATGTTTTTAATATATACTCTATAATAAGAGTGCATAATTAAATACAACTAAAAATATCTGAAGTATAAGCGAATACAAGTTTACAGTTTACACCAGTTATCACTTGGTTTAACTCCAACTATCAACAAAAATATATTAGAAATAGATAAATATTTAAACGGTTCGATATATCGCTGAAATATGAAATCGAGCTACTAACTGAATTCATATTCATATTTCAACATTTTCACATATTATTAGAGAACTGGCTTAGTACATACATACATACAATTTACAAACCACAAATATTCCCTTTGATATTTTCAAAAAAAAAAATCACATTTATAATTACTCAGCTTATTTAATTTCTTTCTGTAAAATCTAAAAAAATCACAATACCTTCTTTAATTTCTAGCACGACACTAATGAGAATCCCCAGAGCTTTCATTTCATACCGCAATTTTATGGTATTCGTATTTCACTTTGAAATTGTTTGTTAAGTCGTACAGAAACTTTTCCGTATTCACGGGAAGCCTTTGAGCGGAAACTTTTGTTGTTTCAATGCAGCATTTGATTTTGCAAGTTGCCACTGGACAACTTTTCCAAATGACTTTGCACAAAATGTCAAACAAACCGAAAAAAAAAATCCAAATGAAATGTCTGAAATTATGCATTGAAATCTGGGCCAAAAATAAAAGATCACGTGACATGAGTATTCTAATAAATTCCTAATAAATATTTGTCTGATAATACTGACATAAATAACTGGGCTTCTGTTATCAGGCAAGGTATTTCAGATACTATGTGCGATAGGCCCAACTTACATATATAGTATGTATGTACTGGAATACATATATACTTGTAGAGAGACAACTGGCAATCAGCAATTGTTGACGCATAATTAAACCCAGCTGACAGCCTATCGAAGTCAGTCAAGTGTACGTACCTATAGACAAATATTGATAGGAGCACTATTATTATTATCACATTGAAGGTCCGTAGGAATATCAATGCTCGAGATCATTAAATATGATCTATCGCAGTTCTATTCAAGCATAAAGTATACAATTTAAATTAGAATCACTGACATTTTAGGCAATGAAAGAGCCCCATTGTTCCTAAAGAATAGTATCCTATAAAACATTGGCATTTATTATCAGATCATTGTTAAATTTTCGGAGTAAAAATCGTATTAAATTTTCTTACTTACCGAACATTGAATTTAGCATATAAATAATAAATTTAATCTAAGATATGCTCTCATCTGATAATATTAACTCCAGCATTAAGACTTTCAGCAAATGTGATAAAGGCATTCAAATAAGTTAAAATTAACATCTATATACAAAATAGAATAGTTGTAAACTATTTTGTGGAGTTGAGGACTGTGTTAGAGTTTTGCCTTCAGACTGACCTCATTGACACTTTGTGGGAGGTTCCAGCTCTATGACTTTATTAAGCATCAAGGAGTTTTTTTTTTTTTTTTTTGGAGTTATTACTCCAAATTGAATAACCGTTGCAATCACGAAGCTGACCTTGCCACAGGCAAACACAACAGCAGCAAAAGAAGTAAGCAGTCAAATGTGGCAAATATAGTATAAAGCCACTTAATTTGATTAGTTGCGCTTGATGGTGTTGGTAGAGTTGGTGTGGTTTGACAGCCACTTCACTGGCCCCCAAAAAACCCAAAGCCAAATATAAAAAAAAAACATTTGCGCAATTTCTTTCATGCAGACAAAGTAATTTGTGTGCTATGCGCTATGTCTCGCAATGCGGAATCATATGGGAAGCAGCCGGAGAAGTCGGAGCAGTTGGAACAGCAGAAACAGAAGCAGAAATAAGTAGTAGAGTCAACAATTGTGACAGCACGCAAGTAATTAACTAGTTTTTTTTTTTTCTTCTATGAATTTTGTGTCGCGTAATCGCATTATAAACAAATTAATGCCTTGCATGGGCAATTCAAGTTAATGGCACAGCGTCGCGTTCCCCAATCGATCAGTTAGCGAATCATCAAAAAGGTGGCGCCATCACCATCCCCATCGAAATCGACATGTTGTCGATGTAACCAGCAATTCGCATTGTCTTTGCATAATCGCAACAATCGAAGCTATTGTCATTCCAGCACTCATTCAGCACTCCCGGAAGACCGCAGCATTTATCACTGCGTTGTTGCCTTTGTTACTGTGGCATTTGTGAGACTATCAATTTCATATTCATACGTATTTGGCGTGTATATCCCACGGTTATAGGATTGATTGGTATGCCAAAGACAAGGAAGATAAAATGCGCATAAATAAGCTGATAGGTCCTAGAGCACGCATAGGAAATTTGCTTCAAGAATTATCTGAAGTGTCGACTCAATAAAATTTATTAATATAAAGCGTCGTTGAGGGATATGCCCGAGAAAGTACTACACCTACATAGAGTTAACTTAAAAGATTATCTAAACGATATATAAATTGGAATGTACATTTTATAGTCATTTTGTTAGGCACAAGACAGAAAGAAGGCTCATGCGAGTACTATGTATAATTAATATAAATATAGTATAGTAGATATAGACTATCTGAAGGAATAAAGTCCATTAATTCCAGGATAAAATGCTAAAAGAAAGTCTAACATATATAACGATCGTTTAGAAATAGTACTATAAAAGTTCGGCACATTTTTATCTGTAAATATTTATATATACAAGGAAGTGAGCTTTTAAATAAAGAATAAAAAATTATTCCTCTCTATCCTTAAACTCAAAATTAGTATTTAAACTATAATAAGTAACAAGTAATATCTGAGAGAAGATCGAATCTTAGAAGACAGCATATAGAAAATGTATGTTCAACTCGAACAATTTGATAACATTATTAACAGATTATAAGAGACCTGTCCTTATAGATAAAAAGGGAGATATATTATAAAAAAAAATGTTAAAACAGTTCACAATAAACTGACAATGATATACAAAGCTAGCGAAAATGATGTGGCCAAGACCCCTAGAGTGACACAGAGGGAGGAACTAATGAGATACAGTGGAGCTCCCACAAGATTTCAATAGAAACAAAACGAAATGTTAAAGATGCAATGAAAGGAGAGTAAGTAAGAGAGAGAGAAAGAAAGAAAGATACACAAAGCATGATAATAATAATAACAACTCCCAAGATTGGTAACATAATCGGCGCATTGTGGATTTTTATTGTTATTTCCATTGTCGCATGGCGCTCCAGTCACCCACAACCCACAGACCAGAGCCCACAAGCTGAGCGCCCACAGCGCCCAGCTCCATCACCAGCTGCGACTACAGTCACAGCTCTCAACTCCCAACTTCCACCTCCAACTTCATCTCCAGCAATAACAAATAAAAAATAGAAAGAAAACAAACAAAAAATTAAAATAACTACAACCGGCACGTCAGGCCGAGCCGGCAAAGGCGCCGCTCAGGAGAAAAAAAAAACATACAACAAACACAACGAGAAAAAAGTGAAAATTTGTCCGTGTCCAAAAATTATGCGCTTTTCACACGCGCAGCCTCAGTCGCAGCAGAAGCAGCAGCAGCAGCACAGGCAGCAACACTTGCCCGTGTAATTGCTGCGAGCAATAGATGGTAGGAGTGAGAATGGTGGTAAGGGGGAGGAGTTTTTTTTTTAAGACGTGTGACAACGTGCGCGTTGACTTTGTTTGGAAAACTTTTTACGTAGAACCGGTCGACTGTTCCATGTGGATCTCTCAGGCTTTGCTTTAGTTTCAAGCGCGGCGCATGCGCAAAAATTCACGTACAAGCAGCTAGTTGGCCAGGGAGGAAAATAAAGAGCCAGCGGGAAGGGGGAGGGGCGGCAGGGTTAAGGGTGCCGGCGGACTGAAAAACTGCTTATACTCGTAAGCTGACTGGAAAAGCGCTGTGAGTGGTACAGTGAAACAAGCTCGAAAAGAATTGAAGCATTGAGAAATATTGGCTACTTAAATATAGAGGAAACTTCTGAGACTTATTTATAATTTTTTTTAATTTATTAGGTAATTTTTGTGGCAATTGAAATATTATAAATTAAATTATGAAAACTTGACAAATTTAATAAACCAAAATTAACAGATAATATTAAAGAAATATGTTCTAGTTTAACTAATGATAATAATAAGAATATTCTAAAAATTTTAAAGTATTCTTCTGTTTATCTACAGATAAATTCAGACATTAGAGTTAAATCTAGTCAATTCTAAAATTATAAAATAATTATTTAAGGAAATGAAGAAATAAAAATATTTAAAAGGAAGAACAAATTTTGATAAATAACTTTAAGTTGTTAAGAAAATATTTATGATCTTTCAGATTATTTATAGTTAATTGCAGATATAAAGAAAGATTCATTTACTTGTTAGTATTTAAGTTTGTCAAACAATTACTAAACCAATTCCAATGTGAGTGCTGCTGCAGTTTTATCTAACTTAATCTAACAGATTATATTAGACAATACGATTTTCAAGCCGCATTTTCAGACCACTGTGCAGTAGACGACGACGCCGACGCCGACGCCGACGACGACGACGACGCTGAACTTGAGTGTTGAAAATTTAAATTAAAAGAAAAGTAAAAGTTGTTGTTGTACTAGCTCGTTGTTTCTAGCCATTTTCTATTGTTGTTGAACTTTTTTTGGTTTTCTTTTGTGACCATTTCTTTTAGGGTCAAATGCGAGCACCGGCGTCTGGTCAAATATGTGCGTTTGTGTGTGTCAGTTTAGACACATGTATGTGTATACTATATGTAAGTGTATGCATATTAAGCCGGGCACCCTTCCTCTTTTGGTAATTAAGATCTTGTTGCCCGGCCTAAGCGATGCCAATTAAGGCACATTTTATGGACTGCTGGGCCGATGGCTCACTGTGCCCCTTGGCAGATGGGCAACTCCTCCCACTGAGCGATTGGTAAAGTCGGCTGTTTATATATTAATTATTTTGCAGCGCATTTCCCACTCACTGCAACAGAAATTATGCAAGTTCTGCAAGTGAGTAAAGTGAGTGAGTACGATAAGCAAAGGAAAATCCGAAAAATCGTTTCTTGTTTGTTTTTCTTCTTTTTCTTAGATCTGTGGGAAAACTTGGGATTTGGACAGGCCTCAATTATGAAACCGGACGACGAGTCAAGACGAGCGTCGAGTGGCGTCGAGTCGAGTCGAGTCACATAAATAACTGACACTCTTTGTAAGTTGTTAAAATTGAAGTGAAATTGCAACTGATTATTTGAATTGTTTTTTTGGTTTTGGTTTTTTTTTCTTCTGTGTTTTTGGAGTGCCATAAAAAAGGGCATAATGAGAAAAGTCAAAGAGCCGCAAAGCCGCATAATTTTTTATTTTAGTTATAATTAAATGACGCGACGCAAGAGCGCTTATAAATATAAACCATAATATGGCATTGTTATAAGTAGTATTGTTTTTTGTTTCCATTCGCATTTTATCTGCGTCTGTGTCTGCGTCTCTGTCATTAATTTCAAGATATTTGCTTGGGCACCATCTTAATTGGCAGCCTCTTAAATCGAGTGCGAGCAGCGAGACAACTGAAAGCATTAATAAGTAAACTCATATCATGTCAAAAAGGAACATGTAACACACACTGCGTATGCATAATATCCATAACTTCATCTATCTTTACATAAATCCCGCAATTGCACGATTATATAATCTAATCATATGTATCTATAATCTGTAGTCAACAATTTGTCAACAATAAATTAATGCAAGTCTGTGATTAATTATTTCGATATGCAAATTTTATGTTAACTTTCTCAATTGGATTCCAATTAAGAAGCTGTTGATTTATGAGATTATATACCCTGTACTCAAAATATCGTATTATCTCAAATGACCAACATCAAGTTATGTTCCTCACAAATTATCTGACCTCTTTTTTATCTGATAATTTCATAACGATTTCCTCTAATTTTAGTACTCTAGTACACAGTATCTTTTAGTCGCGTATTCTCATTTGTTACTTTGGAAATTAGTTTGCCATTTCAACGGAAATGTGCTTCCAAAAGGGAAATGATGTTGTTGTACTTATGATTTATGTGTATTTTAACAAGTCACTGAAAATTTCACTCAAATGGAAATTTGTAAAATATTTGAAACTCAACAACTTGAAGTTACAGGGCGGGAAGCGTTTGTCAATTAATTTAATTTAAGTAATATATCAAATCAGAGTCAAGATATGATTTGACTTCGTTCAATGGAAAGCGTCAATCATCGATTGATCACACACACAGTGATACTACTACCTCTAATAGCAATTCCCATAGCCCTCTTGTTGGCCTTATCAATGAGCGATCTGCCAAAGCCCATGCCAATTACACATTATATCGTTTGGTATTACCATTGCCAGTAATTTTATTTATTTTTTTTGGTTTTCTTTTTTGGCTGAAATAAAAGATCGATTCGGGCTTTTTGGCATGCGAAAAGCGCAGCGAACGACGCGTTCGGTTACATAAAAAATAAACCCGAAAAACCAACCGGCAAGACCCAAAAAATTATGTTTAAATATATTACATTGGTATTGCCATTGTTAAAGTTAATGTTATTGTTTTTTCTTGTTACTGCCCGGTTGCGGTTCGATGAGGTTCACTTGGGGGATTATACTCGGTATTGTTTCGGTGGGGTTCGAATGCGTAACAGGTGTGCACTGAGTTGGACATTGCATTTCAATTGAAAAAGTGAAACAAATTGGAAGACAGCACCAAACCCATATGGATATAGTCGGTGGGATGGGGATGGGACTGTGGCCGAGGGGCGGGAACATATGTATGTACGGTACTATTTGTGGATAAAACGCGACACGCATAGCATATGCCATTTGCCATATCCATACTATGTATATGATGGATAATGGTTAATACCAGACACGTAATTGTAGCACCTGAAGGTGGGGCAGCAATTGGAGAAGAGATGGAGTGGTGTGGGGTGGTGTGGTGTGGGGTGAGAAAGTGGAAGGGGGGATGTGAGCGGATTAGTTAAAAAGCGCTGAAATTGTATTGTGTAATTGTTGCATTGCATTTCATTAAACCAAATGGCATTTCAGCAGTGACCAACAATCAACCAGGTGTGCGTGTGTGTGTGTGTGTGTGTGTCTGAATGTATGTATGTGTGCAGTGTCAATGACTGTTTAATGCGTCCAAAGATGCGCACGGGCCACAATTATATAATCTCTTGATGATGGCACTTTAATTGACTGACGTTCGCCGGCTGTCAACGACGGACGCGTCGCGTTGTCAGCTGGAACGTCGCGACATCATTGTCATGGGTTTTTCATAGACTTATACGCAGGAATATGCACTGCAGGAGACAGAGACAGCGAGAGCGAGAGTGAAAGAGATGGCTAGAGAGAGAAAGAGAGAGACGGGCACTTGCTTTCGCAGCTGACGACGCATGAACGTGTTGATGTGATAATTCATTTAATTTCAAAATTCATGGCTAATGCACTGGGATGTGGAAAAGTGGTTGCAGTTTTAGCCAACATTGCTTACCCTTTTATTAACTCAACTGAGCGTTGTCATCAACGAAAAAATAAATAAATAAAACGTACACGCTGCAGTAAAAATTATCTTTGCCAGCTAAGTGCAACAATTGGCCCACTGCCAGAGCCAACCAGTTGAACAGTTAACAAGCTATGGCCAAGAGCAAGTCTATTAACATAACCTCGAAAATTATCAAATCCATAGAAGGAGCTTTTCTAAATTCCCTGAACTAAGATGTATAACTGTCAAAGACAGGCTATCGAAATATTGTACACTATAAATAAATCTTAATATATTTACCTATAAAGTTTCGCCACCTAAACACAAAAATGAATTTAAACCAGTCGGAATGGCTACAGTCGAAGTCAACTAAGTATGAGAGACCCTTTACTTATTCTTCAAGCCTCGTATGCAGCATCCCGAAATTTTCGTGAACGAAGACTACAATATATTCCTTATGTGTGGATTGTAAGAGTGTGACCAAATACATATACGAGTATGTATAAAAAAAAAAAACCATTTTTATCATGTGTACAAGACCATATGATTAAATGGTAAAACTATTTGGTAGAGTAAACTGTCTTTTAGAGACGACCATGCTGCCTTGCAGGCAATTACTAAGAAGATTGGTTGGTCAAAATTTTGTATTTTTTTTATATTTTAACTCCCCGTCTTGGTTCATTTGGACTGCCACAGAATCCCATGCACATGGTCACTATTAGTGACGGCTGCTCTTTAATTGCATTTATTAATGCAATTTTTTTCTACGAGGAAAAGGAAATCAATTTGCGCTTTCTTGTGTTCCGCTCCATTTTCCGCTCAAAATAATGTGCTTCATTTATTCCGTATGAAATGTTAGTTGTTCAATAGCATCCAACACGATCCACACGAGAATTATCGATATTTCGGGATGCTGCATACGAGGCTTCATCAAAATGGCAATAAGATTAACACTAATACTACCCCATAGCGCGTTGTAACGTCAATATGCTCTTCTTCTTCCTTTGGCCCGATACTGGATAATATTGAGTTTTGAATAACTTCCGAATTTACTATCCGATCGCGATTTTCAGTATACATTAGGACCCCGATGCTTGTCCTGTGTGCCAACATTCAGGACTCTAACTTTAATATTTTTGGTTTTATGGGATTTCAAAAATGTTATTTTCGATTTACGGAGGCGGAAGGAGGCGTGTCAAAACTTTAACATAAACTGATATTGCTTAGCCTATAGACGAACCCACATACCAAATTTGGTGGCTCTAGCTCTTATAGTCTCTGAGATCTAGGCGCTCATACAGACAGACGGACATACGGACATGACTCGGCTGTTAATGCTGATAAAGAATATATGTACTTTATGGGGTCTGCCAGACTTCCTTCGACCTGTTACACACATTTTGACAAACTTAATGAACCCTGATTTACTTTTTTAAAGTAAAGGGTCTAAAAATTGTTTCTCTGTTTACAAATTTTTGAATTTTTTTTCGAATGAAAGATGACTTAGCTTATTTAAGGATAAATCGTAAGCGCGGTTACCGTTTTGAGCAAGAGTAATCGCCAGGTAAAGTTAATTAGCTCTTCTAGAAGTTTTCTGTTCTCTGGTGGTAGAGGCATTTAAAGATAAAAAAAATATAATTGTCTATTATTTAAATAATAATTTCTATAATTTAAAATATTAAGATCTCTACGCCGAAAAAATGTTAATAGTTGGAATCTAGTGTCAGATTTTTTTCGTTTATCGAATCGAATCATTAGCCGGTTCGGAATATACAAAATAAATTAATTTAATATATTTTTCTTGATTTAGAAGAAGTTAAAATATAATAATGAAATATTAATGTTTAGTTACAGTTTTTATAAAGCAATTTTGATATTAAGAATAATATGTATATGCTTAAAATATTACAATTACTCTTGAATTGAACCAATTTTCAAACCAAACCCTTGGGCTTAGAGGCTCTTGAAACCGGTTCGCGATCCGAATAAATATGTTGTTCTTTGGTTTGAACTACTTATCCGAATCTTCTTCAAAATTTATGAGATCTCCAACCTGGACTACCTAATCTAATTTCCGCTAAATTTAAATCAAAATATCTTAGCTATTTAGATATTTCATCCATTAATTAGTTAGAATAACGATGAAAAATACTCGACTCAAACGAATACAAACATTTAAAACTAAAATTATACGATTACATGAACCTAAAAAGTAAATGTTTCTAAAAACTTTCTACATTTAGATGGAAAGTGATAAAAGCATAAGGATGACAATCGATAGATTTAATCAATAGTTTTATATAAAAAGTAAAAATAAATTTAACAAAAAAATTTAAATTTTGTGCGATCGTGCGATGTTATTCTAATATTATAATAATATAAATGTTATTTTTATAGAGTTTATAAAAACCTTCTAGAAACCCTGCGAAAATCACAGCAATTTTCAAATGGATTCAATTGTTTTCCAACTTGCGTGTGAAATAATGAAATAAATCTTAATATTTCAAAGGAAATAATCTTAAGCTTAAGAAAGTGGAAAGTGATTAGAGTAGAGACTGCAGAGAGGTCATAAAACCCGATCCCAAATGGCCATTTTCAGGCCCTTGACATTCTACAGAGTCACTGCGTGGCATGGAAAACCTGACCTAGCCCGAGACTCAAACTCATAAACTGAGATGTGGCTGAGATGTGAAAATTCTTGGTAAATGGGCGTACCAATGCGTCGTTTGTTTTTATTTGGTTTTTGCTTTTGGCTTTGTTTGGCTTGAATTACAATTTCCACACACTTACCATTTTCACAGTCTTCTGCACAGTAAATGCATAAAAAATTTCCCAGGAAAAGTCTGAAGTGCGAGTTGTTTGCCTTCGTGCTCAACTTCGCCTCCTTCGTTTTCGCCTTCCCGTTTTCACCTACGCTTTTACACAAGGCAAATTTCGCTTGTGAGTCGGCGAGTTTATCCAGTCGATGGGTCTGTCGGGACTGTCAGTTAATTTGACGGATCCTGCGTGTCCGACAGGTAACAAGTTTTAGGCAATTCGTGTGAATTTTATTACTTTTCAATTATTGCTAAATTACTTGTAAAATAAATATTTAATATAACAAAGTTTGCACTTGAAAAAAAAAATAGTTGAAAAAAATAGAATATTTTCGAATGAAAATGTTTGCACTTGTATTTTCTTTTCACTTTTATTTTCAGCACATGCGACACGGTTATCTCGCGGATTTATATCTCGAATAAATCTCGATTGTATCTCGTTAATCAACCGCTAGCGAAGCTATCGAAGCAAAAGACAAAAACAAACTGCACATGCGCGCAGGCGCCCACAAACTGAGACGCGCGCATGGAAAATGCGGCAGGTAAAGCGGCGGCAACACGACGCGACGTCGCACCGTGTGACCGAGAGTGCCAGAGTGAAAGAGAGAGTGTAGAAAAGGAGAGAGAGATAGAGATAAAGATAGGGAGAGAGATAGAGAGAGCCACTGACTGAGTTGTTGTGTTACTTTGTCGTTTGTCTAGCAAATAAATACGTGAGCGCTTGCGGGCGGCATTTGCTCAAAGGCGACATGCAAAATGTTGCAAATATCTGTGACAACAACTGAGACGCAAGCTGAAACTCAGTCTCAAAAATTAAGATTGAAATGAAGATGCAGATGAGATTGAGGTGAGACAGTGACATCCTGGCACTTTTCTGAGTCAATTTTCATATCTGACTGCAGCTTATTAAGCTACAATTTATATCTAACAACTGAAACTGATTTCTATGATTTCAACTTCAATAAAATGTAGTTTCTTAAGCAATCTTTTTGAGTTCAGCTTGTTAATTTCAAGAAGGTCGAGAATAATATATTTATTACGACACATTTTCAAATTGCCCTCATTTTCGATATGAATGTTGAAAGGGACAGCAAAACTGAGAAAATGATCCATAACTTTAGATAAAATAAACTTTTCTAGCACACCGAAGTAGTCTCTGAGATACTTATATAGTAAATAGAAGAAATGCAGTTTCATACAGTTCATTCCTTAATGATGAACAAGGCTACTCAAGTACTTAGTTTCATTGAATGGTAGTCAACCCTTATACGACAAATTTACTTCATATCTCTCTTGTTCTACCTAGTCTGGAATACGAAATACGTGCCCGGGCTCCACAATATTCGGCACACCAAGACAGAATTGAGTCTGTGCCAAAAAAGGCTTTTACTTTTCGCGCTTCGTGACTTTAGCACGGTTTCTGAAACTTACTTGCCTGCCCTCTTATTTCGATTGACTTCTACAGAATAGCCTTCCATATCTAAGTTATCGTCGAAAATTAATAACCAAATTATTTTTTCTGATTCTTCTAGACCTACTCGTAACTTTACTACTCTATACATGAACCCTTTCGAAAACTCTGCGCTGAGTTGTTTTCCAGTTGACAACTTAAATGCGTAATTTCCTGCTATTAAGAAACTTATTTTAAACTTTTAGGCCCCTTCGAACTTATTACGGGGTTTCTTCAATCCTTGCAACAAATGTTGGATCAATTAAATAATGTTGAATATCCCCAGGCTTAACTTAGCTTAACTTTTTTATCTTTTCAGTTCTAAGTTTAAAATTATAAAAATAATAATTTATATATTAATTTCATAATTTTCTTTATTTATTTTATTTTAAATTCTATATAATTTATTTGTGTCGACTGCTGTTATAAATAAAAATTTAAGTAAATAAATAAATAAACAAAAAAAATAAATAAAAAAATTAATAAATTAATAAAGAAATGAGTATTGAAAAATAAATAATAAAATGAATCAAATAAATAAATAGAAAAATATATATTCAAATAAAAATAATTAAGAAATAAATACTCAAATAAGTAAAGAAATAAATAAATAAATAAATCAACCAATAAATATATCAATAAATGCATACACAAATAAATAAATAAACAAACAAACAAATAAATACATAAATAAGTAACAATAAATAAATTAATAATAAACTTAATAAAAAAAAATATAGATTATTCCTTAAAGATTAAACTCACACTTTTATAATACTTTCAGTTCAATGGGTATTGCGTTTGTCCGAGTTATGAACTAATTAGAGATTACACAGCTGAATCTTAAGTAATGGGCTAGTTTCTTTTTTTTTCAACAATGCAACGCAATTGTTGTTCCATTTGCCTGAAAAGGTCGTATAATTGTACAACATTTAAATGTTGATCTTGGCTGGCATATTTCTCTCAAATTATTTGATGTTTCAGCAACAATAACAACATCGACAACAACATGAAAACAACGTGTAAATGCGCAAATTGCATAACAAGTGCGAGTGCGAGTATGGGCCACATTCAACTAAAGATACAATTGTATCTGGCCATTTATCTCAGATGGGGCTTGGGTCGCCGATGGGGCGCAGTTTGCGTTTATGTCTCCAAAAATGTTCGCACGCAAATGTTTGTGATTTGTTTACCTGTTTGTATGTTGGGTCAACTAAACAACACACACCTGCCCGACAGAAAGAAAGAAAGTGAGGAACAAAACTCATCACTGTTAGATGCAGATACATGTGCTATCCGAACTGAACTGCAGATACTTAGGTAGTTATAATGTAATGGCCACGTATATGATCGTTTAGGGCCAAATGGCACAGTCTCTCAATCTCTTACTACGTGCAGTTTGTCTCATTTCATTTGTTGTGCTCCTCTAACGCTTATCACATCATCTGCTAGTTTGAGGGAACAAGGTAGAGTGGGAAGGGGGATATCTACATACGTGCCTGGACTGCGTCCAATGCCAAATGTGTGGCTGTGATTTTGCATTTGAAGCAACTGAAGCTGAAGCTAGAGTTCGGCCTGCTTTAATTGTCGCCAGCGTTGAAATCATTTTAACGAGTTACGCGCATGCGCAATTGTCCAACCAAGCGACGGTTCCCGCTTGGCCCGTCGTCACCTCCCCTCGACGTCGCCGTCGCCTTCTCCACCTTCACTTGCTCCACAGTTGCCGGCCTGCCCCACTGTTACCTTATGCAACCTGTCGCACTGTGGCACTTTCACTCATTTGAGAATTCATTGAGTTGTGGCCGCCGTGCGATTTACTCGCATATTTATTGCGCATATTGCAAATTTCTATGCATTCCATAGGCTCCCCACCTCATCCATTAATAAATCAATCGTAGTAAAGATTCCCTTCACAAATGGACGTTTTATCTATTGAAGTGCAAGAATCGTTGAATGTGCCTCTGAGATAATATCTCTAATGCATTATATAAATAAACTCAAGATAAGATTAGATTATGTTTAAGGAAAAGAAATTCATAACCATAATATTCTGTCTGTTTTCTTATTATTCTTTAAGAATATTTAGTTTAGAGTTATATTTGGTGATAATATTTACATGTGTATACCGTTAGCAATTCCGATACAAATTGTATTAAACCAGCCGTTATTCATCCAATTTAGATCATTTTGTTTGAAAGATTATGACGAGATAGAAAGGCGAAGCTAATGCGAGTCTCAATATATTTGATTATCTTATTATTTATTTTTGATTTTGAACAATTAAATTGGAAAAACATTTTTACAAGCAAGAAATGCACTACTTTACTTATTCAGCTGATTAAAAATAATATATTCATATGCCTTTTGATTTTTAGGGAGTTCTTTATATGGATAATAAAAATGAAAATAAAAAAATTAAAGTCAGGAAATGATTATTACTGCTGACTTTATTAAATATAAGTCGGAGCTCAATATTTGTAGTTGATATTTAAAATAAACACACGTTTATAGCTGTTGTTAAATCAAAGATATAACAAAAATCAATAGATCGCTTATTTATTGTTGAATAATTGGATACAAATCATAAATATTTATTAATTTCGGAGTTATAGCATTAACATTAACAAAATGATATTTTTTTAAATTTTCATAAAAATTCTCAAAAAAAAAGGTTATTTTCATAATTTAAGACTTAATAGTATTATTGTATTTTTATTTCAAATTAAATGTTCATTATAAACTGTTATTTCCGGTCCCTGTATTGTTTTAGGTCAACATTCTAACATTAATTTTTGTATACATTTGTATATTATATATATATTGATCTCAACCTGTGACTCAACAGTGCTCTCGAGATCTTATTATCGTTTAGATAAGCAGAGTTAGCCGTAAACAACCGGTTATTTAGTAGTAGTATTATGGGCAATATAACCATGTTGCTACGGTTACCAAGTTACCCATTCCCAAAACTAATTATACTCGCATTGCTCATAACTAAAAGTGCCACGTGTTTTTGGACCATAATTCAGATTGTAATATCTTTAACTATTCGCCATTTTTTTTCTAATTAAACAGTTAAATTCGGAAAGAGTTGAAGTGACGCTGATAAGATAGGAAGGACAGGCTCTTAAGGTGAAATTGCAATGAAATCACTGTCTTATCAAACCGTTAAATATTTTAAATTCTCATTTAAAACTTGAAAAGATTAGAATTTTTGTCATTTTATATCAATTAAACTATTTATTTATTAAAAAAAAAAAACAAAAAAAAAAGAAAAACATTTTCATGATTTCATAAAATGCTACAGTTATGTCTTGCTTTCTGATACATTTATTATATCGCTCTCTTTTTCTCTACCGCTATGGCTCTTCTCTTCTCATCTCTCTCTCTCTCTTTCTCTCTCTCTCTTCCTCACTAGTTGATGATTGATCAATCTTTGGTACAGTCGTAATTGGCCTTGCAGTATCTAGTCCATGGACTGAACTCCATTGTTTTGGGACAGTCCAGTGTTATGGGCAGCACACTATCATCACCTGTCTCATAGCACAACATATATTGTTTGCAGTTTCCAGGCAGCGGGAAGCTTCCCTTTGTAGTGCAAGCACTTTTCTTTGTAGTGGTATCTACGGGCGCATCAGTGGGTTTAGGAATATCAGTTGGCCCGGTTGGGACTGTTGTAGGTGCTGCTGTAGGTGCTGCAGTGGGTGCTGCTGTGGGTGCTGCTGTGGGTGCTGCTGTAGGTGCTGCAGTCGGTGCTGCAGTCGGTGCTGCTGGGTCGGCGGTAGGTGCTGCAGTGGGTGCTGCTGTAGGTGCTGCAGTGGGTGCTGCTGGATCGGCTGTAGGAACTGCTGTAGGTGCTGCTGTTGGTGCTTCAGTGGGTGCAGCTGGGTCTGCTGTGGGTGCTGCAGTCGGTGCAGCTGGGTCAGCGGTAGGTGCTGCTGTAGGTGCAGCTGGGTCAGCGGTAGGTGCTGCTGTAGGTGCAGCTGGGTCGGCTGTAGGCGCTGCAGTGGGTACTGCTGGGTCGGCTGTAGGTGCTGCTGTAGGTGCTTCAGTGGGTGCTGCTGGGTCGGCGGTAGGTGCTGCAGTCGGTGCTGCTGGGTCGGCGGTAGGTGCTGCAGTGGGTGCTGCTGTTGGTGCTGCTGTCGGTGCAGCTGGGTCTTCTGTAGGCGCTGCAGTGGGTGCTGCTGTAGGTGCTGCCGTAGGTGCTGCTGTAGGTGCTGCTGGGTCTGCTGTAGGTGCTGCTGTCGGTGCAGCTGGGTCTTCTGTGGGTGCTGCTGTAGGTGCTGCTGGGTCTGCTGTAGGTGCTGCCGTAGGTGCCGGAGTGGGTTCTTCCATTGAAGTGGGTATCGCTGTAGGAGCAGCAGTTGGTGCTGCAGTAGGAGCAGAAGTTGGTGCTGCTGTTGGTGCCGCTGTTGGTGCTGCTGTTGGTGCTGCTGTTGGTGCTGCTGTTGGTGCTGCTGTTGGTTCCGCAGTGGCTGCATCCGCTTTGGCAGTTGTGCTATCATCAAGATTGTCTGGCGGTATGGTAGGGTTCTCAATGTCACCGCCATCAGCTGGCAGAATGAAACGTAACGAACTGACACAACGTCCCAGCTGAGAGTCAAAGACCATCTCGTCCTGGCATTTCAAAGGTCGCAGGGAGTAACCGCCAGTTGAAGTTGGTTCACAGGCAAAATACTCTTGTGCATTATCCGATTGTGCAATGTAGTCAGCACCATTGCAAGGATGAGTGTCTTCGGCGTAGGCAGCTCCGAACAGTAAAAGGAAGGTGGCACCAAGTGCCAACTGAACTTTAAACATCTTATGGCTTTCAAGGGTATCGAAGAGTGTGGAACTTCTGTAATATTATTGGTAATATCGCTTACAACTCGAAACTCGTTTCGACAGACTAACTAGATGGGCACTTGGCTGGTTTCTTTTATAGCCAGAGGCAAACAACTTTTTCGACAATCATCATCAAGATTGTGAATCGTCTTCGATTAGCTGATAAACGACTGTCCACATTGAGTACTCAAGTATTTTAAAGAACTCTTGTCTTTATTCATGCAAAACAAAAAAATAGGGTGAACAAACATAACTAAATGAGACTAGGCAATACACCAGCATAGATTGCAGACGGTAGAATTAGATTCGATTAGAATCCATAGCTGAACAGTTCCAGGGACTCGACGCTCTCAATGGACAGAGGCTTGTTGGCCTTGGCCTCCTTTTTGGCCTGGTCCTTGGCGGCTTTCTTTGCCTGCTTCTCTTCCAATTTCTGTTGTCTACGCGCCTCCTTCTCCTGATTCTTTTCGGCCTTCTTGCGCATCTTATCCTCCATCTTGAACTGCTTCTGCTCACTTTTAATGGCAGTTAAATCACTTGCCTCCAATGGTACCTGTCCGGGCAAAAATTGCGTCCAATCGTAGCGCCAGCAGCGACCCAACATTGGTTCGAATCGAGTTCCACTTGAGCAGCGCACAATGTATTTGTGGAAGCCAGTACCTTGCAGAGTGGGCACACACATGTAGTAGAAGCTATCATCGCTGCCAGCAAAGCGTCCAGGAGCCAGGCAAGTAGGGCTACCATCATTACAGGTGGACACATCACGCAAACAACGGCCGTAGGTTGGCGAGAAGGCCGTCAATGGGGGGCAGAGCATCTCAAAGGCCAACAGCTCACCAGTTGTGGGATCCAGCAGACAGTTGTGGAATCGCTGGCAATCCCCGCTGATGTGAGAGAAGAGGCCTGCGGCTTGGCACTGGAATGATGGAGGAGTGGGCGCAATTGTGGTAATAATTTCAGCCGCTTTGGTGGTGGGTTGATCCTGTTCGCTGGCCACCGTTGTGGGTTGATCCTGCTCGCTGGGCACAGTGGTGGGTTGATCCTGCTCGCTTGGCACAGTTGTGGGTTGATCCTGCTCGCTAGCCACACTTGTGGGTTGATTCTGCTCGCTGGCCACAGTTGTGGGCTGATCCTGCTCGCTTGGCACAGTTGTGGGTTGATCCTGTTCGCTGGTGACTTCACTCTCCTGACTGGGGCTAGATGAGGATACCTCCTCAACTGGTTTAGCGCTGGTCTCCTGTTCGGGTTCGTTGGAGCTGACAGTGGTTTCTATCGCCTCTGGAACAACATTATCCGGTGTTGTATCCACCTCCTCAATGGCTACCGTTGTCAGTTCCTCCTGTACCGTGGTATATTCCGCTTGATCTGTAATCACCTCCCAGCCGCTACCTTCGTCAACTGTTGACTTCTCACTCCAGGCATCCGCCTGTCCTGGCAACTGAACGGAATTGCCATCGCCACTGAGGGCCAGAACGCCCAAGGACTTGGTCAGCAGCTGCAAGTTATTGTTCTGTCAGATATCCATATCCTTAGCATATCCATGTTTATGTGACACTTACCATTGCTGCACAGAGTAGCAGCAAAGTCGAGGCTGTCGAGAACTTTCCACGCCTTGTTGTTGTCATCATTCTGGGTGTTGTTGTAGTTGTTGTCATCGTCATCGTGTTGCCTGTGGCTAACTTCGGTCGATCGTTGTATGAGCTTCTGGCATTGCCTACGCCCTATTATATACCAGAATCTCAACGACGGATGCTGCAGCTTATCAAAATGAAAAAAAAAAAATAACAACAGAGCCTAGCATTTAAACTACGAATCTCTGGCCCTATCTCGATCACCAGGCTATCATATATCGTGCAAATAAAACACGTCGCTTTGACGTCGTCGTCATCTACGGCAAAATACAGTTGTAAAGCCATAAAATCAGCTGTGCGAATAAGCACCTGCCACGCCCAGTCCACACTGTCCACACTGTCCGCGGATGTGAAACGGAAGTGTGTAAAGATATAATACTCGTAGATAAGTAAGCGCGATAGGAGGTCAAGCGACTGCCGTGTGGATATGAGACGCCACTTTTGGATGGGCCCCGATTGGACATATGGCGTGTGTATACACAATGTACTCGTATATCTCTCGGATGATACATACATATATGGTACATATGCTACTTGGAAACAAAAACAAGCGTGAATCATTTACATTTTTTTTTAATTTCATTTTCATTATTACTTTTATCCTTTTATCTAGCGATATTACAACAAAAACTTCGCTAACTCAAATTTTCCGGAAATTTGGAGAGTCTTAAGAAATAATGCATTTATGCATATATTATAGTTATATAGACTACTTATTTTAATTACTTATTTTTACATATAATATCCAAGAATTGTTTCTGCAAACAAGCTTCTATAATTTCTAAGGTTTTCATTTTATAACTTTGCTCTTTTATTTGGGAATGCGTTATATTCTTAACAATACTAATAATAAAATACTCTAATTCAATATATATATATATATATTTTGATATTTAAAATTGTTTCTGGAATCAAACTGCTTTTTTTCTTGGCATTAATTGTATAACATTGTTATTTTGTTTAGAACTACGAGATCTGCTTAATATTTCTAATTCATTGAGCTTTAATTAGTCAATTAATTTTAAGAAAGTATTTTAAATATTAATTTTCTTATTTCAACTTTTAGCAATAAGTTTTGCCTCTGAAACCAATCTGCTCTAATTTATTAAGGATTAATTGTATAACTTTGTTATTTTATTTGGGATAACGTTTTATTTTTTAAATTCCTTATTAAAATTGTCTTATATACATATATAAATACTATACTATCATAATATTAAGCAATTAATTTTAAATAAAATATTTTACTGTAATTCAATTTACTGATTACATCTTTTGATATTAGAAAGTGTTTCCGAAACCGAACTGCTTTTATTTTCTTGGTATTAATTAAATACCATTGATATTTTGTTTGGAACTACGATATCTTCTAATTCTAATTCTAATACAAATGTTGGATCATTTAATGTCATTATATTGATTAGCCCCAGACCATTACAACTTTCATAATTATAATAAAATCTTAATCTTATTTTCTAATATTATTTTAAAAATATATACTTGTTTATTTATCTCTAATTTTTTGTCGAGTTCAGTTTAAATAAATTTTTCAACAATTTACCAATTTTATACTATGGCTGTGGCTTTTTTTGACATTAAGAATTGTTTTTGAAACCAAACTCCTCCAATTTCCTGTGTATTTATTGTATAACTTCGTTCATTTGATTGGATTACTTATATTGTTAATAATCCTAAGAATGAGGGACTATCTCTATGTATTCTTATTTATTATGGTATATAAGACCTCTTTCAAGAATTAAATCACATCGATTTTTAATCTTTTCTAACTTATATGATTTGTAGATATGCGTAAACTGATATAAAAAAAACTACCAGTTTATAAAGTCAATACTATTCGACTTAAATATTTTATTTTTTAAGTATTACAACTTTTTGACAATATTAAAAAAATAATGTTTAATTTAATTTTTAATTTATTTAATAAAATGATCGTTTTTGAAAAAATTTCATTTGAGTTTAAGTAATACCTATTTTTTTTGCAAGGAATATATTTGTGTTGGGCCGTGATGGATCAGGCTCTTAAAAATATTTGCGGTTGCGTGCGTGCTTCGGTTGCGGGCGTGCTAAACTGAAAAAATTCGGCCCATGCCCATCCCTACTATGGATATATTCAATAATATCTTATTTCAATTTTATTTATTTCTAACAGCACACAACTATTTTTTGCTTCATTTTTGCAACAAAATATTTAAAAAAAATTTTAATTAACTGTTCATATTTCTACAAAATTAAGTAAATACTATATTGTTTATTTCATGAAACTAGTTTCTTAAGTAATTTTCAGTTGAATTCAGGTCGACAACTTGATGACTTTGCGCTTGTTTTTTGCTCCGATTTTATGGAATAATATATGATCATAAAAACATATCATAAATGGAGTATTTCTGTGAAACACACGCCTTATCGCTCTCTTGCTGTTTAAATGTGAATTAATAACTTTCAGTGCTTTATTGAATCACCCTACTATATTAAGTACTCTTCTGTAAATAGATAAACATTCCAATTTTGTTACACAATTTGTGGAAAGAGTATACGAGTAGATTAAGCAGATTCAAACGGTGAGACAATTTGTTAATGTTATGTTATGTGTTATCAGGAAGACGCAGAGAAAGATAAAGAGAAAGAGGAAGAAAGAGACAGTAAAAGAAAGAGAGAGAGAAAGAGAGAGAGCTGATCAGCTGGCAGAGGGGTCATAAACGTAATCCTCGGCTCCCGTTGATGGCCAGAGTTGCAGGAAAGCCAACAGCGTCACAAAAGACAAACTTTTTTTTTACATATGTATCTGACGTTAATCTCTCACACACACACACACACTGCCACACACACTTTGTGCAAGCGTGTGTGCGTGTTTGTATGTAGAGATATCTTCAATGTGATAAGCGCGATTATTATCACAGTTATTTTTTTTTGCGCCATTATCTAAACGGGTTTTGGTTTGGTAAATGATGAATGCTAACGGCCAGACAACGCGCCTCACACAAAAACCAGCGTACAGAAATTCCAAACGAAAAGCAAACGGATTCGGATCATCCCAAGAGAGAGGACGCATCGCAATTAGCGGACAACAACAAACGGCGGGCAACTATGACGACAATGCCAATGGCGACAGTGGCCACGGTAACGGTAGCTGGAGCCCCTGTGCGTCGCGCCGCTGCCCGCGCCACAGCCGGTGTGCAGCGACGTCGGGTGGTCAAGAAGCACATACAACAAAAGTACATGCTCTGCGGCTTTGCCATACACGTAAATAGCTCTCGCTCCCACTCTCTCTCTCTCTCTCCCTGCATCACTGTCTCTCTCCAAGCGCTCTCACTCTCTATATATCTTTCTTATGCTGCATCCTTAGGCCTTTCTGGCAACGCCAGCCTATTTGTACGGCAACGTTGTGGAGTCGGACAAGGATCTAGTATTGCGCATTTGGCCAGCGATCGTTTATCAGGCCACGGGAGAGCTCTGCCGTTCTATAATGGAGCATCTGGACACAGAGTACAGCGGACGAGCTCGGCAATCGAATCAATATCGTCGCATCTTCCTGCTGGCCACATTGATCGCCTGTCTGTCGTTAATGATCAGTGGCATATTATTCTCGTCCGCCTGGGTGGTGGTTACCACCACAACGCAGACGGTGGCCATTGTCTTTTATGGTTTTTTTGCGGGTAAGCACAGTTCCATTTATTCATTGCATCCATGAACAACATGTAAATTATACAATAATTATTATTTATGGATTTTAATAACAAATTTAAATACAGTAGAATTATGAATCAATAACTAAATTTCAATTTTAATTTCCAAATCATAACGATACCCTTATTTTACCATTCTAGACCTCTACTTTAAAAAAGTATCAAAGGTATTTTAAGTTTGTCCTAACCAAATGTGGAAGGAAGTCTGTCAGACCATAAAATATGTATATATACTGTCCGTCCAACCGTCTGTTCTTCTGTATCCCAGAGACCTTCTTTATCTCAGAGACCATAAGAGCTAGAGGCACCAAACTTGTCATATAAACTTCTATGAATGTGAAGCAGATCGAGTTGGTTTCAAATTTTGGGCACACCCCTTTCCGCCTCTGCAATTCAATAAAAACATCTAACTTCTGCACTATTAAAACTAAACCACCACAGCTTATATGTAAGATATAAGGCTTTCTTATGGTAAACGTTCTTCTTTATTATTTTAATTATCGTATTAAATTACATCAAGATTAGATAAACACAACGATAGTTTTGACAGGATTAAGTTTTGAACCAATGCAAGTGCCTAAAAGCATGCAGTAAATTTTATATATTTGAATATCTTTATAAATAGATAGGGTATCCAATAGTATAGTATCCCAATGAAAATTAAAAATAATGATTGTCCCATTCATTTAGATCGTTTTATTCAGGTTTAATTTTCTTAAACTCATAATTCTTCTTTGCAATCCCCACTTTTAAGGTATTGGCTCCAGTCTCTATCTGTGGAAAACACATGTTATATTGGAGGCAGTGCGTCCGCGAGAGGATAAATACGTACGGAAAACAATACATCTATGCGGTGAGGCCTTCTGTCAATTATTCCTTTCCTTCGTCTTCACCAGTCTACGGACACTGTACGGCACGGCACAGTCAATTGTGTTGATGTCGGCACTCCTCGTAAATCTCATACCTTTAAGCCTGATCATCACGAAGCACAGAGAGAATGCGTTTACCACCAAGCGTATATCGGTAATCAAAGCAGAGACCGGATTTGGAGCATTGCCCCTGCGTGGTGCTTTGGCTGCCAACTTTGTCGCCGATCAGTTGGATGGTCTTGATATAATGTCAATGTCCTGGCGTAATCCGGGAACAGAACTAGTCAGCACGTCAACTACAGCGTCGACTACAGCTATCGCTGCAGCTGTCGTGGACACGCACAGCAATTATATGCTGGCCACAGATGAGGCATATGTCACCTATGTAAATCCCAATGGCGTTGAAATTATGGAGATCATACCTGAAGAGGATGAAACGGTGTCGATAATGCGTTCCAGCAATGCTACCATTGACAATTATGGCATGTCGCAATCTCAAATGCTGCAAAAGTCGCATTCAAATGGTCGACTTTATCCGCAGAATCCGTTGAATCCTCTGAATTCCACTGGCACCGGCACCGGTAGCTCCTCTCCGCTTCCAGAGGCACATGCGAATTTGGTAAGCAACAACAATTTAACCAGTGTCGAAACTGAGTATTTTTTTAAATAATCTATTAACATATTAATGATACTAAATCTAACAATTTGCAGATAAATTACAACTACGACTACAATCTTTCACAAATTAAGTTTTTTCTTATTGCTTGATTTCATCCAATGTTTTTATTCAAACGAATTTTGCATAAATGTAACGATTATTTCACAAAATCTATCTTATTCATCTTAATTCATCAATCTTTTTACTAAAAAGTTATATTTAATAGATCATATATTTATTGGATCATTATCCACTTAATTATAATGGAGTATATTTCGTATGCTAAATTATATTTAAGATCTAATTCAACATGAAAACAACAATCTATAATATTATATTTCAACCTAGAATTTAATATTAATTACACTAGGCAACAGTCAAAATTCAACATCCGTCTGTCTGTCCGTCTGTATGAACCAGTGGATATTAGCAACTATAAGAGCTAGAGACTTCAAATTTGGAATGTAGGTTCCTGAATACCATACTCAGATTAAGTTTATTATAAATTTTCAATATCAAGCCCCGTTTGTTTTAAAATTAGAAAAATCACAATAACATAAGCAATGTTGAGGCTAGAGACTTAAAATTTTGCACACATGATAAGAAGCTTGGGCTTAGTGTGTCTAGAAAATTTCATCGCGATGCCACGCCCCCTTCGCCCATAACTCGAAAAAACTTATAACAAGAACAGTTTTATAGCTAGAGACTTGAGATTTGGCACACACGGTATCCTACTCTAAATGTGTGCTACAAATTTCGGTACGATCGGTTATGGAACTCAGAAGTTATTCAAGAAACAAATTTATGCAGCGCAGTCGCAGCGCCGCGCCGACGATATAACGAACGAAAAGACGCGTTGTTCATATATGTTTGATTTGCCTTTCGACCGCTATTGCGCTAAACATAATCAATCAACAGCCGCAGTCCAGTGTTGCCAGACTATCGCAAGCTACCTACTCTCGATGCAAGCAAAATCGACTTCAAGCGATATATTTAAATCCAATTATAATGAAAATACTTTTCTTTGAAGACCTGCGCAGGGTTTCCTACAGTCGCGCGCACTCGACTGATCGTTTTTTTTTTAATTTTACATTTTGGACATTTTTTTAAGGTTTTTCATTACTTGAGAAGCCTATAACTGAGTTGACCGATATCTACCAAAACATGTCTTGCTTAAACATTAATAATATTTCAGCGTCTCTCCATAGATTTAAATTAATTAATTAATGTCTTAAGTCACGCTAAAAAATTTAATTAAATTAAATGGTAGAGTCGGTGTCACGCATTTTATCCAAATTTTACTTGAAATATAAAAAAATAATTATTTTTATACCCTGTGGGGGTTCATTAAGTTTGTTAAAACTATGTAACATGCAAAAGGAAGCGTGGCCGAACACAAAAAGTATATATATTCCTGATCAGCATCAATAGCCGAGTAGATATAGCTATACAGTTCGTCTGTCTGTCGGTCTATCCGCCCGTATGAACGAAAGGATCTCAGAGATGGTAAGAGCTAGAAGCTTGAACTTGGTCTCAAATATTTGCAAATATTTGCAGGCAGATTAAGTTTATCTTTTTTTTGGATGCCACGCCCCCTTTACCCACAAATCGAAATAAAGCTCATAGCTCATAGCAAATACAGTTTTGTAGCTAGAGACTTGAGATTTGGCACACATAATGAATATCTTTGTGTCAATGTGTCCAGAAAATTTGATCCAATTAAACCAATTACAAGAGAATTAGAGCCACAGGGTATCTTACGGTCGGAGTCCCGACTGTTCGACTTGTTTGAATTCTAAAATATGTAGCTATAAACTCATGATTAATAAATGTATTCAATAGCATTTAGGAAGCGAAAGAATTTTCAAATCCGTGGCTTTTTCGAGTTATGTTATAAAAGGTAATGAGCTTAACCCATTAAACAAATTGTTTAATAATAAAAAAAACTACCATAGAAGAATTTATATTTTTTTGTTATCTGGGGACCTAAATGTATCAAACAAGTGTATTACAGTTACCAATGTAATACAAAAGAATATCAACTTTGTTGCCCAGTATTTATGTTGCAATTTTCAGACTTTCAGACTTTTTAGCTGCATGTGGAAGACACATCCAACTTTTTCGCATGTTTATTTGCTTACCTTCTGTCTAGTCTAATACTGTCGGAAAATGAAATTAATACAGATATATTTTTATTAAGTTTTAGTTATTTTTGAAACTTTGCTTTCGCCGTGCTGAAATACCCATATTTAAATAATTTTATTTTCCCGCTGACAGCATCGTATTCGTCGCATGTCGCGGGCGGTTACCTCGCATTTATGGTGGAATCTGCTGGACAAGATTGCAATGCCTTTGCAGCATGCACTGTTGGTGCCACAACTGTATGCCACAACGCTTTTGATCTCGGCGGATATCTTCAGTTATGTGATGTGCCTGACGGTGCTGCCAGGATTGGCTGTTAGCCACCATGCGCTAAAGAACGCTGAAATTCCATTTCTCTTCTCGCTGCTGGCCTTTCCATGGATGTGCTTCTCGCTGATGACGCCGCGCTTTGGTTCAAGCCTCTACAAGCGCAAACTGCAATGGTACACGTTGGGCAGCATCTGCAAGTGCCTGGCGCTCATTTGTAAGCATTTCAAGCCTGTCATCACCTTCCAATACTGTTCACTGTCACGTCCAATCCCCCTTATCAGTTATCAGCTTCTCCACATCTAAGCTGCTATTGAGCGTGTCTGCTGTGCTTTTGGGCTTCGGCCAGGTGGTAACCGCCTTTCTACAGGAGATGGTCTTCCAGTTGGGCATGACGCGCGCCAATTGGACAGCCATTCGTCGGCCCGTGCACTTCACCAACGGCCTGCTGATACTCATCTGGGGCGCCCTCGCACACTGGGTCGTCGTCCATTATTCGTTTCAGGCAACTGTCGGCTTTGCGGGCGCCTTATATGGTGCCACAACATTGTTGTGGAATTTTTTGGTTTTCTGTTGTCAGAGCAAGGATTAATAACACTGTTGTTCATATTTAGCCTTCAGGATTATTAAATAATAAATATATACACGCAGGGACCAAAACGGTTATTATTTTTTAAATAAAAATGATTTTTTGATTTTTATTATAAAAATGAACTTTAACTCTCATATTTTATTTTTAATACAATATCATAAAATAACTATCCAAAACTTATTTACAACTTGTATTATAAACAAGCCGATCAGTCGAGCGCGGGCGACAATTGGAAACCCTGTGCAGTTCTTCAAACAAAAGTATTTTCATTATAATAGAATTTATATATATGTATATGTATAATACTTGGTCGCTACGCTCGGTGAAATCTCGGAAAGAAATTTGGAGTGCAAGTGGGGAACACTTTTCACAGCTATCGCCGGAGCATGGCGATCGAAGCAGCCTTATTGCACGATAATTATGAATGTCTCAGCTATGTTGTGTGAAAATTTCAGCTCGACATCTTAACCCGTTCTGGCTATATAACTGCTCTTGTTATCAGCTTCTTCGAGGTATGGGCGAAGGGGGCGTGGCACCGCGATGAGATTTTCTGGACACATTAAGTCTAAGCTTTTTATCATGTGTGCCAAATCTCAAGTCTCTAGCTTTAGCATTGCTTATGTTATGGTGATTTTTATAGCCTGTGCCCATTAAAAATGGGCAAAAAAGGCTATAATGAATTTGTGTGAATGTATGTAACAGGCAGAAGGAAGCATCTCCGACCCTATAAAGTATATATATTCTTGATCAGTATCAATAGCCGAGTCGATTTACACCTGTCCGTCTGTCTGTCCGTCTGTCTGTCCGTCTGTCCGTCCGTCCGTCCGTCCGTCCATCCGTCTGTCCGTCTGTATGAACGCGTGGATCTCAGCAACTATAAGAGCTAGAGGCTTCAAATTTGGAATGTAGGTTTCTGAATACCATACGCAGATCAAGTTTATTTTTAATTTTCGATATCAAGTTCCGTTGGTTTTAAAATTAGAAAAATCACCATAAAATAAGCAATGTCCAAGCTAGAGACTTGAGATTTGGCACACATGATAAAAAGCTTGGGCTTAATGTGTCCTGAAAATTTCATCGCGATGCCACGCCCCCTTCGCCCATTTCTCGGAAAAGCTAATAACATTAGCAGTTTTATAGCTAGAGACTTGAGATTTGGCACACATAATAAGTATCCTACTCTCAATGTGTTCAATAAATTTCAGTACGATCGGATATTGAACTCAGAAGTCATTCAAGAAACAAATTTATGCAGCGCAGTCGCTGCGCTGCGGCTACAATATAACGAACTAAAAGACGCGTTTGTTAATATAGTATCTATGTTTGGTATGCCTTCGGCCGCTGTGGCGCTAAACAAAAACAATTAATAGCCGCAGTCCAGTAGTGCCAGACTATCGCAAGCAACCTACTCTCGATGCAACCAAAATCGACTTCAAGCGATATATTTAAATCTCATTATAATGAAAATACTTTTCTTTGAAGACCTGCACAGGGTATCCTACTGTCGCGCCCGCTTGACTGATCGCCTTGTTCTAATTTTAAAACAAACGCGGCTTGATATCGAAAATTCAGGAACCTATATTCCAAATTTGAAGTCTCTAGCTCTTATAGTTGCTAAGATCCACGCGTTCATACAGACGGACGGAACGACAGACGGACAGACGGACCGACAGACAGACGGACAGGTGTCAATCGACTCTGCTATTGATACTGATCAAGAATATATATACTTTGTATGGTCGGAAATGCTTCCTTCTGCCTGTTACATACATTCACACAAATTCATTATACCGCATTTGCCCATTTTTAATGGGCACATGGTATAAAAAGAAACAAGACTGTCAAAATCAATTTGCGCAACAGGCAAACCCCATAAAGTAGCAAACCTCCAAATTCATCGGCGATTTTCAAATCAACCTCGATGTTGGACGAGGTATCGGGCAAACATTTTCAATGAATCGATGTTTTCAAAGCTGTTGTATTTTGTTAAAGAGAAGCCAAATTAAAAACATGTATCATTAAAATTATCAATATGACGAAACAAAAAATTACATCCTATCCCCTTGTTTTTGAATTTCACATGTTTCGCGCCATATATATGTTGCAACACTGTTGGCACTTGGTTTCGATAGCACGGCTATCGATCACATTAATTACTGATTAGTGCTGCAAAAGGCAGTGCATACCGTATTTTGTGGGTACTTTTAAATTTATATATCGATAACAAAGTAGGCGACGACAAATTGACAAAAACTCTAATGCAATGATTGAGACAAAATTTTGTTTTACCTCATTCTAAAATTGAAACCCCAGCTATCACCACATACATTTAGCTAGCGTGTAAAAAAACTATATTTTATATCGATAACATACTTATATCGATAGCTCAGTCTTACCATCTGCACGCTAATTTTTAGCAGGCAACTTTTTATTGCAAAATTTTACATTTTTAAGTATTGTATTCAAGCATTAATATAAACTAACCGGTGAGTGCAAAAAATGCAAGTAAAGCAATAATGCGCATAAACGCATTTAACACATTTTGGCCGCTTATAGCACAGACAACCGAAAATGTCGGCTTCGGAAAAGCGTCAGCCGGCATTAAATTGAGTTAGGCCACAAATTGCTTCGACATAAATATATAAAGTGCGCGTGGCAATGGCGAATCTTAATTGTTTAACTTATGATTTTCCCGGCGTCCCGCGACAATAGCATTCACTGTTTTATTTTTCATATCCATTGCATTTGTGCGTGTGTTGTCAAATTCCCCAGCAAAAAAAAGCGGCGCGCAAATGGCGGCGGCCATGTTCAGACGACGAAGATGACAACACTGACAAATAATATCGTTTATTTTTATTGTTTTTATTACATTTCTAGTTTGCCCAGCTTTAGCACACTGTTGCCAGTGTGCACATTGCAGTCAATATACTGCCCAGTCGAGTAACTGTGGCGGCCTCCAGAGCCAACTGTCATCCTGAACATGCATTGTCACTGAACGGAATTGCACTGCCGCATAATTGCGATTATGTTCATGTGACAAATGGTGATGGCCACTGTTCCACACATCTGCAGATCCCCAAAGACGCCATAAACAATACTCAACATTTTAATAAACGACGTATCGAACAACGGCAAAAGGTTCACGATTATATTCAACATTCAGTTCCATTGCCGAACAATCAACTGGATCAGCGTCAGACGTTCAATATTGATTTCGCTACGCCATCGGAATCTGTATCGGATCGTCGTCTGACCGTCGTACATCGTGCCTTGGACTCCATATACGAGTTGTGCGATAATCTTCAGCCGGACAGAGTGTTGGATATTCTGCTGCTGCAGCGTAAACTGAACGATGTGCGCCATCTTTTAAGTGACGACAGTCAAGAGATATTCCAAACATCCCAAACGACATTGCTGCTAAACGAACTCGATCAACGATTAGGTGTGGTGTCCTCCAAAATAGATAAAGCAATCTCACACCACGATCATCCGATGGGCTTTGATCTGTTCAATAAGATTCGACACTGGTTTTTGCCGGCTAGCCGTAGCAACGCCAAGGATCCACCCAAAGCTGTTGTCGAGGAAAGTGAGACTAGCCTCAAGCGCGGGTAATGATGATGCCAAGGAAATCATTGACATATTTCATATTTACTAACTTACCGCTTTATTTTAGCTATCAAGCTGCAAGCAACGAAGTCACAGCAGAACGTATGATTAAATATCGTCGAGTCGACAACACATTTCCCAAGTTTATGCCGAATGACGGTAAGTATACAAATCTGTGATTCTACATATAGTGATTCCACTGATAGCTTGAATATAAACAACTATATATATTTGCAGTTGATGACTTTAGCCACATGGCGGATTCCAAGCAGCGCCAGGAGCAGGACAATAATAGTACATGCCAGCCCCAGCAGAAGCGTCTTTCTATCTTCAATGCGCCACAAACGCGTCGAGCCCGCGTTCGCAATAACCAAGCAACAGCGTCAATCGATCTTTCTGACTCTGAGGAGCCGCATTATAATGAGGGAAATATGTATCAAGCGTTTTCCGATCGCCTCGGCGTAGATGTGCCAACGATGCCGCGTGATCTTGGACGCGGCTCGTCGACGAACAGACCACTGTACTCCGAAGCAGTGCGTTACAGCATAAATGGTTATGCTGGTGACCTAAACTATCCACGTCCATCTAGCAGCAGCCCCTCGTCGTCCGAGGTGCGTTTAAATGGTCATGCCAATCACGTTTATGACTCAAATGTTGGCAAAGACAGTATGTTGGCGTTGGAGGATCAGCGCAATGAACGAAACCAGTACATTAATCTAATCAACAATCTTACCCTGCGCGAGCATGAGCCGCCAACTCCTCGTCGATCCGTCACGTCTCGTAACAATGAGAAGCCGGCAACTCCGCCGGGTCTGCATCGCATTGGCGATAATGCGGACAGTTGGCTGCGGGGCTTCATTAAGAATAAGCCAGAGCGAGGTGCACCCTTTAATTTTGATCGCTCTGAGTACTCCAAGCTGCTAGACAGAAAATCAAGAGACCAATGTGAACAACAACCATCAGCAATCGCTAAGAAACCGCCGCCTGAACTCGTAAAGTGTTACAGCATCGACAGCAACGTCGCTAGCATAAATTTTGAAAGTGATAACCACAAGCCGGTGGTTACGATCCCAGAGGATGTTCATTATGAGGACTTTTCCAACAAGTGAGTGTCCTACATTTTATTCAACATTTGGTATACTCATTGCCGTAGAGTAAAAGGGAAGAATGAAGGCAAACCTTGTAAAATATCTGTTGAAAATCAATGAATATAAGAGCTGTAGCAAACTAATTTGGCAAACAGAATTCCAGTATGAACCCCACGCTAATCAAGTTAGTTTTACGCCCTTTTCCACACTCGCAACTCAACAGAAAGCACTCCAAGATAATTGAGCAGACCTAGAACTAGATCAACCATTTTTGGCATACTGAATTACACTATAAGAGACTCCAAAATTCTTGGACCGACGCCTGTTTTCCCGACGGATATAAAAGTGTTTTTAAAATTTTGCGCTGAAATTGGACCAACTTTCACCCTTCCCATAATTTTTAAGATAAAACACTCTTTTTATTTTTGAACATTTCCATTTATTATTATCTGTTAGTACAATGAATCGTTCTATACTGTTGGACATACATACAATATACTTTTAAATTGAGTAACGAATATCTTAAAGCAGATTAAATTAAATGAAAAACATTCGATAAGGCATATCAAAAAATTCTCTCTGACCAACTGAAATTTTGCGACTTAAATTACACTTTCGAATACTAAAAATTAATATTTATTAATAATAATTAATATTAATTCCTTGCATTTACGTGAAATACATTTTTTTAGAAACTTGTTAGACAACACATTGTGTATACATAATTATTATAGCCTTACAGAATGTATTAACATTTTCTCCAGAAATGTATAAAATGGGTTTAAAGATGACTTGAAGATTCTAAAAAATATAACTAATCAGCACGACGAACTGAGTCAATTGCTATTATTATAAAAGCTTGCTATAGACACATTTAAAAAATTTTTAAAATCAAGATCATCCTCTTTGCGTTTAGAAAATTGTTCATAAACTTATATCTTAATATTCCGTAAAATAGTATTACTGAAGAAGCTGGAAATCAAACTTATCAAAATATTTGACTTTTAAACATACGTCTGACTTATTTAGATTTGATTTAGATTTAGACATGCATACGGAAAGTCAAACTTATGTCAAAATATTTGACATTCAAGCAAACATCTGCTTTCAATTGTGTGTTTCACCTTACATATTAATTCAAAGTGTCATAAACTTTTTATTAAATATCTTCTACGTTTGTCTTAGATCGCAGATCGTGGCACAGTCGTCAGGATTTGGTCGTCCGTTGACCAAAGCATTGCAGCAACGTCAGAGCACATGCGTCTATTTTTCTGACAACTATTCGAAGCTCTTCAACGAGAAATGTGCACGAACGCATGAGCAGTCGAAGATTGCCAAGCAATTAGTCATTGAGGAGTAAGTATAATTGGAAATATATACTCAATAAAATGGTATAATGTCGCAACTTTAATTTGTCATGTAGAGCCAAAAAATCCACTGATGAACGGCGCGCATACGAGCAAATCTTACGGGAATCTTTATCTAAGAGACGGTATATATGTAAGACGCTTTTTGTATTGGAGAAATTCCCGGCAGCAGAGGACAGCGAACCGGAGATTTTGCCGTACACCGAAGAACACCATCGCAGATATAATGAACTCGTGCACGGCCCGCCTCAAACGGTAAACAATAACATGAAGAGTGCCATACTACGCTATGTTAGTCTCTTTTTTTAACGGTCACTGTACTATATCGCTATCTCTCTCTATTTGCTGTTTAGGTGCTTGTGTCGAAATTTAGCTTGAATATTACGCGAAATGATATACGCACGCTAACAGGGAGCTGTTGGCTCAACGATGAAATAATTAATTTCTACATGAATTTGATAACCGACCGCTCCCACAACAAGCAGGGAAAATTACCGAGTGTCTATGCGATGAACACATTCTTTATACCGCGCCTATTGCAGAACGGACACAGTGCTGTAAAACGCTGGACACGCAAGGTGGATTTATTCAGCAAGGACATTATTCCGGTGCCAGTGCACGTTGGCGGCGTACATTGGTGCATGGCCATTATCCATATGAAGAATAAGACCATTCGCTATTATGATTCGATGGGCAAGCCCAATCAGATGGTGTTGAACGCCCTGGAAATGTACTTGCGTGAGGAGTCGCTGGACAAACGCAAATTGCCGTTCGATACCAGCGATTTTAAGATTGAAAATGTGCAAAATGTACCGCAACAGACAAATGGCAGCGATTGTGGAGTCTTCAGTTGCATGTTCGCCGAGTATATAACGCGCAACAAGCCGCTCAATTTCTCACAGGAGCACATGGAATACTTCCGTAAGAAAATGGTGCTTGAGATCTGCGGTGGCGAGCTCTGGATGTAATGTTCCCTATTAAACAAAACAAAAAAAAAACAGCAGATAATGCCCTTATCATTAATTAACTAAGGTAGCTCTTTGAAGTTCATTAATATAATTTATTTATTAAGGCGTCGACGCAAAAGCCGGCCGCCAACGTCGTCTACAATTAAAATTAATTAATCATAACGTATAAGTTTATCGTTTTTTTCCATTTTAAACATTTTTTTCCATTGGCACGGGTTTACAACAATTATACATAATACTACACTACATTACACACAACATACACTTGCAAAACGCACTGTCAGCAATGAAAAAAAAAACAATACTCAGTTCTTTTTACCTTTTCTGTGCGTGAAGGTAATTGCGGTGTATGAAAGTTTAGCATTTAAGCCTAAGACATTCATAGCAAGCGATACAATTCAACTACAACAAACTCAATAAACTACTATTGTAATAACGTCAACCCGTGAAATAAATAAACAAAAACAGCAAAACCGTTTTTATACCCTGGGGTATATTAAATTTGTTAAAAGTATGTAACCGGCGGAAGGGAGCATGACCGACCATAAAAAGTGAGATTTGACAAACAAATCGAAAAAAAACGAATTAAAATAAAATTATATCGGATGCGAATTTGAGCGGCGACCTGTACTGCCACAGGGTATATTGCGGTCGGGTGCCCAACTCTTCGGCTTGCGCAATTAAACAGCTGCCGCAAAAATATCGAAACTTGCAAGCCGATAACAAACTACTATCGGAACGATTGGAATAGGAATTCCTGCTCTCAACTGGTACACTTTCACCACGCTATAAATACGCGCTCAGTTTAAATGTTCTCTCTGCGAAAGTCTTTTGAACATATTTAAAATAATATAGAAAAAAATTTACCGCTATCGAAAAAATGTACACCAACTTCTAAATAATTTGTTTTATTTGTATATTTATTTAATATTAAAATAGTTTATTTAGTTCCATTTTTAAAAACGAAAAAAAAAATTATGGCGAAACTAAACGAAATGAAATTAAAATGTATTTTATCTCTTAGCAACCTATAAAATGGGTACTATTTGTCATCCGTCTTTAAAATGCGCACCACACAAAGATCCTGCGCTCGATGTAGGATCTGATAAGTTTGTAATATGCAGCTTACAGAGCATCCGAGTGTGCCATTTCATGTCGAAGGCTTGCTTGACGTCAAAGAAGACTGCCGAGCAGTACTTCTTCTCCTCGAAGGCTTCCTATGGCATTGTTCGGGCATGCCAAAACTTTCTCTGAAGCCAAACTGGTGATCAAGCATCGAACCGACATCCTTCGGTATTGATCGGACTATACCCAATAGTAGTCTCTCAACTACTTTGTAGAGCACCGCCAATAAGCTAATCGGGAGATATGAGGCGAGGTTGGCTGCAGGTTTCCCAGGTTTTTATATGAGAATTATTTTGGCGCATTTCCACTGGGTGGGGAAGTGTTCTAGCTGGAAGCATTTGTTAGTGATATTCAGGAGAAGTTGAATTCCACACGGGGGTAGGGATTTTATTGCTGGCACTTCGATTCCATCGTATCCAGGGGATTAAATCCAGGAATTCCTATCTGGGGGCAGTCAATCTAACTGCCTAATCATTCAGAAATTTTAACACAGAGCGCTCAGAACAATCTCCAATTCGCATCTTCTCCATTCTAACAAGGAGATACACAGCGAGCTTGGAGTTCCTTCGATTCACCAAGGGATTACAACACTGAGCAGAGCCCACTTGGAACGCCTGGACAGGCACATTAACCCCCTCACCATCAACCATCATGATGGACAACAGCACTGCCAACCGCCGCCTAAGACGTCATCACCCGCTGGACCTCCCTCACAGGAGAGACTAAGCTACCCCTCCCCCTATTTCAGTTCAACGTTTAATCACCACATTCTAATCATTGGGGCCAAAGTAATCACCCTATTGGCGAACGCTATTCCGCGTTCGTGCGGAGTAAACCGATTCATGGCTTTTCGATTTGTATTCTGCGTTTGTTTACTTCACAAATGTCAAAACCGAATTGACATTTGGCCCCATACAAAAGTTTTCCAATGGGGTGATTACTTTTGCGCCACCCTGTATAATGCCAATGTATTGTTCCTACAATTTGTTGATTAAAAATGATTCAAATGACCTGTTAAAAAAAAAGAAAAAAATGCATTCCGAGTTTTTTATCCGATCGCAATAATATTTTCATGATACATTAAGACCCCCCTGCTTGTCCTTCATGCTTCAGGACTCTTGCTTTTATAATTAATGTTTTATTGGGGCGGTGGCAAAATATTAACACAAACTGGTTCTCCTCAGCTCATAGACAGACCAACATACCAAACTTGTTGTCTCTATGTCTTATAGTCTCTGAGATTTAGGCTCTCAGAAAGACGAAAGGACAGACGGACAGCCGATTAGACGGACAGACGGACACGGCTAAAAGACTCGGCTGTTGATGCTTTCTTAAACCTGTTACGCACATGTTTTCATTGACAAACTTAATAGACCCTTATACTTTTTTAAAGTAAAAGCCCTACAAAAATGTACCAATTTGGAAAAAATGATTCAATGTACTAACGAACCAAATATGTGCCAATTTTTGTACAAATGTATCAATATACCAATGTTAATATTGTTAACAAGGCCGTCACGTTTAATTGTATAAGAAAGTAAACGCTCTCTGGAACTACGTCATTTTAAGCAAGTGTTAAATGTCTGGAAACGTATATTAATTGTGGAATCCGTGCGAAACACCTTACCACCGACTTCTTACCTTCACTTCACAGGGAATCCCAAATTTACAGACATCCTTTTGACTTTAGTCCATTCTTCTCGTCGATCATATTTTGTATTTCGATAGAACAATAGACACGCAATCAATGCAGATGCAGAGGAATAGTATGAAGACATTTTGGGATTTCTTTACTGAATCGTGATCGCAACGCTTTCTTCTTAACTTTAAACACAACTTGTAGTTAAGAAATGTTTTGATCTAGCACAGTAAAACGTTCTTGAAATGCTTGTAAGCATTATTTAAATCAATTTGTTGACCGATATAGTGTTGTTTTTATTATTATCATGTTTGTTTTTTTTTTCATTTTACCAATAACAAGTTAAATTTTTAAATCCAATTATTGCGGTAATCTTCATAATAATACGAGATTAACACTATTTAGTGTGAACAATGATGACATTTTGTTCTGAAAAGAACTTAAACCAGCCCCTAGCCTGTTGTACGAAATCTTTTAGATAGGGGGAGAGACTAGGAACATACATAGATCGATGGGGGGGGGCATATTCATTTCGCTCTGATCGATCGATCTGTTAACAATGTATGAATGTAATGACAACAAATTATAATTTATACTCTCTGAAATGGACGCAAAAACAATTATAACGAAATTTCGAAATTTGCCTTCATAAGCGTACATCTAGCTAAATTATATTTATTTTCAACTATTTTTACAGGATTGTGTAAATTCATAGAAAAAAAAATTAAATAAAAAAAAATTACCTTAGTAGCTATATCATTAGTATTGCTAATGTAATTCACACTTACATATACACAATATGTAATCCAAGAACTAGTCTTTTCTTTAATGTGTAAAAAGTTGTTGTTCTTGTGTTTTTTTTTTACGATTATTGTTTTTCTTTTGTATTTCTTTTTTTTTTTTTTTGTCAAATATTATGGTATTATAGAAATAATTTTGGATTTTGGGAAGCTTAAAAAAACGAATATACAGAACCGTCGCGTTTGGAGCTAATGCCATTTCGAATACATTAAAAACAAATCATCACTTTTCTAAAAGTTTATTTGAATTAGTTTACTTTCTTATATAACAAGCACAGGGAACTGGAATTTTCTCATATTTTCTCATAGTAAATGGATTTAAGGAGTACTGTAAGTAATAGAAACTAAAAATATATATATATATTTATATATATATATGGGTGTGTGTGTGTGTGTGTGTTAATCTACACTTCTATGAATATCATCTCGGTGGCGAGTTGTTCTCTGGCGAAAAAAAAAATTATGAAAATAATATCTGTACATACATTTGAGGTATATAACGTGACCATCATCAGGTGTACTGTATATTTGTTTATAAAGCAGCAACATAATGTTACTTAATGAATATGCATATGATGTTATTCTCCTCCCCTCCCCTCTCACTTTCTAACACTCCCACCCTCTTTGTCTCTGTCTGTCTGTCTGTTTGCCTATCGATTTGTGTGTCACGCCATATTCTAACTAATATGTACGCACTAGTTTTCTTCTTTTTTTTTTACATACGTATTATGTATATACGGTATTTAGGAAGTCTCTCGTTATATATATTTCCAGATTTCATACGAAATAGCATATATATATATATATAATATATGCATGTCACATATCGAAGTAAGCCTGCGCAATCATCAAGAGGTTGCTTTCGCACAATTTTTCTATTTTGTGCAATCGTACAATATCAAAAAAAGCATGATTTACTCTATCGTATATACATATATATACATACATATATGTGTAGTTGTGTGAGTGTATGTGTCTGTGTGTGTGTGTGTAACTGAGTTAATTGGCCTGCTAAAAAAAGGATCAGCCCGTATCTGTATCCGAATCCCTCTCAAGCACCCGGCAATACTTTCCTCCTATAGTGTACAATCATGTTTGTTACTCAAGCTATTTTACTGTTCAGAATCAGCTTAATATAATAAGTTAATGGTTTTAATAATACTTCAATATGTATGTACATGGCCAAGACAACAGGCGTGTGTGTGTCAATGTCCGTTATTGTTTTTCTTTTTTATATAATGCATATGCATATCGCACATTCGAGTACTCGAATATCCTCTCTTTTTAACAGCCTAAACATACAATTTAATATTCATAATACATCTGGGGATCTGTGTATTCTAATAGGTTCATCATACACCGAACTATCGGAAATCTAACATCCAATTTGGTTTTATGTATTTACACAGAGAGAATTCAACACAAATCAAATGTTAAAACAAGTTAATTTCTACCGAAAAAAATAACAGTGTAATGTGAAATTCCCAGTAGTAAGCCAAACAAAGGCAATGCTAGATTTGGGAATGCAAATATTATTTTCCGATGGGCTCGATGATAACATTTGTGTATTTCATTTACTTGTATGATATTTATAAAAAGGTATTTTGTTTTTGTTTTTTTTTTTTGTAAATGCTGCGATAATTTAGTATAATTTTCTTTTCTTTGTTATTCTGAAATAATATGATAAATACATATTTTTTAATTATGTATATTATATGTACGTATTGATGTATTGATGAATGCGGCGTATGTGTGTGTCTGTTGTATGTGAGTGTGTGTATGCATGTATTTATATATATACATAATTATGTAGAGAGATATCACCCGCCACTGAGTTAAGTATTTGAAATTATCACGTTTCAATTGAGTAGTTTTCAACTCAAATGAGTAAACGCATCGTTATTATTTAGGTTTCATTATTGGTGAATCATCTAACTTTAATAAATGGGAAATATGTACCAATATACGTAATATGTATGTATGTATATACACATATGTTATGTATGTTAGTGGTAACGTTTTTTTGTTTTTTGTTTTGTTTTTTTTTTTTGTAATTTTTTTGTTTTTCTTTTGCTGAGAATGACATGATGAATTTCTTCAATTTATAAAATAATTCGTTTTCTTAGTGTTTTAGGAGAAACTTATCATTGAAGCACAAAAATAAGATTTGCCGACAGTTTAATGTCATTTTAATCTAACCATATACTTATTATTATTATATTCTTAAAATAAAACTTATAAAAGGTTTCTTTGTGATTTTCTCCTTCAGTAATTCATGGAAATTTGATTACTTATTATTTAAAAAAAAAATTAATATTATAATTATTCATATATATATATACATATATATATATATATATATATATATATACATGTTTATGTATATTTCTAATTTATACATATACATATATGTATATTTATCAATATATACGTGTGTGTATGTGTGTGTGTCTGTATATATATTCAACACTCGTTTAGTTAACCTGATAATAGATTAACTAACGATTGATTTTCCTTGTTCGCGACGACCAACAACGATAGGTTATAAATAGTGTAGAGTATTTTACTTTTACTGCTAAACCTATTGATTCTCGTCATCATCACCGTCGCCATCGTCGTCGTCATGTTGCTCATCCAGCTGCTGGTGTTGTTGTTGGGCAGCAGCTGCTAATAACGCGGCTTTCTGCACTGCTTGTGCCTGCGCCTGCAGTGACGCTTGCATTGAGGGTGCTGACATGGCAATTTTCCCGCTTGTCTTGTACTCGGTCATTTCCTGAAATTTATTCAATTATTTATAAGTAAGGGAACATGTTGATATATTCATTTATAGAATTGCAATTTGAATCTTTCATTTTGTGAGTCGTAAACTAAATCAAACATTTTGTTCAGTTGTTCTTTCTAAGCAGTTATTCATTCATTCATTGATCAAACCGCTTCATATATTCAATTGACATGCATTCACAATACATACTTTATTAATAATAAAGAAATTCAATCTTGTTACAGCACTTCATGTAATTGTACATGTGATAAAAAGCTAAAATATTTCTAAAGAACTTTACATTTAAACCATTACAGTGATGGTCACATCTATCGATTATCGACAGCTGTTCACATAGGCACGGCAGAGCGTGCCTTCTACGAAGACGCGGTCTGTCTCACAGTCGACAGTTTAGTTTCGCTCTGTTCGCTGCGCTCTCGTGTGCATGTGTATTGGTAAATTTGAACAGCTGATTTGCACGCGTGCGAGGCTGTGCCCAATCACTGATTTAAACTGATCAACTGATCAACTGAACAAAATGCACGTTTTAATTCATTAATGACTCTTAATATACTTCGTTAATTCATTTATTTTCATAAGGAATAACGTAACGAATGTGAAACATACCCTTTCATATCGTGCCTTATCCCGTTCTGCCATCGATTCGTACTTTTGCTTCACTTCGGGATCGACGTCAGACCATTTGCGGCCAAGCTCTTTGGCAATATCACCAACACCGAATTCGGGATTAAGAGCCTTCACTTTATTTCTTTCATCATTGCAGAACCAGAAGAACGCAGACCTTATTAATAAATTAATGAATCGCAATTAATTTAATTTGTTAATTATGACAACAATAATAATAAAAATATATATCATTTGTAAATTATATTTAATGTTATGTTAGTATAGATTTTGCTACGAACTCACAATGAACGTTTTGGCGCATTCGGGTCCTTGATCTGTTTTCTTTTCTTGCCACGTCCCACAACTGCACCCTTGGGCGGTACATAATTCTGCATCTCCTGCTCGTACCTCTGCTTGTCTTTTTCAGCCATTTCATGGAAGCGTTTCTTCTCCTTATCGACCATTGTCTATATAAATATAAATACACAACAGTTAGCATTGTTTATTTGTGGAATCAATAGAGAGAGAGATACTCTCTTACTCTCTCTGTCTATACATTACCTTCCATCTCTCAGCACATTTGCGGGAGAATTCAGCAAATATCACCGTCTCATCGGGATGCTTCTTTTTGTGCTCCTCTCTGCAAGTTTGTACAAAATATGCATAGGCGGTCATTCGGCCTCTGGGTTTCGCATCAGCTTTTCCTCTGACCATTGGGCTCTGTGAATGGGGAAAACGATAGAAAAGTTCAAATAAATATCTTCAGAGGAATACGGCAATAGCTAAGAAATCCATCAATGTATTGTACATCGATAGATCAATGTCTCCCGTTTCTATTATCCTGTTGTTTACCGATGGATCCCTCGATATTTAGATGTTGTAATTATTAATTATTACAATTTTAAAAACATTACAATCTTCAAATTACAAAAAGACGATTGTGCTTTAATTTCTAAATTCCTAATTATACATACATAGATCATCTAGTTCCTACGTTCGTTTGAATCCCAATGATCGACTCAATTGAACTACCATAAACAATTGCACATTTAATAAAAAATATGTATTGAACTGACTCATAACATCGAGGCATCCTCGGTAAACATCAGGATCATCGAAGTATCGCCTTCAAAAATCCATCGATACTCGATATATCGCTTGTTTTTTACATCCCTAATCGAGACATCGATAATCACATGGCGGTTGATTTGGGGTTCTCATCACTAATTAAGATAGTTAAATAAACTTACCGCTGCTGAGTTGATGACATTTTGTTGCTGTTGCTGTTGTTGCATCTGTTGCTGTTGTTGCTGCTGCTGCTGTTGCTGCTGTTGTTGTTGCTGCTGCTGCTGCTGTTGCTGCTGTTGTTGCTGCTGCTGCAACTGTGCAGCTGTGTTGGCATCCACCTGTCCCTGATTGGCAGCCGAGTACCACCATTGAGAGCCGGGCACTGCAGCGGCTGCTGCAGCCTGTGCCATATTTAGACGGTAATCGTAGCCGGGAGTTGCCGCATTGGAGGTGGCAACAACTTGGGCCATTGTCGTGGCTGGATTGGGGAAACTACTGGCCATTTTGTATGTAAATAGCTGTTGGGTGCCAACACCGGCCGTGGTATTGGAGCTATTTTGATGCGCCTGCTGTTGATTCTGCTGGACAACTACTTGGTGTTGTTGCAACTGTTGCTGTTGTACTGCAGCCGCTTGTTGTTGTTGCTGCGCAGCCAGTTGCTGCTGATAGTGTTGAATTGTTTGCTGATCAATAGTTTGTTGTTGTGGTTGTTGTTGTTGTTATGATTGTGATTGTGTATATATGTATGTATATGCATGTGAGTGTGCATTTGAGTGTGTGAATGGATGCGAGGCCAAAACGAAAGACTTTTCCTTGCATCATCAACAACAACAGATAAATATCTTTCACGATGGCATCGCACACCATTCACCACAAACCCAGATATAATACATTATTATTATAAAACACATTCATCAAAATTGGGTGTATTGATCATATTTAAACGATATGTCAATATTTAGTCGATGCATTTAGTATTTAATTTCAAAATGATTCGCATTGTTTACATTATCGATGCAAAGACAATCGTAAAAATAATATCAACAACCCAATTTGAAATGCTAACAAATTTACATACGAATATAAATGCAGAAACAAAACTGACCTAGCGTTCTATTTGTTCACACATTATGTATGTATGTATACATACAATACTACACACATACATAGACGTGTCTAATTAATCAACGAGTAATCGCAATTAGAATTTGTCTTCGTAATGTGCACGAAAATAAAGACAGAGACAAGTCGCAGATCATACTAAATTACCATTGGCGTTTGGCGCCAAAAACGATCAACTCTCACACGCACACACTACCACGCATGAATACATACAAACACACACATGCATAGTGAACACGCGCATGAGCCCAAGCTCAAAATGGTTAAAGGAGTCATAACATCTGCGATACTTGTTTCATTTCTCAATGGTTCCATTCAGATTTATCAATAGTCCACTACGCCGATTCGTTTTTCTTATTAGCAATTCTTGCGTACAATATGTAAACAAGTTGTTATGCATATTTATGTATGTACGCATGCATGCAAGCATGTGCATAACAATATATGTGTATGTATGCGTGTGTGTGTGTGGACAATAAAAAAAGTATAAACAAAAACAAAACGCTGTTAGTCAGCTGTTTGCCAATTTGATTTGTATCTAAAGCATTCAGTAAAACTGCAACAACTGGGAATGGGATTCATAAAGTCACGTTTGTAATAAAGAGCAGGTTCATTCAGTTCATGAACCAGTTTATCGACTTGTCTCTTATTCTTTTTATACCAGGGTTGTTCTCACTATTTATGCAAATAATAGTAGAGGCAACACTGGCAAAATATACAAAAACGAATGTACATAAACAGAAATATTTATATTTGTAAACTTTAGTAATACATCAAATCAAATTAAATAAATAATAATTGTAATGTACATAAATAAAATGTGCATACATATATATAAATGTATATATAAAAGTGTGTACACTTGTAAAAATAAAATGTACATACAAAACTAAAAACAAAATGGTTGTACAATGAGAGAAGAGAACTGACAAAGCATTTCGAGTTTATGCACACACACTCATGCACATATGTATGTATGTAGTAGTTGTAGTTGTCTTCTCATAGCAAGAGACACACACACACAATACAAAGAGAATTCGCATGGGGCACATGTATGTACATATAAATATATATATTTATATATATACAAGTGTATATACAGCCAATTTCAGATTACGCAAGCTACGATGTTGTGTGCATATTCAAGTTTTCATAGATATTATGTATGTATGAATGTACATTCATAGCGTCGTAAGACATAAACATATGTGCATACATAGTATGTATGAATGTGTGTGTATATGTGTATGTCTCATGTATGTATTTGTATATCACTTTAAATATCGAGGCACATGTCATTTCCAATTTTATATTGTTATATATGTATACATTTGTTTGCATGAATATACGTACATATGCAATTTCGGATGTGTTCTAAATTAACAACACATGTAAACATCAAAGAAGAAACAAAATAAAATAAAAAATGGCGACCATAGATGCGCACGCAAAATAAAATTTTGCTTGTAAGTATTTATGTATGTATGTAGTATGTATCGATGTATGTATACGAGGCGTCGCTGTTAGGTGCATAGGCATATGTACATACTTATATATGTATGTATGTACATATATACTTAGCACATGTATTTAGTTTATTTCATCAGATGTGTGTGTGTGCGTTCACAAAATGCTTTACATATGTATGTATGTACACATACACAGTGGGATTCCAGCTTGTGGCCATTGTAAAATATCCATACTCTCTCATGCGTCGCATATGTATGTATGTATAAAAACACACATGCATACATATGCAATACGTATGTATGCATATAACAAAAATTGAAGTAGTGCGTGTTTGCCAATTTAATTTGTTGTTGGCGGGAAAACAACACTAAAATGCTTTGCAACTATGTAAGTAAACGCAATGTGAACAAACAAAACGCCGAGAAACGCCAGAATAGTTTGTGCAAAGATATGTATGTATGTATGTATGTGTGTTTGTATGTATATGTGCACTTAAGCTTACCTGAATTTGATGAAAGTGTTCCATGGTTTTGCAACGTATCGGGGGACGAGGGGGGAATCAGTTGGGTTCAACTTTGTTAATTGTTTGTCGATATATACAATATATATTCGCAGTTATGTTCTTTTTCTACTTGCACTGCACACACCACAATGGATAAATAAAATAAGTTGAAAGCCAGTTCCAACTAGCATTCGCATATGTATGTATATATATTGATTATTATACGAGCATATGTATGTATTGTATGTATGTAAAACGGCGGAGGAACAAAACGGAGACCGTCAGAGTCTCAGACGCCAAACGGTAAATGATTCTTACGGCGAATCGGCGTAACAGCGAACGGAAAACGTAAAACGGAGAACGCAACGCGAGTTTTGTTAGAGTTTGTGCTACTGTTGTTGTTCTTCTTGTTGTTATTGTTTGTTTTTAGTTTAGTAAAAAATAAACAAACGACGCCACAAAACGCAACGCAGCTAGCTTTATTGCAGTAATGTGTTTTTGTTGGTATCAATGCGGAAAAGATGAGGTTCGCGCGCCGCTCGCTTGATTGAAAACACACACAGAGAGAGTACCAACAACGAATGCAAAGGCTATTGAATTGAATAGTCGTCTCTGCCTTACTGTGCTTCATAGTTCAGCCTGGCAAGCGCCAGACTTCTGTATGCGTTGAGTGCGCAAGTGTGTGTGTTGTGTGTGTGTGTGAGAGCATGAGCGTGTCGAGTGTGAGAGAGAGCGAAACAGGCAAATGAGCGGCGGGCGGCGTGCTCTGAGTACAGTTTACTGAGCGCACTTTCTCTCCTGCTGCCCAATGAGTGTTGAGTGTTTAGTGTGTGTGTGTGTGTGTGTATACACGTGGTGGAGGGAAACAGGCCTTAAAACATTTTTGGCTTGTTACTTTTTTATACTTGTACATATGTACATATGTATGTATGTACATTGTCTGTATGCATAACTATATGTACATACATACTTATGTTATTTTTAGGTGTAACGTTTTCACATATAATATAGATATTGTTGATCGATCTTCTATGCATCATAAATAAACTTTCCCAAAGGCCTCGTACATACCAACAAAATGTATGTACATACAAAATAAACGTACATACATATGGGTATGTATGTAAGTTAGCATACGTACATGCACATTTACACACGTACGTAGATACATATGTATGTATGCATCCCCCCATTCCATTCCAATACGCAATACACTCACATTTATTTGAATGTATGCGTTTGTTTTTCGCCTCAACACAAATACAAAAATGCATGTATTGTGTATATGATATATGCACACATACACACACAACGATATGCTCGCTACATACACATGTTTCATTTTGCGTTCCTCGTCTGACTGTACTTCCCAACTCTCTCAATTTATAAAGAGCGAGAGAGGGAAACATTGTTGGAATAATGCAGCTGTGTGTGAACGTGTTAGTGAGGTCAGAAATACCCAACACACAAATTTTCTTCGATTTTATTTGATCATCACAAGGGTGTTTTATTTTTTTAAACTAAATATGTATACATAAAAATTTATTTATGTGTACACACAGTCCTTATTTTTCTTGTCAAATTTTGAACAATTTACCTTATTTAAAAAAAAAAAATTTACTCAATAATGCTATTTATTAAAATAAAAAATAATCATTTGCATTACTCTTTTTCATCGTAATGCCTTACAAATAATAGGACGTGTCCAGGCAAGGGCGTAGGCAGGGGGGGCAGAGGGGGGCCATTGCCCCCCCCCCCTACACATGTGAAATTTCATTATTTAGCTTCCAAAATCTTCATAAATTGTTTTTTGAAACTTGAATTTATTAAAAGAAACAATTATTAAGAATATTAAATTTTTGTAATGACCGTATGTTGAATGCCTGGTGCTTAAAAGGAAGGCAAAGGGAGAAGATGAGGTTGAAAACCTGTGTTGGCCCCCCCCTTACTTAAAAGCTGCCGACGCCCTTGTGTCCAGGCTTCTTAAAATATGCGCTCGTTTCGCAGATGATTGCGCCATCAATGATTTAAAAAATCGATGAGTCGCAATATCTTAACATTAAAGGCAATATCGATTTTATACTCGAAGCTGATGCAGTTCTATGTGTTTTTTAATGTAAAATTAGCATCGATAAGTCGAACGATTGTTAAATTATCGATAATATACATTATGCCATCGATGATTTTGCAGCCTTAATGGAAAATAAGTGCGTAGTTCTTGTTGACCTGGTGAAAAATAACTTTTTTCTTCGTTTTTCTCTTAGTTTTTCATCGAATCGTCCAAAAACTTAGAATAGTACTCTTCAGTAACAGTTTTTCAGATCCACCAATCGATTCAATCGACCTAAATTACGTTGAAGGGCTTAAGTAGCAAAAATTATCAAAAAAAGGCTAAAAAAAGGTAGAAGATTATAAAATATGCTAAAACAAATAGAGACGCTATTGTTTTTAACGCAAACTGCACTGATAGTGATAATGAATTTATCTCTCCATCATATCTCAATTTTAAAATCTCTGCTTAACATTTTTGTTGCATCGCTAACATTTTTCCCAATTGGCATATTGTATGCTACCTTTAAATATTAGAATACTTTAATTGTGATTGCCCAGAATATACTTTCGACAAGAATATTTTAATTAATATATTAAGGCAATCTCGTAATCTAAAAACTTAGTTACATTATTTATTTTAAATGGTTAGATTTCTACATATAAAAAAATGCTTCTTGTTTTTGCAATTACATAATAGGTTAGTTTAGCTAAATAGTTAATCTGGCCATATTGACAACACACAAATTATATGGATTTTCTAGGACATATATTGAAGTTATCTAGCATAATGCAAAACTAATCAATACAATAGTTAAGTCTAGCTATAAAAAAGCTAAAATGTCAACACTTTGTTCAGCGATCATTTCTGTTGTTGTCACCTCTTTAGGTCGGCAAAATTCAGCGCTCCAATATTTAAGGGTTTAAATGTCCATTAAACTACGTTTAACTTATTTTAAACGAACTCGTTTTTTTTTCTTTTTAAAAACAGAAATCTAATGACAGCTCGATATACGAGTTTACTCATTTTGGCGACGCTAGAACTCCCGCCAAAATTACGATGGCTGACGAAACCGCCTAAAACTTATTTATACTATTTGCATAATGTACTTCTGGGTCGCTAAAAATATGTTTTTTGTCCACCCTCATTTTTAAATGTAATTTAGCTTACTTTAAATTTCAAAATTCAATAATTTTAATTGCTTATTAATTTAATTTAATATTCCTTAGCCTTTCGATTATCTGACGTCTATCGGAACATAATAGTTGAAAAAAGGAAATAAACTGCTAGGGATGGAAACCCAATAAATATGAATTACTTTTTCAACAATATTGTAGAGGTCTTAAGACTTGTTTAAATAAATAAATAAAAAAAGTTAAATATAAATAATTTCACAATTTATTAAGTGTTTTCATAATAAAATATTTTTATTTATATTTAATGCAATGTGTTTTTTTAATACAAGTAATTTTTTAAACTGTTAGCCTAATATTTGTCAAAATGAAATTAAATCAATTTATTAAAAAATGTGTGTTCATATATTGCTCAACTTAAGTATTTGTTATCGATGCAGCCCTGTTCCGTTTACAGCGTTCCACATTGCGGCTGTCATCTGTTCGTATGCATGTATTGATATGTTTTGTATGGTTGTGTGTACCAATGTGTTAATACAAACTGTCGGCATCAGAACTGACCGATTGTTTTATTGAAGAAGATATTTGCACAAATTTAAGAAATGGCCAACAAGTCAGAAATTCCTCTGCCATCGGAGGATTTAGACTGGGTTCAACTGCGCCAGGACTTGGGACCCGTTGTGGAAGTGGAAACAACTAAGGAGAAACTACTGCGCAAAATAAACGAGAACCCCTTGGTGCCAATTGGTAAGCAATGGACAAATTCTCCCATTTTTATGTTATGTAAACACTGGGAGCAAGGTAGATTTACTACTATAAGGTAGCGTATTCAAATTTTTTAATTTTTTTTTAGGCCTTTTTAATAGTTGTACCATTCGTGTGCAACAGTAAGCAAACAACGTTTGCTTGCATATTGGCAAAATAAGGGGCCTCAAAAGAGTGCGAATTCGATGATTTCTACGTCACCTTATAGTAAATTTACCTTGGCAGATAATGCATTTCTAAATCTCTTTATTTGCACACACACACACACAGGTTGCCTGGCGACGACCGCGGCCCTCTCAGCTGGTCTGTACAACTTCCGCACCGGCAACCGCAAAATGTCGCAGATTATGATGCGCACTCGAATTGCGGCACAGGGATTCACAGTCCTGGCGTTGATTGTGGGCGTCGTGATGACATATGGAGATAAGAAATAAATTTATAGAAAGCCTAACAAGCTAAGAACTTATCAAATACATGTGTATGTAGTGTAAATTAAACGATTCTGATTGAGTTTCTATTTTAGCATATTCTAAATATCATATTTGATTTTCTGTATTTACTTTTCTTTTTTTTTTTTTGTAGGTCCTACATTTGTTATTATTATATTTTTAGATAAGATCTTAAGTGCCTTCCCTAAATAATACATAGTTTAAATATAATCTATAAATTCTTTGGTGCAAACAAGCGGATAATTTAAAAGTTAAATAAAACTGGATAACATCATTAAATACTAGATCATTTTGTTTCGAGTTTATATTAAATTTACGACTGGAAACCAGCAGGTAATTTAAAATTAAAATTAAACTGGATAGCCCGATTTAATCATCATGTTTTGACCCGAATATACATAATAATTTTAATACCCCTTTATCTGTATTCCTATTTTATACCCTCTCCGAAATGGTTTTGGGTCTTGCATTGTTTTAAAAGAATAAAATAGATTTATTTCTTAGTTTTAACATCTAATTTTCTATATCTTAAAGCAAATATCTTGTTGAATTCTTAAGATTTTAATTAATTCCTTAAAATGGGCATATGCCACAGAGTTCGTCAGTGGTCTCTTCTCCATCCTTTGGCCCGACACTGCGTAATATTGTGTCTAAAATAACTTGGGAGTTTACAATCCAATCGCGATGAAATTGTAAGGATACAATGAGACTTGGGGGCTTGTTCTGTATGCAAAAGTCCAGGACTCTAGCTTTCAAAATTCTCCATTTATGCGATTTCAAAAAATTCGTGGCTGCGTGGAATAATTTTAACACGAACTGATTCTGCTTAGCCCATAGCCGGACCAAAATACCAAATTTGTTGTCTCTAGCTCTTATAGTCTCTGAAACCCCGGCTCTCATATAGACGGACGGACAGACGGACATGGCTATATCGACTCGACTGTTGATGCTGATCAAGAATATGTTCACTTTATGGGGCCTGCCATACCTTAGACCTTCCTTAGACTTATATATTTTTAAAGTAAATAACTTTGAATTAAATTTTCGATAGATCTTTCCGATGACAGCTATATGATATGGTAGTCAGTTTAAAACCAAACTTGATCAGCATTCATAAGACAAAACCAAATACACAATTTGTGAATTTGATTGTGATATCTGCATAAATCATATAGATTTTGGTGCTAAACTTTAATTTTCGATTGAACTTTGATGTGACAACTAAATGATATAGTAGTCCGATTGTAACTAAACTTTGTCAGAATGTAAATGACAGTTTCAAATACATAATCTGTGATTATGATACAGATATGGTCGAGAAACAACAACGATTTGCAAACTAAACTTCAATTTGCGTTTGATTGTACCTATAATGAATCGATCTTAACCAATTATTGTCAGTTTGTAAAAGAAAAAATACGCAATTGGTGAGTTTAGTGGAGATATCTCAGCATACCACAAAGATTTTTGTAGTAAACCTTAATTTTTGACAGTTATATGGTTTAGATATCCGTTTGAAGATCACAATTTGTCAGGGTGTATAAGGTATGACTAAGTGTCTAATTTGAGAGTTTTCTTTAAGTATGTATTTCAAGAAACAAAGCTATATTTTATAGTGCTGCGATCCGACCGTTTCCGACATTTGTACTCCCAGTCGGATCTATACCAAGTTTGATCCAGATAGCTTTAAAACTAAGAGACTAGTTTGCTAACATTTAACAATAATATAACAAGAATAAATAAAATGATTTGCTGGTAAGAAAAGTTAAATTTATATATGTGTATTGGCTGGGTGTGGCAAAAGTTACGGGGGTTACTTGTTACCGTTACCGTTACCCACATTGTTGGGGAGATGCGCGCGCAGAGTTTTTTGGGATTGTGCATATGGCAATTGTATCCAGTAGTCAGTTCAAGGTAGTATTTCATCGGAACAGGACGTTATTGGATTAAGGTTTGACAATGTTTTGACAAAAGTTGTTGGCAATTAAACAAAAAGTTAAGCACGATAAATAGGATATAGAAAGAATGGAAATACCAACACTATGTATAATAATACTATTATTTTTAAAGTAAATATAATAAAACAAAACATATGTATGTATACAATATTTTATGTACTATATACTATATATATAAAATATGGTATGTGTATAAAGAATATTACTGCAGTTAATTGACCTGATTTTGTTGGTATTACTTGGAATTCTATGTTGTATTTTGAATTAAATGTGTAAAACAACCCCCAAATTAACAGATTGTTGTGGACATGGGGGAATGTGTATATATGTAGACCTAACGTATACACATACACATACATACACCTATGCACCGTATACATAGGCATTTTGCATAAGGAAATTCTATAGAGCAATTCGAATTATTCTAAAATTGCAGGTCTTGAAATGAATATAATATTGGGAAATTGTGTTGGAAGTTGCGACCAATTGGCTGGTCCACCTCCAGATTTTATACTATCGATGCCGCCGCCACCGTTGCCATCATTTCTGATATCGAAGCCAAGGAATATTGATATCCTGTTGCCCTCGAATGAGTCTCAGCCATGTTTTGCGGCCTTCATGTGCGGTCAGAGCCATCAGCATAACGATAGTGGCAATGAGTTAATGGAATTGGTTCGCAGCGATACAAAGAGTATGGAGAATGTTTGGTTTTTCGTATCATCCTGTATTGGCATCTTTGTGCTTGGCTGTTTCCTGGCCTTAATTGTCATCAGATGCCGAGAGTAAGTCTCTTTAATTTAAACATTTATTGGTATTCGTATAATCTATTTATATATTGTATATATATATAGCACCTTCTTCTCGTATCACGATGCAAATATTAAGCAGACTGCTATTAATGCCTTGGGAGAGGCCACCAAATCGAATGCCTTCACTTCCGGCGGAATTCTTTATCCGTGTGCCACGGCCAATAGTCGGGATCTGTTGCAGAGTCAATTGGTCAATGATAGTCGTCTGCTTTGGGCCACATTAACACCACATGGCACACGGCACTTTATTATTGAGAACTCGCAGGATGGAGGACACTACGAGTCCGTTGACTATCGCGGCAAAGCGCATAATCAAGTATTCCGTGGATATGCCAAGCAATCGCAATCCTTTGTCAAAGTAAGTGAGACAACGCTAGCGTGAAGAATCTCGCCTAGAATCTTATCTTCTCTTTCTAGTCCTTCGATAATAATGGTTTTGTTGACTACGACTATGAGGATCCCACACCCTTAATGGACTCCTATCATGATGATATGGACTCGGGTTATCAGGAACCTCATGAGGTAACCGGCTCATTGAAACGATCTCCACTACGCACACTGGGCACGTCGCCAACAGGCAATGATATATCGAATATAGCTTCAGCTAATTACAACTCGAATGTGGGACCAACAAGCCAATCATCCAATCAGGCTGCAAACTCTTTATCCATTAGCCGTAAGACAACGCTATCGCGACGCATCAGCGATGCATCATCTCATAATGGCACATCAATGTAATGTTTATTAGTCGAATAGCCTCTTCATAGTGAGAGTATCAAGTTATGTAAATTAAACATGGATTAATTGACAAACGAAAGTATAAAACTGGAAAGTGCTGCATTAAGAGAGATAGACAGATAGATAGAGAGAGAGAGAGAGAAAGTCGAAAAGACCTGTCGTCGTCCATAAATCAAAACGAGATAAAACTACTCCTACAATATGCAGTATTTATAAACAATATCTCTAAGGACTCCTACGTATAGAACTCGCATGTTGAATAAGTATAGAGTTGTGCTAATTCTTATAACTGCTAAATACTAATATTGAATCGCTAAATAATACATACTTAACATAATATAAGTACATACTACATATACATATATGCCACTGGGGAGGATTAACTAAATTGTATACATGGCACATACGATATCATTGGATAATTAAGTCTGGTTATGGAAACCTTATAAAATAATTGAATAAAAATAGTTTTTTTTTTCCAAATGTCGTTTTGCAATTAATTTCAATTTTATTTTACAGTTCGATTTTAACAACTTACTATCTATAAATTTATATTTATTTATATATTTTAAGCATTTGTTTTTCTTTTTTGTATGTTTAACATGTCCCATTAAAAATAAATAATTATAACGAACGTCACACAAATTAAAATTTAGATTCTTTTAGCAAAAAAAAAAAATATATATATATATCTATATATATAAAAAATAAAATAAACAAGATTGTTATAGTCGAGTGTGCTCGACTAGCAGATTCCCTGTACCCAGTTCAACTTACACATTTATATACACAAATAAACAGATCGAGCTGTAGCTTCCCCTGTCCTCCACAACATTTTCTCTTGTCGTTTTGTGTTTTAGGGGAAAATGGAGAAACTATTAAAGAATCGCAGAGATCAACGGACCGACGGACATTTCCAAATTGCACATAGTTAAAATACAGACAAGTTATAATACCCTATACAGGGTACAGGGTATACAAATTAACTAATTTCGTTTATTACAAACCTTTTTTTTTCATTTTAGCAACTTAATATACTTTTGATCCAGTCATGCAAATGCACTTCTATGACATTGACCTGATTGTAGTTCTTCAGATGGAACTGATTGAATGCCGTGGTCAGGTGCATTACAGCGGATACAAAGTCGCTGAGCCGTAGGGTGCCATCTTTGCGTATATATCGCTGGATTAGGCAGTTCATGATATCCGTACTGAGCTGGAATCCGATGTCGTATAATGCATCGCGCAATCGCTCCGCACGTAGAATGCCAGCTTTCTCTTTTGTGTACATTTTGAAAACACCTTGCCATGATTTCAGATTAACCATAAACGTTTTGAACTGTTGGAACGTGATGCGACCGTTGCCGGTTTTGTCTTGCAGGGCGATCACCTGACGACAGATATCAATATTAGCACATCCCTTGATATAATCATTCGGCAGACATGCCTCCAACAATTCATGCAGTTCAAAGCAATTGATCGTCTTGTTCTCATCGGCCAATTGCATATAAACTGGCTCGTATTGGCAGACACTCTTGATTTTTTGCACATTATCGTCGCTCTTCAGTGAGGGGAATGGATCGAGTAGTATCATTGTTTGGGTCTCCAGGCACGACAATCTGAACGCCGATGTACCCAATATTCTGACCGTAAACTGGGCCTCTTCTGCTGGCTCATATGTCGTTGGCATCAACACATAATGTCCAACATCCAGTTGAGTGTGATAGCTGACATGCCGAGTGTTTCCGTAGTCGGAGTTAAGGAAACTTACGTGATTCTTAAAGAAATCCTTTTGTAGACATTCGTTTAGATTGTATTCCCGATTCCACATGTACATGGTGAAGCCAATTACTTTGGGCTCAACAGCGGTATGTTGGTTTAATGCCACAACAATATCCTGTTTCTCTTGTATCGATATCATCAGTTGGGGATTTATATGAAAGGATTCATGATTACGACAACCGCCGGCAGTCACTCCCCGTTTCCATTGCCCCTGATACATTTTCATTTTCCAATGCAGCGGTCGACCCTTGAGCATTTCCTCACCACTCGCCGTATCTGAATCCAAATAGACCACCTCCAGTGTGGTAAATGTTTGTACAAAATCATAAAACGAGATCCAAAACTCTCCCAGCTCCAGTTGACCCAATAGACGACCACGTTCCGTGGACGAGACACGTTCCCAGGTCTTCGACATGGGTGACCAATCGCCAGCAAAATTGGTCTTATCGCCGAATGGTTTGGATGAAAATGTATCCTTTATGCGAATCAATTGTACGGAGTCGCCCATAACAGTTTCCACTTTATCCAAGCAAGAGAGTCTATAATTGAAATTATTATTACTGGATATATAGTTTATGAAATGTAATGAAATAACAACTGTGCATCGGTTAGCGGCAAGTATTCTTTAAAGGCAACAAGATAAATAATTCTCATTACGGGTTAACACACTCACTTAAACCAAGCCGAACAGTCGGAACACCGACCGTTATATACCCTGTGGCTCTAAGGGCTTAAGCTGCCTGGAAATATTACCAGTGCTGGGAAACCAAGTTCAAGATTCTAGCTCTTACCATCTCTGAGATCCTTTCGTTCATACGGACGGACCGACGGACATGGATATATCGATTTGGCTGTTGATACTGATCAAGAATATATACTATATACTTTATAGGGTCGAAGATTCCTTCATTCATGCGTTACACATTTCGGAACAAAATTATAATACCCTCTGCTAATGTATAATAAATGAATATTGATTTATATATTAATACTAAGTTGTTTAATTTCAAATATTAATAATACTTTAATATTGATTTATCTATTATATTATGTTGCTCAATTTCAAGAACTCCTAATATTAATATTGTAGTATGTAAATACTGATTTATATATTATTATTATTGAGTTGTTCAATTTCAATAGCTCAAATTATTTGAATTTGCTTTTATATTGGACTTGGAACCCATCTAATTGTTGATCCATTCTCCTAGGTAGGTATGTAGACCGTTAACCGAGGCATATAGATGCATTTTGGAAAGACATACCTGTAGTTCACATTTAACAAAATTCCATTCGAAAGCCTCTCGGTTGTATTCTTCTTCTGAACTGTCGCATTTTTCACTGAAATGCAGGTGACAATGCACGTTGTGGCCAGATGATCCTTCAGGGTTTGTGGTCGTATGCTTTCGGTCACAATTGGCATACACTTGACAACGCCACCAAGGAGATCGGTCAATCCATCGGATCGAGTGCCATACTTGAGAGCCTCATAGGAGCCATGCAATTTGGCGATTGCCTTTTCTAGCAGCGATGCCCAGAAACAGTTCGAAGATTGTGGCTGCATGAATGCCAGACGTCCGTTAATCGTGGGCAGACGATCATCGACGAGCACTTCGACCCATTCACCACACCACCACAGGCGAAAGCGATAGATGCCCAGTGATTTGTCCAGTCCCTGGTCGGCGGGCACGACGCGATAGAATAAATTTCGCAACGAATACAACACGCCCAGGCACGACACTAGCCACCGATCTCCCATTTTGCCAGGTATAACATCGAATTCAGCATTCTCATTGAGGAACGACGCCTGTGCATTATTCAATTCAGCGATGCGTTTCCATTGGAATGTGAATGGGGGCGTTTGATAGTAAAATACGGATGATTGTATTGCTGGAAAATCAGCATCTTCCCACTGTACGTTTCTTGATCTGCAATCACTGATAATTCGCTCGTATTTGGATGCCATATTATTTGCATTTATGTTTAATTGGTTTACATCACTTCGATTCGATTTTGGCAACAATTTGTAACTATTTATCGAGCTGTGCAGCTTTTAGTTTTTGAAGTGAAAGTTAATTTGTTGCTGCTGCCACCTAATCTAAGCCATTTCTTTCTTTGAGTGTGACCAGCTCTGCGCAACGCAAAATGCTCAAATCCACGCTCAAGTCGCGCTTGCGCCGTAGAGAACAAAAATGAATGAATGAGACATTTAAGTGGGTCGTAAAACAAGTTGTAAATATTCATTCATGTAAGTGGAGAAACAAAACACAAAAAAAAAAAACAATAACAAATTTAAGATTAAACACATAATTGATTCAATATAAATCATTTTAATTTTCATCTTATTTAAATTTAATTGTATTTCCAATAATTATTACTTAAATAAATGCTACGCGACTAGAACAGATAAATCAATGAGAATTTAAGTAGGTGGTTAAACAAAATGTAAACTTACTGAGGCGCAAATAATTATTAACAGACTTAAACTTCTACGCATTATTGATTCTATATACGAACCGTAAAATTTGTAACTTGTGCAGCAAGATACAGTCGAGCGAACACGACTTTGGCAGACCTTGTACTTATTTTATAGAAAAGTTAATTATGGATAAAATCAAATATTGTTTATTACTTATTTAAACATGCCAACACGTTACGTTATATTCGAAATGTTTAACCAGGGATTAAGTTATAAATAAATATCAGTTTCGGTTATGTCCGTTCGGTTTCGGTATCAGTACAGATACATTTCTAAAAACTTCAAATGTTATGAAAGATAACTTTATTAATAGATATTTTTTAATATTTATATGTAATATTTTGATAATCTTTTCTTGTTTAAATCACTAACGCATTCGCAAACCAATTCATACTAAACAAATAAGCTACAATTTCACAAGTGTATTAAAATCATCGAGTATATAATGAGGTAATAAATACACGCATTTTCCATGTGTGTCCTGCCATTGACATTTTGTTATGAGCCTGCTTTGAAGTTCGGTTTTTGATTTGCCAATGAGCAGGAGAGTAAGGAGAGCGAAAGGAATATAGTTATAAAAAGAAATCAATTTACATTATACCGACTACAAGTGAAGCTGCGGTTACATTGTTACTATATTTACATATTCTCTTATAATAAATTTCTTTTTTTAAACAAAAAAAAAGAGGCATACCGACGGACATCTCTGTATCGGCAGACCCCATGCCTGCCACGCCTCCTTTTGCCTGTTACGCTCATTTCACTTCTGACAAGCTTAATAGACCTATCCTACTTTTCATTGACAGGGTCTATTAATTACAGAAATAAATTCGAAACGACCAGAACAAATAAATGAAAGTGAATTTAAGTGGGTCGTAAAACAAGTTGTAAATATTCATTCACGTAAATGAATACATTTATATGTTATTCTACACTTTTGTTTTATCTCGTTCATTTCTTATCGATATGCGTGTAATGTAAACCCACGATAGCATTCTGAATAATAATATATAATGAGCACAATTCCAATTATGAATAAAACTATGATAGCATATAAAAAAACCAAAATGGTACGGTTAGTCTCTTCAAACCAATACCGTATTTATTGAACTGGACTGAACGATTGGAGCCTATATACATAAGTAAGTCACTAAACATCATGCAATACTTATGAAATATATTAAGAAAGTCCGTACACTAATGGTACTTATTACCCGTTTTTTCGGCGTTACATTCTTCCTTTAAAATTCAGTAATAGCACCTTCAAGAGTTTGCCAATTGCTAAGTATGATGATCACAAGTCCTTGTATTATCATCTTACTCAATCTCAGCGATGTCAATGTCTAATTTAGAGTAAGTGTATCTCGAAAGAAATATGAGAGAACAAGTTTCCGAAGGTGGTTCGAATAGATTATAGGTTTTCTAGTTGCGAGTTGCTTACAATAAGTCTGTGGATTATCAATTATAGACATGTGCGTACTTATAACTAAATGCATGACTCCAAAGTATATAGTTTCATACAATGTTCGAGTATATCAACGATGTCAGAGTCATGGCTAACAATATTATTATAAACGTCCAATAGCAATAAGCGTATGATTCAGATATCCAGTAATCATATGCAAGGCTCCAGCTCAGAATAATTGTGTCGAGGCGCATTAGGGCTGAAAATACAGTCTTGACTGTGCTGAATGCTGAGATCTGTGGTGACAGTTTTAGCTGTAATCCATTCTTGATTTTTTAAATAGATTGCAGATTTCTATATGCAGTTGATATTCAGTTTTTTTTTATAGAGATATCGTTCTGCCAATAATAATACAAGAATATCGTTCATTTACATCTGATAGACTGCACAGTTTTATTAAAAGAATTTCAGTTAGTGTTAAAGGCTCCAACTAAAACCAAATTATGTTAAGTTGAGTCAGCTGCGCATTAGAGATGGAAAAGCCAAGCTCAACATTTATACGCGCTTACAAAAATGTGCTAATTCTTCCATAAAAAAATACCAATTAAATTCATGTTTATACCTTGCGCCGAGGGTATAATAAACATGTGCGAACATATCTCAGAGATGGTAGCTGCTGCTACTTCGTTAAAAACGTGATTGATATTGATTTTTCCCCCACAACTTGAGAAACGCTTATTATAACATATAGCTAAGGCCTTGAGTTTTAACGAGTCAACATCTGCTCTAAAAATTTAATCATGATTGTAAATATAATACACTCAGAGCATGTTTATTAATCCAAGGCCTGGCTGCAGGGTATCTTTTAGTCGTCCACGCTCGACTAAAGCATTCTTACTTGTTAGATCGTTGCCTTTGAACCATTAAATCGGCCGCCAATTAAGTACACTTGTTTTTTTTTCACTCTTCTCTTTATATTTGCACTTTTACATTTGCAAAAAAAAAAAAATTATAATAAACTTTAAACCTTTACCCTCTTCGAGATTGATTGTAGTGTACATGTGTATACTTATGAGATTGCATTGTTTAAAATAATAGAGCTATGATTACAATCATATAATATAAGAGATTACAATCACGAATTGAATAACAGCGTAAATATGAGACAAATGACAAATGAGATATTTACCAAGTATTGCTATTGCACTATTGTATCTAGCTCGTATCTACTCTGTTTGTGTAGTTATTTAATGATTTTGCCTCAAGATTATTTCAATAATCGAATGCGATTAAAATACAATAATGAACAAGGTGTATAGTTCTATTCGTAATTCGATTTTGCACCGGTTTAAAGATACACAAGGTTCAGGTTCACTTAAAATAATAGGTCTTAAAGAGTGTAAATATCAATTGAGTTGCAATTAGGATAGAAAATATGGGATTATTAAAGGTTAGCATACTGGCGCTACCAGTTAAAGGTAATGGGTGATAATTACGACAGACTGTCTCGTTTCTTATGAAATTAAACATAGACTCTATAAGATTCGCTGGCGTTATTTTTTTACAATGCTCCAAATGTCTAACGATACATGATTCCAAATCTCTGATATCACCGCATTGTGTCTGGCCAACAACAAATTTTGGCAATGATTTGATTTGATTGTTCTCGTGAATATCCGCATTGTTTAAAAATGTCGAGAAGGTGCTGTTGAAGCATTCCTGGATATTGTCCCTCTGCGATTCAAGGCACTCGGGTCCTTCCTCGGCGATAAACAATGCAATTTGATCTCCATCCTTATGGCACACAAAGTTCAACAAGCTCTGAATGATACGCTTGACAATATCCTGATTCTCCTGCTCCTCCTTGTCGAGACACGGCAACAGCTTCGCGTTGAAGACATCAAAACATTCTATGGCATCTGATCGCTTCTTGCAGTACTTGTTGAACACCACGTCCAGTTCTCCACGTGGACTTGCATCCTGAATTTCCTTCTGCATTGCTGTGTAATTGACAATGCTGTTCATGCAGTCACTTAGTACTATGAAACCAGCCTCGATATCGGCATATGCCTGACCGCCAGCCTCCTCGCCGGACACTTCAATGCATTTGTTGCGGAACAGTTCTTTAACTTCAGTCAAACTGAAGTTTGATTTGGAGACAAATCCCTCTGGAAGTTGACTTTGCAAGTCGATGTTCTCCAAATTTAATTGCGCTCTCGCGCCAAACAGTCCGCAAATTATTAGTATTGACCATGTTCTCCAGCCACAGTCTGGCAGTTTCATCTTGATATATGATGTTATATTAATTAAGCTTACGCAAACTTAAATATTTCGAAAAGAACGTTGATTTATTAAGTATTACGCTCCCTGCTGCATTACTAATTGATTGTCTATCCAAAGAGAACGTTCCGTTTTAGATATTAGTTGTGAATTGAATTTAATTAAATACGAATCGAGTGTATATGTACTTTGAAATCCGACCCGAGTGTCTAGATTCTTACAATTAATTAGTCATTGTGTTTATGTTAACCAAGCCCAAGTATGCTTAACAAAAGCTATCGTTTATCGAAAAGGGTGGATAAGAGACGATATCTAATGGAGTTCAGATGAACCAGTTCATGGTATTATTAATTAACAAGGTGACTTCACATCCACTACAGCCTCTTTCATGCAGAGTATTGCCACAATTTGAATGTTAAGAAATAAGTAGATTTGAATAATATATCGAAATAAAACAAATTAAAACAATAGATAAAAAAATATATATATGAATAAAAGGACAAAGTTTAAAAACTTTTAAATACATTTTTTAACAATTAGTTAAATTCGAGAATAGAATCAATTTTGATAAAAAAAAACATACCTTATGGAAATCGCTAAAGAATAAATTTTATTTTTTTTTTAAATTATTTAATATTCTTTTATTTTATTCATAACGCAAAGTCTAAATACGAAATTAAAATTTAATTAAGATGAAGACTGAAAACCCCTCAAATTTGAAAGAAGGTTGGGTCCAGTGCTTTGATCCACTGGGCCAGGCCTCGTTTCGGCTTGCGAGCCGGATTAAAGAGTTTCTGAATCCAATAATTTGGCTGAAAACTTGTTTTATTTTATTTTTTCAATAGTTTTCCGTATTGGTGTTGATTTTCTAAGCATATATAATTCAGACCATTTTAATTTTATGGTTCAACTTTTTCAAAATCAAGGTAAATACATATATTAAATTTACATATATTTTCCTATTCCGAAAAACAAACATATATATTCTTAAAAAAGATGTTACGGTTCGGGTTTGAGGGCCATATAAACAGAAACGTTCGGTTCATGATTCAGTTCGGTTAACCGAGACACGCGATTTAAACCGGTTATTTGTAAATCGGTTCAGAACCGGTTAGTAGTCTTGGCTGCAACGCGAGGTTCAAATAAGAAGGATTTGTTTTTTTTAATTGAACGCTTACGATATGTAATAAAATAATCTTTTTTAATATTTAATTCAGAAAATACAAAAAAAAAACTTTAGTAGATGTAGAAAGTTCTCGAAAGTGGTAAAGTGGAAAGTTCTCTGTTACATAATGTTTAATATTATAAAATGGTAACCTTGTGGTCACCTTTTTAATATTGTGTCATGAGCCAGTTCTCTCAATAAAACATTTCGCATATTGGAAATGATGAGTAAATAATATAGTATTTAAATGACGTTATCTTCATTTAATTCAATTGATCGGGAATATTGACAGAGAAAAATGTTTTTAAATTGCCTATTACTTTTTATATACATTTATTAATTTGTAGCTACAAATCAATCAAAAAGATTTTAACTTGCTGACATAAATAAGTAAATACATATATTTTCCGTTTTACAAGTTATATGTCAGTATTTGAATTTTAGAAAGCGATAATATTAATATTTTTTTTTTCGATAATTTGAACTTGCACATGTTTCACCATCTCCAATGTGCGATAATAAGAACGATCATCGATCATCGATTATCGATAAAGTACCATCACTAAACGAAGTGGAAGCGGGAAATTTTTGCATTGCTTCAAACACTTTTCGCCAATTGAATTGTTTTTTTTTTGTTAATAAAATGTGTGATATTGGAAATTTAATTGACTTATCAGGTTGGGATGAGCCTGTAAAAGACGAAGCCGCAATTGCAAAGTCTGTCGCCGAATCTGATATAGTGGAATCAACGAATTTCAAAGGACCATATGATCCTTTTGATTCAATGGAAAAAGAAGCAGGCATTAAGGTTGGTTTACAGACACACACACACACATAAATACATGGATATGCACACGTACTCATTGTTCTGTGCACTATTTGCATTTGTATTATTTTTACAGGGCTTAAATTTGAAAGATCAAGTGCAGAAACCGAATACTGCTGCAGATATACAGTTTGAGTATTCAGATCAAGATCTCAACAATGAAACGCCACCCGTTGCCATGGACTTTGTGCCGACAAATGCAGATGGATTCAAAATCTCCGCCACATGTAATAATGAATCGTCTCATCAGACGTTGCAAAAGCAGGTGCTCCATCTGAATGCTATGAGAATGTCTGATATAAATACGCCACCGCATCATGCATCCAGCAAGTTTTCTAGAAATGCGATTCTTACCGAAAATCTGCAAATGATTGCGTTAGAGTCACCAATTAAATTCATAGAAGATGAACCCAATCCCAATCCTATTTGTAGTCCTCCAGCTGCCGCTGCCGGTTCTACTTCAAATCTAAGTGACGACACATGCTCCAACACAGAATTCGAAGCACGCTTGAAGATGTTACGCATTGCCATGTTGGATTCCCATTCCAAAACAAATGAACCAAATGCGATCATCTCAACTGAACAGATTCCCACAACACCAAATACAGCATACAGTCCTACACAGGGAACAGAAGTTGGTAAACTTCTTCAAGACTTGAAATCTTTGATTTGCGAGCATGTTGATGAATCGAAGAGGAAACACTTTGATGTTCTAATTGAATCAATCAGTGCCGTTGTCCACTCCAATGCATCCAGTCCATCAGCTACAGAGGATGTCAATCTATTGTCTACTAACTCACCACATGCCTACAAACGGCAAGCCACATTTGATCTGGATCTTGAGCTGCAAGTAAGTAAAACTAGCTGGCCATATCAATGATTTAATCTACAACAACTCTTCTCAATTTATAGAAAAAGAAGTCGGCAGAGTGCGCTGAATATGTGATTGGGAGAAAAGTACAAGAATTTCCAGATGCTATGACCTGTTCATCGGCTACTTTTGATGGTGAATCACTTGCAAGTGATAAGTTGTCTATTCCCATACCCAATATTGACACTGAATCTCCCAAACTCTTGATCGATAAGTCTCCTCATCAGAAACCAGACTCGTATCTAACTGAAATAGTTAACGATAATTTAGCACTGCAAATAAATGAGCTTCTGGAGCGGCACAACCTGACGAAACTTCAGATGAATGACAATGAGCAGCATCCTAACGAATCAGAGCATAATGAGACGAAATCTGTGGGCGGACCAACAGTAATATTAGTTGTAAACTCAACAGCCGGCAACCAACTACCCAGCTGCGTAGTACACCCATCCACAACCAGAACAAATAAACCAGCAGCGGTTACCGCCAACAGCAACAGAGCTAGCACATTGCGACGACGTTCATCTTCGTTGTCAATTCATGATAAGTCAAAGCAAGAGCGACCAAGATCGATGGTAAAGCAATCTTCTGGAGACAGCAGCAGCATCGGTAGCATCTGCACACCCAGCAATCAGTGTATGCCTTTAAAGGAGCTGTCAGTTGTCGGCGACAAATTCAATGCCATGTCGTCGTATAGACAACGTCGAAATTCGTTTTCTGTGGGATTAACAGCTGGCAAAACGGGAGGTACTGCCTCAGCAATTGCCCAGGGCAGAGCACTTTTGAATAGCCGCAATAAAACTCCGGCTATAAGCGAAACAAATATTAAATCTATCGCATTCTCTAAAGACATTATACCGATTAAACGAGTTGCGCCAATGGTAAAATCATCGAATGCGTCCACAGATGCCAAACATTTGAATTCAACGATGCCTCGTTGCGTTGGACAGGAAACGCCCATGCCAGCAAGATCGAAGCCAGCAAACAAATTGTTTTGCACCAGCACACCGATGCCTCAAATGCGTTCACAGCTGCACAACAGAACCCTGAAGCCAGTGAGCAGCTATTCCAATTCGTGTGCAGCCAATCCTAACGTACGGTCAGCGAGTTACTCCAAGAAGGCGACACAGTAATCCCATATGTGATGTATTTTTTACCATTTACCTTGAATTTTTGAAGTACATTGTTAAGTTAAAATATCAGAAATCCGTCACGCTGGGTCACTTGCTGTTATTGTGACTTTGGCTCTTTATTTTTCAGTCAAATGATAATGTGTATACTACTATATAATATACTTACATTCATGCCAGATGGCTATAAACATATCAAGCTAACTAGTTAAGTTAATCATTTTGAATTGAATCGACAACTTGTTCCATTAGTTTATTATTTTATTTCTTACATATTTATAAGTTGCCTTAATAAAAATGTATGTCTCGTTGTAATTGTAGTGAATCATTGAGATGAAATATATGTACGCTTGTATGTTGCATAATTGCATTGAATGTAATTGATTCAGTATTTAATTGTTATTATTATTTATTCTTTATTGAGCTTGCTCTTCAGAATGCTGAGGTGGGTCAAACAATTGTCACGATATTTGCGGCGCTCCACAAGTTTATCAAGGGGCACCATATCCTTAAGCTGATTGGCAATTTCCTTTGCCGTTGGTCCTTCCATTTTGGGTACGGGTCCCATGGTCTCGCTAACAGCGTGAATTGTTTTCGAATAACGCTCAAAGTAGTTTTCCATGCCCTCGGCATTCAGATGAGCCGTCTCCAATGGTCCCAGGAAAGCATATCGCATGCCCAGACCGTCGCTCATAACGCTATCGATGTCCTTAACATTAAGAATGCCGGCTTCCACCAGACGCCACGTTTCATTTAGGATGGCATATTGAATGCGGTTAAGTGCAAAGCCCTCAATCTCACGCGATAGTGTCACGGGCTTCTGGCCGATCTCATCCATGATGTCACGCGTCTTTTTCACAACCTCTGGTTTTGTCCAAGGCGCTGGCACAATTTCAACCAAGGGCACATAGTACGGCGGATTAACAGGATGCGAGACAACAGTCTGGAAATGCAGAAAATAGATTAGATTAGGACAAATGACAAGAGAATTAATCACGTCAAGCTGATAGCTTCAAAATGTTTGGGAAATGTACACACTTAAGCAATGTATGTACATATGTATATGCCCATATTCGATTTTTAGGTTTTTACACATTTGTATGTATTCCTCTATTTCAAATCAGGCACCGGAAATACTAGTTTTGGAACCAAAAAAGTGAAGGAAATATACTACAGTTAGAGTGGATTACACCAAAGATTCTAATTGTCTCTCTATTATAAAAATTCGCAAAATAACTTATTTTTAGACCCTTTACTTTAAAAAAGTATAAGGATCCATTAAGTGTGTAAAAAAAAAAATGTACGCAACAGGTCTAAGAAAGTCTGACAGACTCCATAAAGTATATAAAGATCAGCATCAACAGCCGGATCAGTAGATAGATAGATAGATATTCTTTAGTAATTAAATAATCTGGTTAAAAAACAAATTACTGAGCCCAGAATATTATAATTTTTTGGAAGAAATGCGCTGTTATTAAACCGAAACATGAAACGGTAACTAAACTATTATTTCGGTTCGAAAAATGTTGGTTATTTAAATTCGGTATTACAAAAATATTTTGTTTTGGTTACGGTTACCAATTTCAGGTTTGAATTCCTGAATAACACTTATTTTGTGTAGCTCACGATGTATCGTATGATTCAAATCTTTAATTTAATACTAAGTACTAAGTTACATCGTAAATGTTTTTAAATTTGAGTAATACACTAACTACTAAAAGCTTTTTAAATTTTTTTTTGTTTCAATAAATATTACGGAATAACTTTTAAATACAAATCAAAAATAAGTGTTATTCCGTAACATTTTTAAATACAGCACAAAACTAAACAATTCTTCCTTATTTTTGGGTATTGTACAGGAATCGAATACATATTTAATATTGGAAAAAAATGTTTAAAACAGCGAATAAAAGCGAAAACTTTAGCCGGTTATAACCTTTTCAAATCTAGCACCAAAACCTATACGGAAATAAAGTAATTTTCAAAAACAGAAACATTTGTATCGGTTCCGGTAAATTTGTCCAAAAGTGTTATATTGTCTTCTGTATGTATTTAATTTTGCAATATATAAAAATAAATCTTAAATAAATATCAATATAAAAAGGTATGCTCCTCATTAATTTGAAGTTCGAAAATTCCATTCTACCGGTAATTACCGGTACTGATACCGGAACCGAAAGGACAAAACCGAAATAGCACATTTGACCGAAATACTCGTTTCGGTAAGTACCGAACCCTAAACCGATATTTGTTTCTGTATTAATTCCAGGTTTAAGAACTTAAAACTAGTACTCACATTATGTTTGTGCTTCAAATTCGAGGTAAACAACGAGGGAAGGAATGTGCTGGTGGAACTGGACAGAATTGTGTTGCTTTCGACAACATCGTCGAGTTTCTTGAACAGATCCTTCTTCCATTCCAAGTTCTCTGGTATGCACTCCTGAATAAAAATGGCACCCTTGGCCAGTTCTTTGATGTCATTGGTGCCCGAAATGCAGCTGTATTGTTGGGCGGCATTCAGTTTACCGCGGAGCAGACCCTTCTTCTCCAAGTCGACCAGTTCCTTCTGCGTCGCCGTCAATGCGCCCTGCACTTGCTCGGGCAGGATGTCATAGAGCATTACCTGATAGCCAACCGAGGCAAACAGCATTGACCATGAGCGTCCAATAAGTCCGCTGCAAAGTCAACCAGTTAGAACGATATACTCAAATTGCCGACTTTGATTTACTCGTTACTCAGATAAATGTTTATACTCGTGCAGAGAGGGTATTATAATTTTGTTCCGAAATGTGTAACGCATTAAAGGAGGCATATCAGACTCTATAAAATATATAAAAACTTGATCAGCATCAATAGACGAGTCGATATAGCCGTGACCTTTTGTCCGTCTTTTTTTATGCAAACTAGTCTCTCAGTTTTAAAGCTATTTGTAAATATGACGGACTGTTGATGCTGATCAAGAATTTATGTATATACGTATGTATATATTTTATGGTAATGGAGTTGCCTCTATCTCCCTGTTACATACCTTGCAATAAATACAATATACTCATTTTATCTACGAGTAACGAGTTAACAAAGTCACACAACTGAGATTGGGAGCAACTGCAATTGCAGGCGTCCACTTCACTTACCTGCCGACAATTCCAATCTTCGCACTTTTCTTCAGCTCGGACATTTTGATTCTTTTTTAATGCAATAACACAGCAGACTACTTTATTTGTCGGAGATCCCAATGCGTTTGATCGCAAATTTGTGGAGCGCAACCGGTTTAATACTTATTCGGCGATAACAAGCAAAGGTGAACGCGACCTACATATGTACACCAAGTGTGATGTGACGTGTTGTGTGCTGGGTGTCGAGTGTTGGTGACTTTAAACAGAGATAATGACCAGCGGATTCAACTACTTTTATTGCTGCCATTCAGACAGCAGAAGCAGGGCCAGCGTAAGAAACCAACAACAGTAGAAGCAGCAGCAGCAGCAGAGAGCAAATGAAAACAAAGCACCCGCTAGCGAATCTACTGCCACCATTGATTAATTAGTACTCTTCTTTTCTTCAATCGGCTTACAATTAATCAGCTGGCATAATTTCTGTAAAACACTATTTATACATATAGTAAGTTCTGTAAGCTGTTTGCTTGTTAGCTAGTAATTTTCAACTGGGTTTGTTTCTATAAGCAGCAGCGGATATCAAATCAAAACATTCCACCCGCTGGCAAATCTACTGCCACAATTGTCAATTAATTTAAATAAAACTCGTATTTATTAATTACTACTCTTCACTCCTTCAACCAGTTTACATTTAATCAGCTGGCATAATTTCTGTAAATAGCTGTTTAAAAATATAAGCACGTATGTGTGTATAGCATGTTTACATCTTAGCTCATTTTCTACTGGGCTACTTTTATTAGCATCAGCAGTAGCCGAGGAACAAATCCGACAATGTACCCGCTCCCCAATCTACTGCCACAATAGGTAAGCAACTGAAACAAATCTAAGTTATATCTATTTTTTTAACCGGTTAACATAAGACCAGCTCGTATAATTACTGTAAATAAACCATTAATAAATTCATGTGCATTTTTTTTGTTTGGCACGTATGGTATTCACCTCATTTCCAACTGGGTATGTTTTTTTGGTATACACGACAAAATGCCCTTAATTTGACTTTTCATATTAATTCTCTTTTATAATATTTACCGGCTGAAGGAGTATCTATGTGATTTGTTATGAATGTGCACACAATAACAACAACAAATAATTTATAACGTACCGTCAGAGATAAACAAGAGTGTTTAAACCGCGAAATAACAATCATATAGTATAAGACTGAAGTTTCCAAATATATTCCATATTCTAGGCAACAACTTATTTAAGAGTATTGAATTATACTTACCCAAAGACTTTGAATAACATTGTATATCCATAAACTTGAAGATTTAATTCCTGGATCTGTTTGCCTTCCAATGCATACAAAATATGTTTAAGCTATTCAACTCTTATCACAGCTCAATCGATAATAATCAAACGATTATAGTATATTTAATATAGTATGTATGTTAGTAGTATAAGTGAATTGTAAATAATCTTAAAATAGGCAACTGATAAAGAGTACGAGCTGGCAGTTCTCACTTATATTTATTTACTCGTATTCTAAACATATTATTCACATACATAAATCACGAGTGTCATTTGCTGTAAGTCTAGAAATATGAATTATCCATTTCTCATCCATATAAACATGCTCCTCAGTTCAATAATACTTTGCTGTTTGAGGCTCCTTCGTCCTTTCCGTCGGCTGATTAAACATGATAAGGGATTATATATATGTAGTATACATATATATTTATATCAATACATATATGCACATTGAAAAAGCTTATCACAGGATTTTGGCGACTGTGTGTAAGAGCATTTCCCAATTATGTATATGGTAAAGAGGAACTCATTTATTAACTAAAGCCCATCGGCAATTGTCGAATATTTTGTCAGAAGATTTGTTTAATATGGTTCTATTAAGTTGACTTTTGGATGTTTTCCATGCATGGACATCCACAGAAAGGCGTTTAATTTTGTGTATTACAAAATAGAATCATTTTTGTTCAGTTGTTTTCGGATTCATTTTATAAAAAAAATAAATGTGTAACTAGTTGTAGATTGATATCCTATCCTTAAAGTGCCATCTTTCGACCCTCTATTGATATTTCGACGGCACGGCGACTTTCCTTCGAGCGTTTTGAGTCCAAAAATCTCTTCATGTGTTTCTCATAACGATTGGGCTTACGCTTTGTCGACTATAAATGCAATAAGAATTGATTGTAATTAATGTTTATGCATATACTATTATAATATCTGGAAAGTACCTGGGAAACTTCGCCTTCAACTGTTGACTTTGGGCGAATGACATAATCTTTATTTGAGGGCATTGGTACACGAGCTCGGGACACCCAGCCAGGATCTCCAGGACGCAGTAGTTTATCTTCGTTTGCAAATGTTTGATTTAGTGATTGCGGATTGCTGGAACTAGCGGGCTCGGGTTCTGGAGTCTTATGTCGACTGCGCGACATTTGTGCAAGATCACGCTCCTGACGTTCCTCTTTACTCATCGCTGAGAAATCACAGCTTAAATTGAATATGGGACGAGCCCATTCCGATATAAGGCGACCAGCACGATCGCGATTTGTCTTTGTCTCCTGTGGATGTTTGTATAAATACATTACAGCCTTTCCAATACCAGACTGCTTCAAATAGCTTTTATCAATAGTTGGGAACTAAACCATAGCATAAAAAAGAGAGAGACAGTCATATATGGTTGTCGACAATGTCATGTAAATGTTTACTTACATCGGATAACAGCTTTAAGATACTCTCCCGAATTTGCAGGCATGGGAGACTTTTGTTTGGCAATGGAGCCAACCAATCTGTAAGCACATTGAGTATATTGTGCTCCAAGAAGGCCAACTGTAAGTCCTTTTTGATAAGTTGTGACATCACTTGTTTGAGCATTGAAATTTTCTTTGTTGCCGGCTTTCCAGTCAAATTTAGCTGACGATCGTCATCCGATGCATTTTTCATGTTGATAATCAACTGATCAATAAGATCATCATTATCATTTATCAGATCGATATCTCTCTTGCGTCGACGCACACGCTTTTCTTCCTTTTTTCGCAGCAACATGGCATCAAAGTCAGAAATAAAGTTACTGTTTCTAAAAGCATTACAAAATCCAACAAGTTAGAAGATAGTCGGTATAATATTAACCTCTAGTCTTAACTTACTCTGGTTCATTTGAAATTGGTGTATTCTCGTCATCGGAACTTTCGACGATTTTGTCTTGTGGTTTATCTGTATTCTTGCCTTCACCAGCCTGCTTGTCCACATCCTCGTCCTCTTCATTGTCTGTATCTGTTATTTTAGCACGCTTTCTTTGCAGCTTTGGTGCGTCATCTGTATGAGAGGCGTGTCATTCATGTATTAAAATAGTTAGTAGTAGAAATATTGTACACAAGAGCTCAAACACACTGTAAACTTCGTCAGTGTTCTCTCCTTCCTTCTACCCAACGTGGCGCAAAATAGATTTTTAATTAACTTCCGAGATTACTCAGTGACTAAATTTGCTGGGCACATCGACCCAAAATACTTATTATGTGTGCCAAATCTCCAGTCTCTAGCTTTAAAGTCTAGTTTTTCTTGCAAAAATTTGAACAGGACAGTTGCAACCCTTTCAAATTTATACGTTAAATTACTAAACAATGATTGGTAAATCAAATAAATTATTAATAATATATCTAATAAAGCGACCGCTCCCAAAACAATAAATCTAGTACTTGTCCTAACTGACATACTCACTGACTGAGTGATCATTGTGGAAAGCAAACGGTTAGACCTAAAAGGCTGCAATTTTGACACAGGCAGTTTTATTGAGCAATAAGAAACTCTGGGTTGCAGCTTATAATACAAAGTTTTTTTTTTAGTATGAAAACATATTTTGTATCTTACGATATTTTAACCAAACTCAACCTAATTAACTTATAATTATAATCGGACATTATATCATTTACGAAATACTGTTATTTAATAAAATTAATTGTTTTAACTTCTTCAGATTTCAATTCACCAGTTCAATGTCAAATAGATCAGCATAATTTTGCCAAAAGTGAAAATCAGCAAAGGAAATTCACTTTCGCAAAATCCTCCCGAAAGTCAAAACCTAAACATGCTGACTGGACAGACACACGGACCTATATCGAATCGGCTTTTGATGGTGACCAAGAATGTATATTATATATACAGAAAAGTATAGCCATTAAGTATCTTAGGATCTATGTGCTCAGAACATTTCATCGGCATCGTATGTTATTTAAAAAACAATTTTAGGCAATGTCGGAAAGGAAAAAGAAAGCACTGACTCTTTAACGTCTACATCTTGCAGCGTGTTTGTTTGCGTGTGTATGTGTTTTAAAGATTAGGTACAGAGTCTCTTATAGTCGGCTTCGACTGTCGTACGCATCTCCGAAGACTTTTCGGCTTGTTTTTGCTACAAACCTAACGCACGCTTTGTACTTTCTTAAAGTTAAGGATCTAATTGTTATATTAGAAGAGTTTACCTTCAGAATCACTGTTTGCGGCACGTTTCCGATTCAATGCATCTTGGGAGCCAACAGAATCCGCAATACTCTTTGAGCGCGATCGGCTGCCGTGAGAACCATTTTTCTTTGATTTGCTTTGGCTGCGGCCAGAGGCAACGCTTCTAGAACGACTGCGAGAATGTGCTGAGCCACTACGGGAGCGTTTTGATCCACTGCGAGAGCGTCTTGATCCGCTACGGGAGCGCCTAGATCCACTGCGTGAACGGCGGGATCCACTGCGGGATCGCGAGTGTCTGGAGCCCGATACACTGCGTGAACGCCTGGATCCTGAGCCACTACGAGAACGTCTCGATCCGCTGCGTGAGCGTCTCGATCCACTGCGTGAGCGTCTCGATCCACTGCGGGAACGTCCGCCAGATCCGCTGCGTGAACGCCTTGAGCCAGAGCCACTGCGAGAGCGTCTTGATCCAGATCCGCTACGCGAACGTCTTGAACCACTTCGCGAACGTCTTGAGCCACTGCGCGAACGTCTGGATCCTGAGCCACTACGAGAGCGTCTAGATCCACTACGGGAACGTCCTCCCGATCCACTGCGTGAACGTCTAGATCCGCTACGTGAACGTCGGGATCCAGAGCCACTACGGGAGCGTCTAGATCCGCTGCGTGAACGCCTTGAACCACTTCGGGAGCGTCGGGAACCGCTGCGCGAACGTGAACGTCCGCCAGATCCACTGCGTGAGCGTTTGGAGCCACTGCGTGAACGTCGGGATCCGCTGCGGGATCGTGTGCCACTGCGCGAACGTTTAGATCCACTGCGCGAACGATTAGATCCACTGCGTGAACGTTTAGATCCACTGCGCGAGCGTCTGGAGCCAGATCCACTGCGCGAGCGTCGAGATCCGCTGCGGGAACGTGCGGCAGATCCGCTACGAGAACGTTTTGAGCCCGATTTGCTGCGCGAGCGTCGAGAACTGTCAATTGCACTATGGCTGCGACTACGACTGCGACTACGCGATTTGCGAGTTTCGCTAGCTGAAGGACTGGCGGCGCGTGAAGATCCAGGCTCTTCCTGGGACGATTCGCTGGGAGGCAATGTTGCTGTTGTTACCTCTGCCACCGTAGAAGTGGAATCAACTTCATTATCTTGAAGATTTTTGGTTACCGCGTCCAAAATTGCGGTTGCGTCTACGTCTTTTCCATCTTCCGCATTCTCGCTCAACGCTGCCACTGTAAAACAAAATGTGAGCACATAAGCACGCTAAAATGCTTGCGTTTTTTCGCCTTTTGTGTAATACCTTTTTCGGCCTCAACTTCCATAGTTTGAGCAGCTAAACGATTCTGCTCAAATGGTTCTTAAAAATATTCTTAGTGTTAATTTTTTATGCTTGGCGGTGCGCAAAAATTTTATTTAAAAAATGCTTATAAATTTACTAAATAGAATACGAGCAGCAAACACACAGTCGTATGTATGTATGTACAATACAATTGACTCGGCACATCAGACAGCTAAAGGAACGCACGGAAATGAAACATTATTTTCGATATGTTCAATGTACACATGTGATAAAGTATGCTTGACTTTGAGAACTTCAGCTCGATAATTTTTTGACAGCGAACTAGTTCACACAATTTCCGTTTTTCTTACAGCAAAATTTTGAAGATAGCATATTTTAAATTCGCTAGAATATTGTTAATATTAGTACTGTTTCAAAAATAGCTGACTAAACAGTCTATTGCCAAAACTATTTTGATTGAGAAAACTATTTTTCTAAGCCAATTAATTAATACCTTGGGAGAAAATGTAGTTTTAAAATGTATAATGTACGTATAATCACCAAGTGCGATCACACAAAAAATGCATTATCTGAAATCTTTTAGTTTGACCATATTTTCCTTATATGTTCTGGGAGCCACTGATAACAGCTGATCGCAAAATCAAAATCAAATCTAAATCAAATGCAGGAATACCTTTAATATTTATTAATTCAAAAATTAACTGCTCATGGCGCTGAGGGTTTCGATAATTTTGGCTCAATAATTCGATACTTACAACAGTATTTAAAACTAAATTAATAAAAAAAAGCAAACATGATAAACAAACCATTGTTTAATTTATGCAATAATATTAATTATTAATTACACCCTTTCAATTTCAAACAACATGATTTTTAGTTGAATTTGGTGAATTAGTTCTATCGTTCATTTCTGAGTCGTGAGCCAAATCGTTCAATTGTTCATGAACGATGAATAGGTCATTCTATTCATTTGTTTAGCTGGTCAGTGTTTCATGAACAATGAACAATGAATAGATCTTTCTATTATGTTTTTATTATTATTATGTTATTTCAATTTATTCAATTGACATGCATTTAAAACTATCAATGTACAACACATCTATTTGATGCTTGTAATTTTTTTTATATATTTATGAAAAATGCTATTAAGTTTTTGAATTAAACTTTAAGTTCTGTTTGCGTTTTGTTTCTACTATTCCTTTCAGTAAATTTCAAAACAAAAATAAATTAAAATGTTATACTGTTTAGGTACATTTGTAACAAGAACGAAACAAGTCCATTAAAAACCAGTCGGTACAGTTACATTCGAGTGTGATCGACTGTTATACCCAGTACCCATAATTTCCCAACCGTTCGATTCTATTAAAGCCAAAAAAGTTAACAAAATTAAGAAAATGTGAATATCGTAGCAAAGAGCTACGATTGGAGCTGTTTAAATAAATTGATATTAGGCTTGTTTATATTGGCTTAGTAGATAAAAACGCTGATCATAGTATGTATATTTTTTTGGTAATTTTTGTGTGAACATGACATTTTTCTGGCTTAGTAAGTAGCGCGCACGACTATTGCTTTATAGTTCTAACCCCGCTTCAGACATGATTAATTTGAAGTTTATTAAATATTTGTATTATTTATCTTTTAATTTTTTTAATTTTAAGTAAACAGGTTGCCTTCACAATAAAGTAATGGAAATTCTTTCTTGTTCTTTTTGATAATACAATAATTTAATATAATTGTAATGCGAAAGAAGACGTGAAAAAATTCAAAAATAAACTTGATCTTCCTGTACAGGATTATTGTATAGAAGTATTGTCACCAAATTTTGTTGCTCTAGCTCTTATAGTGTCTGTGATCCAGATCGTAAACAAGATCACAAGATTAAATCTGGTGTTCCACTGATTATCGAAATCAACCTCCACACTAATTTCATAGTTTCCATATATTTCATTCTCAAAATATTCACTAATTTCCATTATTGGTATTACAAGCATATTAAACATTTTAATTAGTTTTTAGTATTTTATTATAGTTTTTCAATTTCATACACCATTAACTACAATTTATTGGGATTGCCCTTGCAATATAAATTCCTAACAAACCCTACCAAATATTTTATATATATATATTTATGTACATATAAGGCTCTTCTATACTTAATGAGAATTAAGTATAGAGGAATTAGGTAGTGTTGTGTAAATCAGCGGATGTAATGCCTCAATAAAATACGATTAATTTGTTAAAAAATGTTCTCGTTAAATAAACAAACTTAAGCCTATAATCGAGCTAGGATGTAAATCCACCAAATAAATGTTCGCCCAAACTTTGCATAGAATTTTTGTCGGCAGCATCCCACTCGATTATGAGTTTGTAGATGATACGTCATAGGCGCAAAGAAACTTGCGGGATCTAATACTTAAGTCGGGCAGATTTGCCGTTCAGCGGCGACCGAGCACTCAGAATAGGCTCACGGACGCCGCTACTATCCTCATCCACCGCCCATGGCACAGGCTGAACCATTTACAGCATCTTGTGTTTGTATGCGACCAATTCGTCGGTTTGGCCTTAGGCCTCCGCCTCCTCCCCCGCCTCCTCCTCCGCTACCACCTCCACCACCGCCTCCTGCACCACCTCCCCAGCCACTACTACGGCTGTTACGATTACTGCGGTTATTTCCATTGGCACCACTAAATGGCGCTACCAAAGTCTGAAAGCTTTAAAAAACACACAGAATTATACACAAGCTGGCAATCATTAATGGTATGCTTACAATTGCAATATTAGGTACCAGAGCCCCACGAATATTTCTACTACGCGCTGCCAGTCCCAAGGCCGTTTCTCCCAGACGCGACCATCTGAAATCACAGATAATATTAAAACTGGTTCAAGCTTTCCATTCGACATTAGATCTACTCACTGCGGTCAATGTAAACCATGTTTATATCGTATAAACAAGCGCATATGGCTAGTGTGTATGTTTATTTAATAAAGAATTACTTATTTTGTCAACTATGACGTGTCTACAATCGATTAAGTAGCATCAATAATGCTGCACATATGTTTTGTTAAATCGATATTTTTATAAATGCTATCATGGGTATTCATATCGATATAGCGTCTAGCGATATCTTGATGGCACGACAGTTTTATTCTAGGGCTGTTGACATTTTTAAAAATATTTAATCGATATGAGAAATAAATAATCTTTGGCTTGATATTTTTGACAACAACATCGAAGTTATCGCGACTTCAAATTAGTCGTTTTTCCACTGGTGTTTACTATTTTATTGCAAAGTTTGCCGCCATCAATATTACCTAAATAATTGGAAAAAAAGACCTGGCGGCAAAGGTAGAAATAACTGTTAAAAATACCGCACCATAATATCGATATTAATATCGTCGCTTAAATTATATCGCATAACAAGCTTATCGATATATTAATATATATATCAACAACCCTATTTCAGTCAAGTGCAAAAAAAAACACAAGTTGCAATTAAGCCATAACAAAACGGCAACGACGCTAACACAGGGCGTCTGTTGCTGCACGCCTAATTGCAACGATTAAATATATTGTAAATACAAATCTATAAGAAAGAACCAGCATCGTGGAGCGGACACAGGCCACAACTTCAATCAGCTGCTACCTGAGGCTGAGGTGAGTTCGGAGTCGAGCGCAAATCGCATCCCAACAACTAATGCGTGTCTCTAACCAAGTCTACAGCCTGCGCACACCGCTGACTAACAACGTCGTCATCTGCGTCTTGATTTATTTAAAGAACAGGAAACACTGCCTAACTAAACATAGAATTTTAATTTGTGGTAGGAGTTGCATTTACCGTCCACCTCCCACGCAATTTTCTATACAAAATCTAATGACACACAAAAGTTTGATCATTACTTTTCATTACGTTGGAACTTCCGTTTTGGCTGTTCTTTAACGGCACTGCCAGCGTATTTAGTCAAAACCAAATTCCACACATTTTAATTTCAACAGTTGTTTATATGGTGACATTGTCGGCGCAAGGTGAAATTGTTAACAAGGTGACGTATTCCCTCCACCAATGAGAGAAATAGGTAAAGATGTTTAGTTTTATACTCTTTGCTCCACGAAGTTCGCTTTCTTCAAAGTAAATTTACTATAAAGTGACGTATACCGATTTATTGAGTCGCCCTAAATATTGTGACCAACGTTTGCCTGCATTTGTACAAATTTAGTAAATTTTTTATTCGCTTGATCAGTTTTTATCATAAAGGGAATTTTTTGTACGATCAGAGAATTTTTGTTTGAATTAAGTTTGTCTCTTTTTTTTCTATTATAACTATGAACATGTAGTATTTTTTCTTGTGAATTTTACAGTCTTATGTAGACTTTCGTGAAAATAAGCTAGAGAAGCAGATATGTAAATAAAACGGAAGAAATCTATATATTCTTAATTATAAATTAAATTTAATTTGATAGAAAGTTGCATAGTTATTTATTTTTTCTTTTTTGATTACATACTATTGTCTTTTCATATGTCTAAAAAATTTAACTGAATGAATTTTAAATTGGTAAGACAAATAATTGTGTAGTGCATTTAAAAATTGAGTAAATTTCATCCTTCACTTGGTACATTTTGCCATAGAATCTGTTACAAAATATATATATGAATAAAGTGACAATCATGCTCAAAAGGCGGCCACCGTGGTGAATACGTCCCCTTATACTAATTCAACTTGACTGCCTTGATGAACAAAATAAATATTCCTGTTGAAGTGCTGTGTTGGATGATGAAGGATGTGACATTGTTAATAATTTAACCGTGGGCCGGCATTTCACTCGCCATATATTCAAATTAGAGTCGTAGTTCAATTGAGGGATTTTAAGTTCAGTTGTTCATTTTTTGATGATCGGTCATATAGTTCAGTTTTTCAGTAGTATTGTTCAGTTCCATTATCGTTCATTCGTCTGACTTGCCATTGTATAAAACTCGTTTGACGACACTGTAGGCATACTTTGAAGTTTATGAAGCTGTTTTTAATACATTTAGAGTTTTAAAATATTCAAATGATTTTCGTGAAATTATGAATTACATTGATTTTAATACCCCGTGGGGCTATAATAAGTTGGTTAAAAGTATGTAACAGGAAAATGAGAGCGTGGCCGAACCCATAAAGTATGTGTGTATGTATATTCCTTATCAGCATTAATAGCCAAGTCGATATAGCCATGTCTGTCTGTCCCTCCGTATATACGAAAGGATCTCGGAGATGGTAAGAGCTAGAAGCTTCAACTTGGTCTTATATTTGCAGGCAGATCAAGTTAATCTTTAATTTTAAATGCCACTCCCCCTTCACCTACGATTCAAGAAAAATAATCATGAGCGCATTTAATACAGGGTATATTACGATCGGGGTCGCAACTGTTCGGCTGGTTTTATTTAAAGCGCTAATTAATCACTTAAATATAACAATCGTCAGTGACTCAAGCGACCGATCGAACATGATTAGGACTGAACAATATTTCTGAGCAACTGAACGATAATAGTTTCTTCGTTCACTTTGACAAGTGGTTCAATCGAACTGATTCCGAACGATTCGATACACCTCTAATAAATATACATATACATGTATGTATGTACATCCATATATAATAAACAGGTTAGTAGTCAGAAGAGTTTGGTTTTGCACTTTGCTTTCTTTTCAACAAATGTTTTACACTTCAACTTGACCTTTGCGGCCAAACATACGGATATGCATATGTATTTGTATATTTGAACATTGTAATGTGTGTGTGTACATACACACATTCATATTCCGTATCTGTATCGGTCACAGCTCGTTGCACACTGCCGTCGCTACCATTTTGGCAATCTTGCTGCTCTGCGTGCCGCATTGCCTGAATTTGGTCAGTAATCGGCAAACAACGCGCGCGTACGCATTTTTCTAGCTCGATTCGTCTATATATTTTTTTTCGTTTCGTTGTCTTTTATTTAGTTGCTTTTGTTTTATTAGCTGACATCATTTGGTCACTGGTCAGTTTTGGTGTGTGCGTGTGTGTATGTGTGCATACAATTTCTTTATCACGGCCACTGTTAACAAACGGTTCTCTGTTCTTTGCTCTCTTTTTGCCGTCAGTCAGTCTACCGTTATGCCCGTTGCTGTTGTTGTTGCACAAACGATCGCGCGCTTTGCGTGAACTGGAATCGAGTACGTGTAACGAGTACCAAGTACAATACTCGTGATTTCAAGCTGTCGCCTGGCTCTCTTCTACTTCAACTTCCTCTTCTTGCCGCTCTCTATCACTGTCTCGCTCTCGCTCTCGTTCTCTCTCTCTCACACTCACTCTGTGTGCCTCAACAATGTATTCAGCGGGTAAATAAATAATAAATACATGCATACATACCATACCTTCTGTATATGTATGTGTGCATTTTCAATAATAAGAAAACAGAACATTGATCAATCTGCCAATTCGCCAATTTTCCATTTCCATTTCCATTTAGCCAATCATCACTCACATTCACATGCAAATTCCACGCAATTGTTTTTTTGATTTTATTTATTTTTAGACTTAAGTATTGGGTGTTTGTGTGTGTGTTTCTTTACAAGCGTTTATTATTTGCTTTGGCTGTGAAGATTCAAGAACAAACAATACATACATACATATTCTAAAATGATACCCTGTAGGGGTGTATTAAGTTTGTTAAACGTATGTAACAGGCAGATGGATAGGGTATATATAAAGTATCACAACATCAATAGCCAAGTCGATATAACCATATATGTCTGGTTGTCAGCCCTCGGTCTGTCTGTCCGCCATCCTTCCGTGTGGACGAAAGTATCTCAGAGATGGTAAGAGCTAGAAGCACCACTTGTAAATGCAGACAGATCAAGTTTATTTAGAATTCTCGATGCTATGCCCCCTTCGCCCACAAATCGAGAAAATCGAATTACAAGCGCAGTTTTATAGCTTGAGACTTCATCTTTGGCAGACATGATGAGTACCACAATATTACACCCCTTCGTCCACACATCGAAAAATGTCAATCACCTCGCGAGCGAATTTAAGCGGTGATCTATATTACAACAGGGTATATTACGGTCGGTTTACCGACCTTCCGTCTTCTTTGTATGTAGGTTTGTTTGTGTGAGTATTTGTTTGCACATATGTTAATAAGCTTCTTTTGTATATTTATTGTTGTGCTTTAATTTGTTTATTTAACGCACCCAACACTTGCCCCCAAAAGTCAAATAGATGAACATATGTACATATGAATATGAAACATTTAAGCTTCACATTTGCATGAAGTCATTAGTCATATGTATATGTACATACATACACTCACTTTGCACCCATTCTAAGCCGGAAACGGATCATCATCCATTTGGGATACCGGACTTACCCCCATCGTAGTGTGTCATGCACATTTTGTAGCTTGCCTTCTGTTCCAATTACATAATTGACCGCATTTCAATGACTCTCCCAACACTTGACTTTTAATGTGGCAGTATCAGTGACTGTCTGATAACTTCAGTTTTTCGGTTTCTAATTAGGCAGAGTACTGTGGGCGAATTGCTAAAATCTATAAGCAGATCTATTACAAAGTATATGCATTCCCGGTAACAGCAGACTTAGAGTAAATAAATAAACGTCTGTCCGTTAGGAATGCGTCTATCTAAAAAATCTGAAATTTGATAAATAAAAATATCAAAGAATTATGTTTATTACGAGGGTGGTCCGAAATGTTTTCAGCCTGACAGCTTCAAATTTTTGATATTATTTTTCAACATAGTCTCCTTCTAAGTCAATACACTTCTCCCAGCGATGCTTCCACCTCTTCAGTCTTGCTCGTCAAAATAGTTTTCTTCAAAGGATATAGCCTCCTTATTTGAGGAAAATTTCTGTCCGCCAAGATCAACTTTGAGCTTATGGAATGAAATGAAGTCACTTGGAGCTAGGTCTGGAAAGTAATGTGGGTGCTGAAGCCATTTTTGCCATGGCATGAGTCGGCGCCAACACTCTGATTTATTACACGTAAACGTCGCCAAGAGAGAATTGCTACAGTTCATTTTGATCAAAAGTGTGCAAACGCGGCGCACAACGTGAGAGCTTTCTCATGTCCAATTCATGCTTTAAAATGTGGCAAACGCGGTCTTCGTCTTTGGCATCTCGGACGTGTCTTATCTTCTAAACTCTTACGTCCACGCTTAAATTCAGCAGCCCAGAACTTTTCAGTGGCATATGATGGGGAAGAGTCCCCATGGACAGTGTTCATCTCGGTATTGATTTGTTCAGGCGTATTGCGCTTCAAAAACAAATATTTTATGACCGCACGATATTAAACATTTTCAATTTTTACAAAAGCACTGATATCGACTTAGTTAATCGATTGTTCAACGATAACTACATATAATATCGATAAGACTGAAATTTTGGCGGCAACTCAAAAGATGCCTAATCACAATATCATAGTTTGGTTAACGTCGTCTTCATTGTCAGGCTGGAAACATTTCGGACCGCCCTCGTAAACTTTGAATAAATTCTTCGCATACGTTGAAATTCAATTATATGTTTTAATTTCTATTATAAATATTGCTTATTGTTTTATTTATTTTTTTTTTATCATGAATCGCAAATAAGAGTTATGAGTAAATAAAAAGAAAACCAGAAAAATGATTGGGGGTCTTCAAAGGGGATAATTGCAACTCTTGTTTTAGATACAAAATCATAGATATTAGAAATAATTGATATACAAAATTTAATTTAAAAATCATAAAATATTTCATTTGTCATGTTTATTGAAAAATTTATTTTTTATTATTTTTGAATATAAATTAAAATTGAATTATTAGTTATAGTTAAATACATTTTTGTGATAAAGATCAACAAATAATTTGTATATTATAATTTATATTCGTAATCGTTCACTGGTTTTCAAGTTCAAAATTAATGTACATAATGTAAGGACAGTTTTTATTTTGAGTAAAAACTATAAATATGAATAACTATAAATATGAATTAAAAATGTAAATATCTATATACTTAGCGATCCTAATTGAAGATTCATAATAGATTTATGTAAAACTTCATCTATATTATAATTTGTCTAATAAATTGTGAGATTTTCAAGTTCTTCGACCCACTGTGTTTAATATTATTGATTAGTATTCGCTGTTTTTAGCTTTTATCATACGATTAGCCACAGCTTTTTATCAGCATTGCACACCATTACCATATTATGCCATACATACAATAATCTTCATGGCGTTTTTCATTTACCAATCAATGTATGTAAATATTCGTGTATGGAATTTCGAGAAAGCAGGTTGATTAATCCCTTATACTACTATTTACAGTGCGGACCCACGACTACGATTATCCAGAATCGGAAATGGACGAACGCGAGAGTCTTTACTTTGATACGATCTCGCTGGCCGATTCGGAGGCTGCGGCAGCAGCGGCGCATCGTAAATCGATCTCACAGTCTCGAAATACCATTTACCACTCGGCTGTGGATCTGGCCGGTGATGAGACACGTAACAGTTTACGTTTGGGAAGCGGCGCCGCTGCGGAGCATATGCGTTTAGCCTGGCAGCCGGGCTATCGACAGTCGACGGCATTGGAGCATTTAAATGGTGTTGATCATACGGACGCTGCAATTGCGGCACAGGTGCTAGCATTACAAAATGGACGGACACATTTACCCACCGGCATTGGCGTTAGCATGGGCATGGGAATGGGCGTGGGCGCTGGAGGAGGCGGCGGTGGATATGGTCACAGCGTTACTGGCGATGATGAGGTCTCTAGACGTCTATTAAGACAAAGTAGCACAGTTTCGAATAAAGATAAGAAATTGCCAATTACATACTCCCAGTGGAAATTGAGGGTAAACAACCAACAAAAAATGAAACAAAAAAAAAACAAAATATCAACATACGATCAACGCTATACAAGAAGCACAAATCATTATTTATCTCAAAAAAGAATGCCTCAACGGGCGACAAAAATGATCAAAATATCAAACAATCATTAACAGCTAATCTTATACTTATATTTATACTTACACTTCGCGCACTCTCTCTTATGTTACGCAGCATTTCTCTCACACTCTGTCTTTCGCTCTTCATGCGCACTAGATCAAGATCATGTTCCATTCCACATTCACACATCTTTGTTGGTTGCACTCTTCACTCCGTTCGGCTTTAAATTGCATCAACTTCGATAGTGTGTGTGTTTTAAAACTTAAGAAAACAAAACCAATTAATTATATATTGCATTTTGCATATTTAATTATTGATTTTCATGAAGAAAATCGCACACACACACACGCACACACACACACTTTCGCATAATACGCTCACGCATTTTGTTTCTTGCCGCCTACGTTTCTCACCGTTTTCTTTCTCTTTTTTCTCTCTTTTTCAATAGTTTGCTTGCGGGAATGGGTAATGGCAATTTTTTAGCATAATAAATATAAATTAGCTTTAAGTATATACAATTCCAATGATCGCCGTTTAGCTTGGGCACAAGCCAAATTCCAGTTTTCATTTCCAACTCGATTTCGCCATAAATGCATTTATTGATATTGATAATCAGCAAATGGTAAACAGAATATGATTCTGTTTAGTCTGTTTTGCTGATATTTACTTTTGGTTCTCTGAGCTTCAATTCGATTCCCGTTAATCCTGTTTTTTTGTTGATCCATAAACAAATAAAAATTTACATACACACATACTACATACAATACGTATACGTATTTATATGCATGGAATTTCAGCTGAACAAACAATAAAGCGCGATTCGAGTTTCAAAGCAAATAGTCTTACAACTGATATCTTAGATATTATTCGCTTATTCCTGGTTGGATAAAGGCGTCTCTGTATTATTTACGTTTCTTAGTATTTTGTATCATAATCGTGTTGTGTGTGTAAAACGAGGACTTCTTCTTGGATCGGCCGGGCAGCTTGCCAACAGTTTGTTTCGGATGATTTCCCAAGACGGTAGATCAGTATGTTCTGCAGTTCTTTTTCGAAAGCAGTTCGCTTATTGTTAATCGCTGAGACGGATGATTCTTCTCCAGACACTGTGAGACGATAATATTAGACAATTAAATCAAACGGGGAGAATGTGGGAGGTGGGGTTATGGATTATATATCTACATATATATATCGCGGCACTTTCGCACCTACACGCGCTTGGCACATTCTGCCTTTGATATGTTTGTTTCTCTTCTCATCTTGATTGCGTATACATATTTTTTTTGTATATACTTATGTATATTTGTATTTTTGTATATATATATATACCATATGAATAGTTCGCAACTATTTAATATTATTACTAATTATATTGTTTTCCTATATTTTGTCACAGACCTATCGACGCTTTAACGATGGCAAACGCAGCGTTGACTTTGTATTGGCCTATAATGGCGAGGATCTGGACGAGGAGGCGGCCAATAAGCGCAAGATCTTTGAGGCCAATTTAATGCGCGAGGGCGTACAGCTGGAATACTATAAGGAGCAATGGGTGCATTTTATCAAGCTGCATGCGCCACCCGATGTACTCTATCGGTATGCGGAAATCCTAAAGATCAAGATGCCATTGAAGCCCATACCGGGACAGGAGCAAATAATTGCCGAGACCTCGCACGAGTTTAAGACATGGTTTAGTCGCATTTGCCGCAGCCTCTTCAGTTCGGTGCAATTGAATACGGAAATATTTCCGGAACGCGAACAGCGCATTCATATGGAATTTGCGTATAAATACTTGGAATTATATGATAAGGAGCATCCAAATTATTTTGATCCCAGCACACGTTATTCCATTCTCAATTTTGTAATGCAACGACAACATTTTGAGAAGGGCGAGGAGAAGGCTGACAATCTGGGCATTGAGAAGCTCGTCGATGACGGCGTCTATTTATGCGCCTATACGCTGCACGATGTGAGTTCACAATTGCTCAAGTATTGAAACCCTTTAGAGGTATATAAAGTTTGTTAAAAGTATGCAATAGGTAAAAAAAAGACATAAAGTATATGTATTCTTGATTAGTATCAATATCAGAGTGGATATAGCCACGTCCGTCTGTCCGCTTGTCTGTCCGTCTGAAAAAAAGCTCTCAGAGATGGTAAGAGCTAGAGACATCAAATTTGGTATGTGGTTTCCTTACATCTACAGGCTGATCAAGTTTATCACTCCCCAAAATAGAGAAAAGCTAATTACAAGAGCAGTTTTATAGCTATAGGCTTGGGATTTGGCACACATGATAATTATATTGGAGTCGATGTGTCCGAAAATTTTAGTCACGATGCCAAAAGCATATTCTAAGATAATTACATAGAAATCAAAGTTAATCAGCGTCCTGTATTGCCACAGGGTATAATACGGTTGTGTTCCCTTGTGTCCGCCTTTTTTAGACTTCTTGTTAATCACAATTACTTTTCAGAAAGATCGACGTGCTGACCTGCTTAAAGAATGGGCGAACATTTGCAAATGGAAGAAGTACGTATTGTGGTTACAGGTTGCAAGTTCTACTTATTATTCTTATTACTTTAATTCGACAGCCTGCAGCCGCTGGACTATGTTAAGGATTATTTTGGTCCCAAGGTGGCGATGTACTTTGCCTGGCTGGGTTTCTATACGCAAATGTTGATACCGATCAGCGTTCTGGGCATACTCTTCTTTTTGTACGGCTTTGTTACGTGGTCCAGCGATCCGATTAGTCAGGATATATGCAGTGACACCAAGACAATCATGTGTCCACAGTGTGATCGAGGTTGCAAGTTTTGGCGTCTCAACGAGACGTGTACGTCGTCGAGGTTCAACTATTTGATAGACAACAAAATGACTGTCGTTTTTGCCTTTGTGATGGCCATTTGGTCTGTGGTCTATTTGGAGCTGTGGAAACGATATTCAGCGGGTCTGGTACATCGTTGGGGCCTCACCGGTTTCAATCATCATGTTGAGCATCCACGAGCTCAATATCTCGCCAAGGTGTCTCGATCAAAGCGCCTCAGTACGAAGATGGAGGAGGCAAAAACCTTTGATCCCGATGTGCCGTTTTGGAGCATCAAGTTTTGGCCCAACTTTACCAGCTACAGCATCATGGTGTTATTTGTAAGTAAAATCGCTAAATAGTACTATATTATATTATAGTATATATAATTGAAAATTGTTACTTTTCTAGATCTGCATATCAGTGATTGCAATTTCGGCGATCATCATCTATCGAATGGCACAACGTGCTTCGCATAGCATTTTGGCCAATGAAAACTCAATGACGTACAAGATAATGGTGTTACCCATTACGGCTGGTTTCCTTGATCTAATTGTTATTTCCATACTGGATCTGGTCTATAGTAATTTAGCGGTTAGGCTGACCAATTACGAATATTGTCGCACACAGACCGAATACGACGAGAGCCTGACGATCAAGAACTATGTGTTTCAGTTTGTCAACTATTA